>JBBPBO010000003.1:27510205-28110205 GCA_037974295.1 Cicer cuneatum
GTCAAACACACAAAAAAAAAACACGTAGAAAATTATCAAACTACAATAAATACATATATAACAAAATTTATTTTAATAATACTAAAATAGATTAATAAAAAATTTAAAGTGTTAAAATTAAAATCGTAAAGTCTTAGATTATATTCTAAATAAATAATGTAGAATTTTATATTAATGATATATATTTTAAAATTGCTGAGTATTGTTAATATATTTAATTGAATAATCCTTATTTAAATCTTAGAGGGAAAAAACTAAAATACATGATTTAATGAAAAATAAATTATTTAGGAACATTTAAATTGTAAGGACCAAATTGTCTCTTTATAATTATTCACAAGGACCTAATTATCATTTTCTTGACAATCTTTTTAATAATTGTTCAAGACATAATTGTGCTTTATCAATTTAGGTAAATAATGAGACGAAGTTGTCTCGAATTTATTATTTTAAAAATTAAAAATTATTTTATTTTTTTAAGACACCAAATTAAATCGTTCAATTTTTCACAAGAATTAAATTAGGTTATTGCTAAAGTATAGCTGATAAATAAAGCCTCTCCTCTCATTCACATGTTTCGCTCAACATTTTCTTTATTGAGTCGTGTTTCTCTCAAGTTCAATTTTTCTTTTATGATATGCACTTTGAGAATATTGGAGTTTAGGGCCAAAATTCCATTACCAACACTTTAGATAAAAAAGTAAGAACTCTTTTATATTCATATGATTCGGAGTATTTCCCATCCTAGGTGTAGCCTAATTTATATTCATATGATTTAATCCAACAGTAGTCTTTACAAAATTATGGATAAGTTTTTGTGACTACTTTTCTTTTCTATTTCATTTTTTTATATAAAAAAAATATGAATCAATTATCCACATCAATTAAAATTTATTGTATTCCATAAATTATGTAAAACTTAAAATAAAATGTATTCAAGAAGAAAAAAAACTATCAATGAAGTACTTCTTCAATCTTACAGTAATGTCTCATTAATTGTTTTTTGTGTATTAAATTATTTATTTTTTTATAATACAAATACAATATTAACTATGAAGTGTGCAAGTGCGATGGGATATGAATGCGCATGTATGAGAAATTTTTTAAATTTTGGATAAGTTTCGACTTGGATATATTAGCAAAAAATTTATTAAAAAAATTATATACATATAAAATACTTATAAATAAAGATGTATTGATCATTCTTCATATATATATATATATATATATAATTATAATGCTTATAATTTTTTTGATATATTAATTTATGTGTTAGGATATCAACAAAAATATTATTAAAAAATTTAAATAAATATTACTTTTATTCAATAGCTAATAATTTAAAAACACTTTTAATTGTCTCATCCATAAAAAGATATAATTTTGAAGTCTCGTTTATCAATAGATAATTTTTCTAATTCAAGAGTAGTAATATATTAAAGTAGATCAAGTACATGTTTACTGATATTTCAAAAAAATAATCTCATGTTCTTATTTCTTTTATTTTTAAAGGATATGTATCAACGAATATTTGTAAAGTATTCTAGAAGTATCGAATAAGTTATTTTATTTAAAATAAAAATAATAATTCTTATATTTTTAAGATTCGTATTTTCAACTTTGACACCCTAAACCCAAATTAAAATAAAAAATCAAATGCACTAGTATTGAAAGAGATTTGCAGCGGTCCCAAAATGGCGTATAAAAAAAATCTCTTTTAAATCATAAGGTTTAGGATGTCACACTTACATAAGCCGTTTGCACAAAAGTTCTCGATTAAAAATCCATTAACATCAAATTTAGCTGAGGTTTAGTAAACAAATATTTCTCACATAAAAACATGTTCAAAACATAGAAAGAATTAATTTTTATCTCCGAATAAAAGATCGAATATAACACAATTGATCGATAGAGTTTACAAAACACAACTTAGTTCATGACTTAAAAAAACACAACAAATTACTCCCACCCAATATCACCTATCAGAGAATGCATCGCCAACCGATAAACTAAAATAACTACAAATCAGGTAATGTTATGCATGCTATTATACTCTAGACTCCTCATCTTTCTTTCGTATCATTCTAACTCTAAAATACTTGGTTAGAGACTTGATATTCTGCCACTACGCAAGTGGACGAACAATTCAAATTGGTCTTGTCCTCATAGATCCCTTTAACTCACCCCGAGACACATATACGGAAAAGTCGAGGTAAACGTGTGTTGCATGGAAGCACTCGACATTTCGAGTGTTACATCCAAGTCACCTAGGAATTCCCCACCCGAATACCTCCAAGGTCTAACAATCTTGCCTTAAGGCTCAACAACAGACCGCCATGATCAGGCTCATTCAGTTGTACTTCCCCAAAATCACTAGGCTTGTCAGGCTCTACCGATATGATGACAAAATAATCTCCACTTTAAAAATCATCAACATCTATTTTCTCCCCTCGTTGGCCTAGGCTACTCACTCCATTAAGAGAACCATAATTGGCACAGGTCGAATTCATCACTATTCGATTAAACATAATATGCATTTCATGTATTCCTCAAGGTGGTAACATCATATGTCAACAAGTACACATCATTATTGCATATTTCCATAGTCATACATTACATTTAAAATTTATCATCATAATACATAAGCTCCACCAATACCGAATTTTCATTCATAGATAATAATACTAGATCATTCACACACACTACGTCAATTGCAATGCAAATAATTACAATTCATCACATTTATATCTTATAACAATATAAAGGATGAATGTAAACAAAGCACAAAATACATTAAATACACAATTCTACAATAATTCAACTACCATACGATCTTCTAAATCAAATCAAATAACACCATATATAAGTTTTTAACTCATATTTTAACCTCACTAAATTAAGTTTTCTCATTAGTCAATTATTACTCAAAAGGGCTTCAGCCGTACGTAGCGAGCCCTAAATGAATTATGGGAAATATGGTTTTCCCGTTCATTTAAATTAATTTACACTTATGAATTCGAACTCACTCTCACCGCATACATCGATTGAAGATTTCACGTAGCCTAAGAGAAGATAGAGAGCTTCACGATAGCAACAACTTGAATAACTTATTGAATATGCATCTCGAGTTTGTAAATTTTTGTTTTTAATAGCCTGCAAAGACAATCGAGCAAACATAACAAACCAATGAAAATAAATTATTTACAACTTGTAATATAGTCTCAAACATTTCTTTTATAATATAATATAAGATATAAATATTGAATCATTAAATATTTGAAATAAATAATAGTAGTATTTTAATAATAATAAAAATGTCTAACTTATTAGAACAATTGAAACAAATTATATATTTTCAAATTTAACAATAGCAATTATCAATATGAATAAACTAAATACTATGCATAAGTTTAGTTAATCCAACCAGATTGTATGTACAACACACTAAAATTCCTTATTTAAAATTAGTTAATATTTATACATAATTGAAATTATGATTTAAAATATAATATATTTTTTTAATGTAAATCATAAATAAATAAAATATAAGAGTAAATAAAGTATGTAAAAAGACGTAAAAAGGTAAGCGGAAAACATCTCACAAACACAAACAACTCAAAACAGTGTTTAGTGGTAACAACGACATATAACGCGGCGAAGACGAATTTTCACGATCGTTGGCAAAACTGAAAACGATGGATGTAGGATGAAGCTTTTGATGCATAGATCACAATACTATTGTTTTTGAAAACTAACGTGTCGATCGGAATCGAGGTCCAAAGCCGGTAGTTTGAATGTCCAATTTGGGCCTTGGCCTTTGTTTCAGATGCGATTGTTTACGAAAATAAAGAGTTGAGCAATGAGTTTGAATATATGGTAGTTACAACTCACAATGGCACTTGTAAAAGCCATCAAAAGAAATTTCGCGACAATGTTGATGACAGAGGAGAATGAGTCGCAATTTTGTGATCACGAGGGAGATATGAAATTGATTTTATGATGGGGATATGGATGAGGGTTATGATCCTTTAAATTTGTCAAACTGAAGAAGAGATGGATGAAGGTGAGAATTTGAGTGGCGGCTTTGCTAGAAGGGAAGAAGTTTGTGCTGGAGATTTTTAATTTGTGGAGAGGGGGTGCAGCTAGCTATTTCCTAGGTGCCAAAGTAACGAATTTAAAAGACCTAAAACAGAGTATGCCAAAGTCCATATTGAAACAGTAAAGAAAAAGGGGGGTGTAGCAAATAGATCCCAGGTGCAGATGATAAAATATGTTGCAGTGTAATAAAGGCCCAAATGGAATAGAGAAGTTAACATTAATGTGTAAATAGCAGTGTGACCGAAACTCCCTTTTCTAATATTTTTTTTTAAAAATCCTTAATAAATAAATAATTTATTTTACTCTTTCCATACTAAAAACTTTTTCTCCAAAATATTCATATTAAAATACTAATAATTTTCACAAAAATAATTAGATAGAATAAATAAATACAATGTTCACAATTTCTCTTATTCACAAAATTAAATATCTACAAAATTATCACACTATAGCAAATACACTTCTAAGGAAAATTAATTATAATTATTTATCAACACATATTCTAAACACATGTAATACTAAATTAATTCATTAAAATCCTATTAGATAAATAAAATAATTTATTATAAAATTTGAGGTGTTACAATTCTCTCATCGTTAAAAAAATTTTGTCCTCGAAATTTGTGGTGAACAATAGATAAACTAATATCTAATTAAGCACCCTCAAGAAATTCACTTTTACTTAGCCACAATATGTGTTACACCCTGATTTTTAACAGCGCGGGTGTATTTTTTTTTCTTTCAAAAACCACTTAAAAAAATAATACGTCGTAACACAAAACGACAAGAGAAATAAATAATTACATCATATATTCAAATAAATTAAAATAGTTTTTGGGACGATAATTCAAAATATACAAATAGAAAATACACTCGAGCTATTAGACCTATCAGATATCGCTCATACCCCTGGGGTATTCTCGGCGAATACCTACACAGAAGTACTGCTTCAAGAATGCTATTCCCCCCATGGTCACGTCAAAAAAATGCTATACAACAAAACTAATCTGATCATCCACCAACAACTACAGTAACAAGGGTGCCCGCCACACTCTACACAAGTCTCGTATGACGCAGTATCTCTCCTCGAAATGACATCCTCCTCCTCATCAGCCATAGAAGGATCAGTCTCCTCATAAGTCAGATCCACCCACGATATAGGTGGCTTCAGCGGCGCTGGAATCTCAAAGAAGTCCTCTACTTCATTGACAATAGGTAGGAGATCATTCGCCAGAAGTGGAAGCTCAGACTCATTCCCCGGTGACACCAACCAAGGCACTGGTGGTTCATCAACAAAGCCCTGGTCCCCGACCGACCTAGACGGACCTGGAATGTCATCTCCCACTGGCATCGGTCCCTTACCCTTCTCGCCCGTTCCGGGTCCAAGCACCACCTCCCCTGCTACTACAGTATGAGTCACCACACCTACGGTGGCCTCCGTCTCACCTCCAACTACAGGACTCTCTGCATCTGTATATACTCCATTCGCCTCGAGTACTAATCCTGAAGGTACAGGAAATTCGTTCTGCCCGTGAGTGTATTCCACATACGACACTGCCCTGACACTCCTACTTGTTTTCACCACCTTCCTCGTATAAGTAGCCCTGCTTGAGATGGGGTTGTATACCTAAGCAGTCGGCGTATGCCGATTAGGGAAGTCTAACGACGTCTCCGTCGTCAGGGTATCATATGAGGGAAAAGCCCAATTTTCCACAATAATGTAAAGGGTCACCAACCGAAAATAACATTTAACAATTAACAATTATGTCAAAAGATAACAATACATACATAGCAGCTCCAACAAGATAACAACAGTGACAAAATAAGTAAACCCACTTATTGAAAATGTATAACATCTAAGTTTTCGATGAAACAAAATTGAGAATACAGATCATGTTGCAAGCCCCAAAGTACAATCAATCAATCACAAAAACTTATTAGGAACTTGGAATTTAAGGTACTTGCACATATCATTTTCACATATCAAATCATAACAAACATGACTCGCATGCCAAGCACCCTGATGCAATGCTTATATGCTCGTGCACATGATTCTGGAATTTCCAAGACAAAACCAAACCCTCCTCGAAGGGCGTAAATCATAATTGTACCGCCTATCACAGGCCTTAGTACTAATTACCATGGTGTAGTTGCATCACAGACTAGCACGATTTACTTAAAGTGTAGCCAATCACAGACCTTACACATAAGTTAAATCCTCGTAAGGATAAGATGAACCACCTATCACATGGAACCACCCCATAGCCCATCACGGTCACTACTTAACTTCGTGGCCCATCACGGTCACTACTTAACTTCGTGGCCCATCACGGTCACCACTTAACGACAAAACCCTCCTCGAGGGGCGTAAATCATAATTGTACCGCCTATCACACGCCTTAGTACTTATTACCATGGTGCAGTCGCATCACAGACTAGCACGAGTTACTTAAAGTGTAGCCTATCACAAGCCTTACACATAAGTTAAATCCTCGAAAGGATAAGATGAACCATCTAATCACGTGGAACCACCCCGTAGCCCATCACGATCACTACTTAACTTTGTGGCCCATCACGGTCACCACTTAACACCATGGTCCATCGCGGTCACCACTGACACTGTGGCCCATCACAGTCACCACAAGCTATGAAATGCTTGAGCGTACTCTGACTCTTTTCACCACAATCATTAAGTAAATGCAACTATTAAAAGATTCCCCATTTTTAATACTCATATAACACTAACGATTTTTCAAACTTATCACAGAGCATACTCAACATTTTTTTCTCGATAAAATTCATAATGCACATATTATCAGTTTTGAATACATAATCACATCAAATTCAATTTCCACAATTCCACTCCTCAATCACACATAAATCACCTCAACTTAATCTCCACAAATTCATACTATAAAATGTTAACTTAACAGTAAAATAATATATCTTCTCAGTCAAACATTGCCATTTATAATTTTCTTGTAGTATTTTTTTTTTCGTATACTACTTTTTTTGCATTGAAAATTGTCTCTCTACAATATCCACATCAATTTTTTTTTAGCTGGTTTTAAGATTTTAAGTTCAACCGGGAACCGGGAGGGTTGAACTGGACTTTTCCCATTCATATATTATAGGCAAATATGTAACAATATATTGAAAGGATATGATATACATTTGTTAAGCATACAAAAAAAAATAATGTAAAAAAATTATCATAATAATATTACCAAATTTATAAGCACTAAATTAACAAGTCTCTTTCTCTAATATTTAGTAATCTCACAATTCAATGTTTTAATATTGAACATTTACTTAAACCTGGCAGAACAGGATCAAACTCATCTCTTGGTGATGAGTGGCAAGCCATGTTCCTACTAGTACAGTGCACATGTCACCAATAAATACATGCTTTAATTTTTATATATAATAATGTAAAATTTCATGTTCCTGCTTGGTTTCAACCTTAGTAGTTAGTACAGTCAAAGTCATTAGTCTCTTTGGTTTGCACAAACAACAAATTATTCCAAAACCTAAAAGAACATAAAGTAATATGAGATTGTATCAAGATTTATATTAAACAACAAGAATACCGTTTGATGTCAAGGGAAAAAGTTGGTTAACCGTTCAAGATTAAAAAAAAAACAATCGATTTGATTCAAGTCATAATCTATATGGGATTTCCAAAGTTATTTATAGAGGGTTAGTCTTAAGGAATCAAAGAATTAAAAACAAACACTGAAACATAAGTGTTGATATTCCTATCAGCCTTCCTAATTCTAAGGGTCAACTCGAAGTCTTACAACCATATGGGAATTTATGCTTGTCATCTTTGATATCTTAAGTTTCAGACTCCAATGGTTAGCTTGTTATTCCAATATCATCGTCAAATTATCAATACCTACTCAGGATTTCCCCTTATGTATGATAGCTCTCACCTAGGTATTTCAGTTTAACGACTAATTCCCTGTCTTGTGCAATCCATGACAATTCACATAAATAACAGAACCAAACTTTGAGCAGTTAAGCTACACAGTCATTATGCAAAACGCCATTGTCTGAAAATTCCGATCATATACAATACAACTAACATCAAAGGTTTGGTGTATAATATTCCTACTTCCTAAAAAAAACCGTTGCATCTTGCAGAACCACACTTGGTAGAAAGACATCTTCCATTATATATTGACACAAGTTTGTAGACAAAACAAAATAAAAACCGAGAAGAGCTTATGATATAAATGCTTAAAATCAATGAGCTATTTGAGCAGCAATCTATGCGTTGAAAATTTATTTGCATTTTTTATATTAGTTTTCATTGTAAAAATGGAATTTGGGGAGTGAATATAAATTGACCAGAGGATGGATGGTAAGCTTCACATAAGCTAATTTCAGAAATTGTTAAAATAAACTTTAAATAAGCTAAGTTCAAACGCTCCTTCAGTTGAAACCCAAAAGTTAGATTGACAGTTTAATAGAGGTTAAGATTAAAAAAAAAACAGAATGTTACACTTAGTTTTTAAACTCTAAACAAATGCAAAATTCAGAAAAAGGTATGTATGCCGATTATTTAGATATTGTGCAAATACAAATACAAACTCTAAACATATTAATTTCACACTTTAAGTCTTTGCTCAAACTCTTTAACTTAGTTAAAATTTAAACTTTTTCACAACTTTGAAAACTCTAATTTTTCTTGTAAAATTTCAACTTCAGCACAAACTCATTTACTTGAGAATAACTCATTACATAACTCAAACACAACAAAAATCAATTTCTTAATTCTAACCATTAATAACAACATCGATAACAACAACAACACAACAATAACAACCACAACAAACAACACAACAACAATGGGTTGGTTAAGAACTCCAAAATTTCACTCAAAATGTATATATATTCACGTCGAAATTTATTATCATGCAATCACACATTAATCATCCATCAATCACACATATAGAGTTCCTATATGCAAACTAAAAATTTGGAAGGAGCCCTTACCTTCTTTAACGCTTTCTCAACCATTTTCCGTTACCGCGTTTAAATACGGCGAAACTCTCGCTCGCGTCAACGCCTCAAAAGTTAGCTCACAAGCACCGTAGTGTGGAGAGGAGTAACTTTTCCTCTTACCACTTCTCGAATGAAAGCTTAGATCTAGAAGAAAATAGAGGTTTTGTGTTTGCGATTTTGTTTTTCTACCAACACTTTTTTTCGGAACAGAGGAAGAAGAAATAGTTTGCGGCAAGAGGAAATGTTGTCTTTCTGTTTTCCTTTCTCCCTCCTTCGCTTCACACACACACACACACATATATATATATATATATATATATATATATATATATATTATTTACTACGTATATATATATTATAATTAAAACTAACCCACAAATATGTAAATACTCACACACATTATTTCACTCACTTCCCAAACTATTTGATAAAATATCTACTCTCGTCGCAATCTCATTGACACATAAATTTTTTTGATAAACTGCCCGGTATTAAATTCCTCGTAATATAATTAAATTATTCTTCGACAAATAATTTTAGTCGGTTCTCAAAATATATATAACTATATATACATATATTAAACATATTACAAACATCTCAAAATATATTTTTGGTACTTAATTCATAAAATAATTTACAATTGACTAAAAGTACAGGTAGTTTTAACACAAAATATCATAAAATTGTATAAATTAATATTTAAAATTAAGGGTCTTACAATATGTCAAGAATCAAGTGGCTTAGCATGATAGGCCAACATGACAATGAATCATTTAAACACATATCATGTCTAACATTTCAAACATGGAAGAAATACCACAATTACTCACTATTATTTATAGAGGAGGGAGAGCTCATAGAATTAGTCAACAACAACTTACTACTTTAAATTGAATGAATGAAAAAATTTAAACACATTATAAAGTTCAATTTACTTCTCAAATAATGCTCTATTTGTCTTACTCTCCTATAAGAATGTTTAAATCTTAACAACAATTACTCTACATGTTTAACAAGAGTTAGACATATAAAGAAACATTTAAAATATTTCACACCTTCAAGAATTACAAACTGAAATGCATAACAACTCAATGAGATGCAGCCACTTTGATATCAAGAACCAATGTACAAAACCATATTGGAATAGATAAATTATTTTTCATGTATTCTTGACTCACAATTTTTTTTAAAAACAATCAACATTTATGTGTATGTCATTTATAATTTATAATTAAATCATTCAGAACAACACACATTATAACCAAATAAGCAAAGACAATAAAAAAGTCAATGATGAGCATATTACCTCATGAGAACATACAAAATAAACATTGAAATAACTCTAATAACATAAGGTTGGACATTATGCGTAATTAACCAAAATAAAATCAACAAATGTTCATAATAATGATGAGTTATTCTCGCCTATTTGTACTCACAATGGGTCATCGGGTTGATCAATCTCTTTTACTCATGTAGTCAATTACTCAAGCTAACAATAATTAAAAATCATTGAATTCAAATATAAATGATTAAAAGACTTTTAACGTGGTTGTAGTGTGGGAAGACGTCGTCATATCTCCAACCTCTCTCAACACAGTTAAACTCCTTTTAACCACAAGTTTTTTTTTTAATGAAATTACCAACTAATACATGACAGAAATACTTATAATAAACTATAATTCGAAAATTAAAATTTATTGTTGTTTAATCATAGTCATAAAACAAGAAAAATAGTACTTTGTGCTCAACTCAGCAAGATAAATTATAAGGCAATAATTTAAAAATAACATCAACCGGAACTCAATCACACTTTTAGTTAATTATAATTATTCCTATGCAAAAATAGCTAGCAACCCTATTTATTTCACTTAGAAAAAAAATTAAGTATAATTTATAATTCAATTTTATTTAACTCAATTAAATAATCAAAATAATATTTCAAGTAAGTAAATGATAGTCAAATCAATTAGTGATGATGAACTTAATTTACTTAATTGCCTAATACAATGAGTAACAACAATAGAAATGACACGTAAATTAAACTCAATCAACAATCAGAAAGAAGAAATATTGGATTATCCCACTTTTAAACACTCCTAACAACTCTAGACTCTATACACAAATTCCCATCAAAACCATTTAGAACACCTAAATCATAAACAATTCATATTCACAAAATCAAAACACATTCCTATAACTTATCCGACAAATTGGAACCATAATTATAAGTTTACTTCACAACTCAACGATGATTCTAAACATTTAGAATATCCTCATAGCAGACCACCTGCTCTAAATTTATCACAAAATTTTTTTTTGAATTAATTCATATCACTTAACACAACTGAAATAGAGATTTTTCAAGTAGTAGATAAGACAAGTAACAATTTGCTAGATGGTAGTATAACACATTAGAAAGCTAAAATAAATCAGACACTGCATAAACCATGTTCAAGTTAAACTATATCTAAAAATTAATTGATTCACACTCTTTTTTTTAATTAGCAAGGTATATTGATAAAATTGACCTTGCACAAGAAGTGCAAGATCAACCATCGAATATAAGGTGTTGATACATATAATTCATGCAAGTAAGAATGAAACAAATAAATAATATATGCCCACACCCACACATAATACAACTAACCAGACAACAAAAGACTTAGCTCAGAAAAAACTACCTCAAAAATCATAAATCAAATTATACACCTTGCAAAAATACTAACCAAACACATATGAGACATTATCAATTCAAGTCTTGAACAGTGATAGGTATTCAAATTTTTCTTTTCACTTAAATGATTATAGAAGTATTACAAAACATTTAGCATCAGAAAATAATCTTTCCTTTCTTTTCAAAATTCAAAACTCCTACTTAAATTTCTCATTAATAAATCACACACTTTTTTTTTATTAATCTATTATCAAAACTACTAAAATTCGTAAAATTTCTCTCATGTTTTAACCATAAAACACACATTTCTGAATATTTAAACACAAAAAAAATATTATTTTGAATCTATGTTTGAAAGAAAAATTAGACCATAAATATAAATTGATAGAAAAACTTTCAACACGTCAAAACTTCCAAAATAGTTCGAATTTACTTATTTTCTCAAAACTATTAATACAACAAATCTTCTAGTTTTTCTTAATAATATCACATTGAAACAATAAAGTCGCTTAAAATAACATAAGAAATGGGCATGCTTTAAAATTGTTAGAATGACTAGTATTTTATGTATTTGAAGATAAAGAGGATACAATCAGAGGTTACAATCACATGATTTAATAAGAGGATACAGTAAGAGGATGCATCAAGACTAATTCAAAATTAATCCCTTGGAGTCTGGTTGTGGATTCTGTCTTAAAACTAATTATACTCATTTTTCTCAGGACATGCTCTAATGGTAGCAACAATATTATCATGACACTCTAAACCACAATAAATCATCAAGACTAAAAATAATCTGCACGCACTTCCTTTTTAACTTAACAATCACTAAAGTTTCTGAGCAACAATCCACTAAAACAATTATCTACACAACATTCATTAAGTTACTATCCTATGAATTTTTTGATATGTTCTCTTTTCAAACAACTAGACTCAAACCTACCTTACTGTATCCTGTAATTCTTTCCTGCTACCTAATAGAGTCTATACCTTAACTTCAATCACCATGACTATGTTTTACTTCCTAATAAGTTCTTAAAAATGTCAACTAGAAAATCTATCACCTAAAACATAAATTAAGAGTCTGAGAAGATTCTAAAGTAGATAGAAAAATTAAACATCATTTAGGCACATACATAACCAATTATTTTTATGCAAATGCAGAACAAGTTAGAACTATATGTCAGTGGTTTGTATAGTTATCTTAACCCTTTTCAATTTGATTCAATTCCACTAACACAAATTAGAAACATGTCAAGAAGATATAATGTACAATGCAATAAAAGTCACATCACTTAATGCGTATTCACGTTAATTTCACAATATTCTCACATAGCATACAACAAAATTTCCATAGACACCTAATGAATAATAGTGAAAAAGAAACAAAAAAATCACACAATTGACAAGGACACAAAAACTCAATAGACACATCGCTCACACGGTCATATTGGACGGACCATCTCTGATACTACAAATGTAACACCCTAAACCCAAATTGAAATAAAAAGTAAAATGCACTAGTTTAGAAAGAGATTCACAACGGTCCTAAAATAGCGTATAAAAAATTTTTCTTTTAAAATATACGGTTCAGAACGTTACACTCACACTTACACTTACACTTACACAAGGCACTTGCATAAAAATTCTCAATCAAAAATCCTTTAAAATCAAATTTAGCTGAGGTTCATTAAACAAATATTTCTGACATAAAAACATGTTCAAAACTTAGAGAAAATTATTTTTTACTTCAAATAAAAGATTGAATATAACACAATTGATCGATAGAGTTTACAAAACATTGTTGGAACCAAGTTGGTTCTTTCAATTAAAGTTTTGATGTTAACAAAAGTATTTTATGAAAATCATATTTTGACTTAGAAGAAGAATGAAAAATCAAATGATATGAAAAAATCAGAGGATGTGAAAAATCAGAGGACGACGTTACCAGAGGATACACTAGAGGATGACCTCAGCAGAAGATACAACCATAAGATACCTCCAGAAGATACAAATCCAAAGCAGAAGATGTCATCAGAGGATGACGTCCCTAGAAGATAAAAATGCCACCAGAAGATACAGCCATAAGATATCACCAGAGGATACATCTAGAGGATGCATCTAGAGGATACTAAAGGATGTCACCAGAGGATACCTCTAGAGGATACCAGAAGATACCTTCAGAGGATACCAAAAGATACCTTTAGAGGATACCAGAAGATACCTCCAGAGGATACCAGAAGATACCTCCAGAGGATACCAGAGGATCCCATCAAAAGCAAGAATTAGAGGATGTCATCAAAGGCAAACATCAGAGGGAAGAAACAATGACATTATTAGAGGATATTATTCATGGCCCAGATCAAAAGGAAGCATAGTCCAGAAGGAGACTTGGTCTAGACCAAAAGCAAACATGTCCAGAAGGAGACTTGGTCCAGACCAGAAGGAAACATTGTCCAGAAGAAGACTTGGTAAGACCAGAAGGTAATCTTGTCCAGAAGGAGACTTGGTCAGACCAGAAGAAAATAGAGTTCAGAAGATAACTCAGTCCAGAACAGAAGACATGTTCCAGACTTGGTGCAGAATAGAAGACTTGGTCCAGACCAGAAGATAGCATGGTCTAGAACAGATCACATGGTTCAGATCAGAAGATCATAGGTCCAGATCAGAATATCACATAGTCCAGATCAGAAGGTTACACTGTCCAGATCAGGAAACATAATGGTACACATCAGATCACATGGTCCAGATCAGCAGATCATATGGTCCTGATTTAAATCATGATGCAGATCAGTGAAGACTTAATTAAAATTCGAAAAAGACTTGATTGATTTTTAATAGAAATCTGATCAAAGTATTAAGGAGATTTGATTCAAAAATCACTGAAGACTTGAAGGAAATTCGAATGAAATCCGAAGCAAGAAGATACGGTTCAAAATTAAAGTAAAACAAGATTGGCCAACAGAATTTTCAAAGGAAATATGAGCAAGATTTATCTTGAATTTAAGCTTGGACAAAGCCCATATTTTTGCTATAAAAGGAGGCTTCAGGCAGCAGTAGTAATCACAAGTGTGCAAAGAGATCGAAAAAAACAAGAACTCAAGCTTCAATTCAAAGTTATCCGAGAGTTCAAAAGAGATAAACACAAGTGTGCAAGAGCAATATTTTCTAAGTGTTTTCGAGAGAGAAATTAAGTGCAGCAATCAACTTTCTAGAAGCAACATTGCAGAGTTCCAAACCCTTGTAATCAAACCTAATAGTGGTGTAGATTCCTTCTTCAATCTGAGGTTGTCAGATTGGTAGGAGAAGACTTGACTTGTAGGGTCAAGGTGTTGTTATCGTTTCTCAAAAGTCTGGGGTTGTCAGACTGTTTGGGAAGACTGGCTTGGAGGGTCAGGTGCTGTAATTCAAAGTGTTTTGAATTACTGGATTAAAGCCTTCAGAATGAAGGGACTGGATGTAGCCAAGTTAATGGTGAACCAGAATAAATCGTTGTGTTCTTATGCTGTTATTATCCGCTGCTAAGTCTGATTATTTATTCATCAATATTCGTCAACACAACAAAAAGAACGCAAGTTTGGCAAACACAACTCAACCCCCCTTCTCGTGTTTGCACCTTCAAACATAACTTAGTTCACGACTCAACAAAACACAACAAATTATTCCCACCCAGTATCATCTATCAGAGCATGGATCGCTAACCGATAACCTAAAATAACTGCGCTTTGCAAGCGCCAAACACAAGCAACGAGGGGTGAGCTTCAAAAACATGTAATTATATAAAATAATTGAGAGGGACACGTAAAATATTAATTAAACATCGTATTATGTAAAATCAAAATTAACAAGAACATTCAAGGTAAAACATTGATACAATCCACAACGTCAAGTAAGCCAACACACAAATCAAGTAATGTTATGCATGCTTGTTATACTCTAGACCTGGCTCTTTCTTTCGTACCATTCTAACTCTGAAGTACTTGGTTAGGAGGCTTGACACTATGCTACTACGCAAGTGGACAGACAATTCAAATTGGCCATGTCCTTATAGATCCCCTCAACTCAACCCGAAACACATATACGCGATAGTTGAGGTAAACGTGTGTTGCATGGTAGCTCCCGACATTTGGAGTGCTACCTCCAAGTCACCTTGGAATTCCCCACCCGAATACCTTCAAGGTCTAACAATCTTGCCTTAAGGCTCAACAGAAGACCGCCACAATTAGGCTTATTCAGTTTGAAGGTGCAAACACGAGAAGGGGGGTTGAATTGTGTTTGTCAAACTTGAATTCTTTCGCTGTTTGTTGAGTGTTGATGCGAATTATTTGATGAATAATTGATCAGACTTAGCAGCAGATAACAACAACTTAAGAACACATCAATTTATCCTGGTTCACCATTAACTTGGCTACATCCAGTCCCTTCATGCTGAAGGCTTTAATCCACTAATTCAAAAACTTTGAATTACAACACCTGACCCTTCAAGCCAGTCTTCTCAAACAGCCTGACAACCCCAGACTTTTGAGGAACGAAAACAGCACCTTGACTCTACAAGTCAAGTCTTCTCCTACCAATCTGACAACCCCAGATTGAAGAAGGAATCTACACCACTATCGGGTTTGGTTACAAGGGTTTGGAACTCTGCAAAGTTGCTTCTAGAAAGCTGATTTGCTGCACTGAATTTCTCTCTCGAAAAATACTTAGAAATTTTTTGCTTTTGCACTCAATTGATTCTCTCTTTTGAGCTCTCTGATTGTGTTGAGTATGAAGCTTGAGTTCTTGTGTTTTTCGATGCTTGATGCTGCTGCCTGAAGCCTCATTTTATAGCTGAGATATGGGCTTTGTCCAAGCTTAAATTCAAAATATATCTTGCTCAGATTTCCTTTGAAAATACTGTTGACCAATCTTGTTTCACTTAAATAAAAACCGTATCTTGTTTACTTCAGATTGCATTTGAAAATTCTATTGACCAATCTTGTTTCTTTTAATTTCAAACCATATATTTTTAAGCTTTAGATTGCATTCGAATTTCTTCAAGTCTTCAGTGATTTTTTTAATCAAATCCCCTTAATACTTTGATCAAATTTCTATCAAAATTTAATCAAGTCTTGTTCGAATTTTTAATCAAGTCTTCACTGATTTGCATCATGAATAAATTCTGGACCGTATGATCTTCTGATCTCGGCCAACTCTGGACCATGTAATATGATATGTACCAATTCTATGATCCTCTGATCTCGACCAACACTGGACCATGTGATTTGGTTTGTACCATTATGTGATCCTCTGATCTCGACCAACACTGGACCATGTGATCTGATTTGTACCATTATGTGATCCTTTGATTTGAACCATTGATTTTTTAATCTGGACATTTGATATTTTAATCTGGACCATTGATATTTTAATCTGGACATTTATCCTCTGATCTGGACCAAGTCTGGACTAAGTTTGGATTAAATTTGGATTGAGTCTGAATTAAATCTAGACTAAGTCTTATGTTCTGGACAATTATATCTTCTGATATGGACCAAGTCTGGATCAAGTTTTATGTTCCGGACCATGCTATCTTCTGGTCTGGACCAAGTCATTTGTTCTGGACCAGTTATCTTCTGGTATGGACCAAGTCTGGATTAAGTCTGAATTGGGTTTTATTCATGACCATGCTATCTTCTGGTCAGGACTAAGTTTGAACCAAGTCTGACTTATGTTTCCTTCTGGTCTGTAACAAGTCTCTCTCTGACAGGCTTCCTTCTGGTCTGGACCAAGTCTCCTTCTGGACTCTGCTTCCTTCTGATCTGGGCTAAGAAAGATATCCTCTGATGGTTATTTGTCTTTTGATGTTTGCCTTTGATAACATCCTCTGATATCCTCTAGAGGTGTATCCTTTGGCGTCCTCTGGATGCATCCTCTGGTACTTTCTGGTTATTTCCTCTAGCTGAACTTTCTGGTGACATCTCTATCCTTTAGTTGTTTCCTCTGGATGTATCCTCTGGCTGTGTCATCCTCTGATTTTGCACAGCTTCTGATTTGTTCTTCTAAGTCAAAATACTATTTACATAAAATACTTTTGTTAACATCAAAACATTGATTGATCGAACCAACTTGGTTCCAACACCTACCTATATGATGACAAAATAATATCCACTTTAAAAATTATCAACATCTATTTTCTCCCCTCGTTGGCCTAGGCTACTCACTCCATTAAGAGAACCATCATTGGCACAGGTCGAATTCGTCGTTATTCAATTAAACACAATATGCATTTCATGTATTCATCAAGGTGGTAACATCGTAAGTAAACAAGTACACATCATCATTGCATATTTCCATATTCATACATTATATTCAAAATTTATAATCATAATACACAAGCTCCACCAATACCGGATTCATTCACAGATAATTATACTAGATCATTGACATACACCACGTCAATTGCAATGCAAATAATTACAATTCATCACATTTTATATCTTATAACAATATCAAGGATGGATGTAAACAAAGCACAAAATATTTCAAATACACAATTCTAAATTAATTCAACTACCACGTGATCTTCAAAATCAAATCATACAACACTCTATAAAAGTATCTAACTCATATTTCAACCTCACTAAATTCAAGTATTCTCATTAATCAATTACTACTGAAAAGGGTTTCAGCCGTACGTGGCGAGCCCCGAATGAATTATGATGAATATGATTTTTCCGTTCATCTAACTTAATTTACAATCATTAATTCGAACTCACTCTTACCCCATACCTCAATTGAAGATTTCACACAACCTAAGAGAAGATAGAGAGTTTAAGAACAACAACAAACTCGAATAACTTATTGAATATGCATCTCGCGTTCGTAAATCCTTATTTTTAATAGCCTGCAAAGACAATCGAGCATACATAACAAACCAATGAAAATAAATTATTTACTACTTGTAATATAGTATCAAACATTTCTTTTATAATATATAAATTTTATACACATATCTACATAAATTGAATCATTAAATATTTGAAATAAATAATAGTAGTATTTTAATAATAATAAAAATATCTAACTTATTAGAACAATCAAAACAAATTATATATTTTCAAATTTAGCAATAGCAATCATCAATATGAAAAAACTAAATACTATGCATAAGTTTAGATAATCCAACCAGATTGTAATATGAAAAAACTAAATACTATGCATAAGTTTAGATAATCCAACCAGATTGTACGTACAACACACTAAAATTCTTTATTTTAAATTAGTTGATATTTATACATAATTGAAATTATGATTTAAAATATAATATATTTTTTTAATGTAAAACATAAATAACAAAAAATATTAAGAGTAAAGAAAGTGTGTAAAAAGACGTAAAAAAGATAAGCGGTAAACATCTCACAGATATAAACAACTCAAAATAGTGTTTAGTGGTAACAACGACACATAACGCTGCGAAGACGAATTTTCATGATCGTTGGCAAAACTGAAAAAAGATGGATGTAGGATGAAGCTTTTGACGTATAGATCACAAAACTATTGTTTTTGAAAACTAACGTATCGATTAGAATCGAGGTCCAAAGCCGGTAGTTTGAATGTCCAATTTGGTCGCTGGCCTTTGTTTTAGATGCGATTGTTCACGAAAATAAAGAATTGAGCAGTGAGTTTGAATATATGGTGGTTACAACTCACAACGGCGCTTGCAAAAGCCACCGAAAGAAGCTTCGTGATGGTGTTGATGACAGAGGAGAATGAGTCGCGACTTTGTTATCACGAGGGAGATATGAAATTGATTTTATGAAGGGATATTGATGAGGGTTATGATCCTTTAAATTTGTCGAACTGAAGAAGATAGGGATGAAGGTGAGAATTTGAGTGGCGGCGTCGTCTAGAGGGGAAGAAGTCTGCGCTGTAGAATTTTAATTTGTGGTGAGGGGGTGCAGCTAGCAATTAAATAGGTGCCAAAGTAACAGATTTAAAAGACCCAAAACAGAGTAGGCCAAAGTCCATATTGAAACAGTAAGGTAAAAGGGGGGTGTAGCCAACAGATCACAGATGCATATGAGAAAATTTGTTGCAGTGTAATAAACGCCCAAATGGAATAGAGAGATAAAATTTGTCAAGTGCTCAGCCTTGAGACCGAGCTCTGATGCCAATTGAAGGTGCTAACACGAGAAGGGGGGGTTGAATTGTGTTTGACTAACTTGAATGCTTTTTCTGTTTTTGCAGTTTTATAACAAAACTTGATGTATGAATAAAACAGAGTTAGCAGCGGATATAAAGTAAAATAACAACACAAAATTTTATACTGGTTCACTGTTAACGAGGCTACGTCAGTCCCTTTACCTTGAAGGATTTCACTAATTCAAACCTTGAATTACAACAATACCACTGACCCTCCAAGTCAGTCTTATCAAACAGTCTAACAATCCTAGACTTTTGAGGAATGCAGCACCTTGACTTCTTAAGTCAAGTCTTCTCCTACCAATCTGACAACCCCAGATTGTAGAAGGAATTACAACGCCTTGAATCTAATTGCCAATTAATCTGCTACCCCTTCTAACTCCTTCAGATTGTAGACTCTACTTCAACAACTTAGATGTAACACAAGGGAAAGAAAATAACACGAGTGCTTGCTTCTGAAAAGTTGGAACTCACAATTAACTTCACTGAAAACTCGGGTGTTTGCTTTTGGAAGTGTATGACTCTTTTGTGATTTTCGATACTAAGTATTCTGCCTTGAGCCTCATTTTATAGATGCGAATTAGGGTCTCTTCCAAGCTTAATTTCGAGCTGTATCTTGCTGGATTCTCTTGCAAAAATATCTTAACAAATCGGGCTTCACTTAAATAAAAAACATATCTTTTTAAGCTTCAGATTTGCTTTCAAAAATAACTGGCCAATCATGTTTTTTAGTTTCTTCTCGCCAACAGCTTCTGAATTCCACTTGACTTCACTTTATTTTTGAATCAAATCCTTTTAATACTTTGATCAAATTTAATTAAATCTCCACCGTTAATCCTCATGATTAAATCTGGACCGTTTGATCTTCTGCGCTAGTCCACATCTGGACCTTACTAAGTGATCTGCTATGATCCTCTGATTTCAGCCAACCCTGGACCACACTTTGTGATCTTCTGATCTCGACCATCCTGGACTTGCAAACTGATATGCTGTGATCCTCTGATCTCGACCATTGCTGGACCACACATCCTGACCTTCTCATTTCGGCCAACACTGGGCCATGGTTTGATCTTCTGATCTCAGCCATCACTGGGCCATATCCTTAAATCTGAACCATTGATCTTGATATCTTCCCTCTGATCTGGACCAATTCTGAACTGGGTCTGGATTGAACTGAAATTAAGTCTGGGCAAATAATATTTTAGTCTAGACATTTTACCTTATGTTTTGGATCAGTTCTGGATCAAAGCTGGAGATCATTTCTTCTGGTCTGGACTTAGTTTCATACCCTGAACCATGCTATCTTCTGGTCTGGGTCAAATCTGGATGAATTCCTTTGTTCTAGACCCATTAATTTACCCTCTGATTAAGTCTGGATCAAGTCTGGGCTGTTTATTATTTCACTGCCAGGCCATCTTCTAGTCAGAATAACTTCTGGATTAAGTCTGACTTATGACTCCTACTGGTCTGGTCCAGGTCTCCTTCTGACTTTGCTTCCTTCTGATCTCGGCCAGCAAAGATATCTTCTGGTGATGTTTTGACATCCTGGAGTATCTTCTGGTACCTTTAGGATTCAATCTCTGGAACCCTTTGATTTTCTGCTTCTGATTACTTCAGCTTCTGGTGGCATTTACTTTAATAATTCAAGGTACAAAATAAGATTACATGAAGTGCTTTTGTAAACATCAAAATCCTAAGTACTTAGAACCAACTTGGTTCCAACAAATAACAGTCTGGGCGAAACTCCCTTTTATAATATTTTTTTAAAAAATCCTTAAATAAATAGAAAATTTATTTTACTCCTCCATACTAAAAATTATTTCTCCAAAATATTCATATTAATATACTAATTATTTTCAGAAAAATAATTAGATAGCATAAACAAATACAATGTTTCCAATTTATCTTATTCACTAAATTAAATATCTATAAAATTATCACACTATAGCTAATACACCTCTAAAGAAAAATAATCATAATTATTTATCATTACATATTCTAAACACATGCAATACTAAATTAATTTTTTTTAAAATCTTATTTGATAAATAAAATAATTTATTATAAAATTTGTATTTGTACATCTCTATATTTAGAGTATTCGGGTTTAATAGAACATTAATTATTTTTTTACACTAATATATCTTTATTGATTGTATCTTAATTTATCAAACTTATCTACTTATTACAATTAATAAAAATATTTACTTATAAAAAAAATAATTAAAAAACTAAAACTTATTTTATCATTAAAATCAACACAATTATATTTTTTTAATAATTGTGTGCAATCTAACTAAAACATTTAAAATGAAGGAAATGCACGTGGGTAATTTTATTTTATTTAGTTGCACTTAATTTAACCACAAATTTTTAATCGGGGCAAGGACTTCTCGTGACTCTCCCATCTTTGACCGCAAAACTAATCAAAGACTATTATTACTAATACTATTATACTAAGAAAAAAGAAAGAGATACCTGAGTTTTGCACGAGTAAAAAAAAAAAATGCCTGAGTTTTGCGTGACAGGGGGAACTGGATTCGTAGCAGGATACCTAGTGAAGGTCTTATTAGAAAAAGGTCATACAGTGAGGACTACAGGGAGAAATCCAGGTATATTAATTAATTATGTATATCATGTCATATGTGATATGTATTTGGTCTATTAATTAATTATTCTTTTTTAATCCCTTTGTTGCTTTGTTCAATTTTTTTTGTAGAGGATTTGGAGAAGGATGGTTATCTCACTCAACTAAGTGGAGGAAAAGAGAGATTGAAAATTTTAAAAGCAGATCTGTTGGTGGAAGGGAGTTTTGATGAGGCAGTTAGTGGGGTTGATGGGGTGTTTCATACAGCTTCTCCTGTTCTTGTTCCATACGATAACAATGTTCAGGTACACTTTTCTATTTTGTTCTTAGTTTGAGGTTCTTATATTTGGTGAATATAATAAGAGGTTTTGAGCTCGTTTGCTTTATCAAAATGAGTTAAATTTAGAGCTTGTATCAACATTAGGGATGAGAATAATATAATTGGTATGTTAGGAGCATGTAAAACTCTAAAAGTGCTCGATGTAGTATTTAAGCCATGAGGCTCTCCCACTTAATGGACTAGTCTTTTGGGTTGAGTTCTTCTTATGGACTGAAATCCTAACAATTGGTGCTTTCATAGAGAGTTATTCACGGAAAAGGCTATCTATATAGGTTGAGTTAAGGTATCCCATCGAATACTGATAGGTGGGTGAAGTTGCCAAAAATGGAAAGGACTACCACTGAGTCAGTGCCGATAGAGTGAAAGCTCAATGTGGTACTTAGCCATGAGACTCTCCTTTCCAATAGACTAGTGTTTTGATTTGGGCTCTACTTATGGGCTTAAGTCCTAACAGGGTACTAGCTTTTGGCATGATTATTATTGGAATATGGAATAACAGAGAGATACTAAAAGATAAATTCAATAGATTATTTGCATTGTCAGTAGACAAATTAGGAAAGGTCGGTGAGCTTAGAGTTGTAGAGGGTGGAGTGAGTAGATTGGTTTTGATTTGGATTAGGAATCTAAGCTAGGAGGAAGTGGAATTGCTTCCTGATTTCAATAATTTGTTAGAGGTAGTGGAATTAAAATAACAGGTTGAAGACAAATGCATTTGGATGGAGGAGGGTAAAAAATTAGGTACACGGTAAAGGAAGCTTATGAATTACTTAAGTCTAGAATAGATTGTATGCCTAATCCAAAATATGCGAGGATTTGGCAAAAACCAATACCGTGAAAAGTTGTGGTACTTCCATGGAGGTTGTTTCAAAATAGAGTGTCCACAAAAGATAACCTTCAAAATAGAAACGTTCTTGGGCAGGGTGTATTACAGTGTATTGGGGGTTGTGGTGGGCAAGGAATCAGTGTCACATTTTTTCTTCGAGCGTCATATGTTTGCGGGAGTCTGGTATGCTATATCTCACTGGTTCAATATGTTGTCAGAGCTACATAATGAAGGATTGTTGCACTCTGATCAGTTCGCGGGACTACCAGGCAGCGGTAGAATTTTTTAAAAGCTAGTTTTTGTGGTTTGGTACGCAAGTGTTTGGGTTATTTGGAAATCATGGAATGGGAAAATATTTTGCAACAAGGAATTTTGTGTAGATATGATGGTAGAAGAGGTGGTGATGAAATCTTGGAATTGGTTGAACTAAAACATGAATAGACTTGATTATAATTTATCTCAATGGAGCTTGAACCCAAGGGTGTGTCTTGGACTGTTATATTAGGAGTTTTTGTTGTATCTGAAGGTCTGCCGATTGTTCGGCTAAAATACTGAGGTACAATGGTTCCCTTTCTTCAGGCGATTACACTATGGAAGGAACTCTGTTTCTTAGTTGTGGGTTCCTTAACTCCTCCAATAGTACAGAGTGTGATTGATTGTCTGCCTATAAAAATGATAAGTACATTAGGTATTTATTGGGAAAGCTAATGTTACTGGCCAATGTATAGTGGCTTACAAAATTTCACCAAGTCCCTGCTTCATTCGGCTATTTTCGCGGGTAGTGCGTGTTTTCTTCCCATTGCAGGGAGTACGTGGCACCCCACGTTAGCCTGTATCTCCCTACTTCCACGGCAGCTGCGTTTGCATTACCCCAATTACAATTTGCTCCACGTCCCCACTCCAGAAAAATAGCCGTTCCTTGGTGAGTCAGTTATAAACATGGAACATGACCCTTAGTGGCGAGTTGTCAATTTCCATGTGCTTTGACTGTTTTTGAAGACCCCACTACCTTCGTAAACCTGCGTAGAACTGAAAAAGACTCGATTAGCTCATGTTCGGCTACCTCTAGCTTGACTATCCCTTACTTCGGCTATCAGACACTCAGCCATCTTAAATTCGGCTGTGTGCCACGCTCAACTAACAACTTAGAATATTTTGGTGTAAACAGGAGTCTTAAGTGGACTTGAGTAGCAAAACAGGGAAAATGCAGCAGCAATGGTTTAGTACAGATGGTTGCGCATCACCTGGAGTGGAATCTCAGAAAATAAGAGTTTGGAGAGTGTCAGTATGGCTATCTATGGGGTTGTTTGGATAGAACAAAGATAGTGGATGCTTAAGACAATTTGCAGGTTTAAATTTCAAGGCAATGAAGAACTGAAATTTAAAGGCTTGTAAAAGTTATTTTGCCTCATTTTCATAAAAATTTGATTTGACATGGTCTGACGTAGTGTATGTTTGGATTTTATGGGAACCGCGGCGTGGACGTGAGTTTACTTAGAAGCTTGAATTAGTTGCTTTAGAAGGTCACGACAAAATTGCCATTGGGACACGAGAAAAAGGATACCACCGCTCATCCAAAAGAGTGCATAGACAATGTTATCAACCATACTCGTTGAACCAAACTATTAGCACCCCTAGTAAACATAGATACAATTAAATAGAGACAATCCAAATGATCCAAAACATAACTTTCCCCTGCTATAGCTGTATATATATTAATTAATGCATTTATGCAAAAGATTGAAACAGTGAAAATTCAATAGAAAGAAAAAAAAAATAGAAGGATTACAGCTTGGGAACTAGTTTAGTTATTCAGAAAGCAAAATTGGTGAAAGTAGTCAAGTTAGTAATTCATTAATAAAAAGTTTTAAATATAAATGCAGTGATATTTAACTTTTAGAAGGACTAGTTTGTTAATAAAAATTAAAATTTGTGTTAATTAAAAGAGACTTTATTCATTCATAATTTAAAATGGCATATTTTTATTTTTTCAATAACATAACATCATTGTACATATGGTAATTTATTGCTATTTGAATTATTTTGTAGGCTACTTTGATTGATCCGTGTATAAAAGGAACACAGAATGTGCTGAACTCCTGTGTAAAAGCGAATGTGAAACGTGTCGTGCTAACATCTTCTTGCTCTTCCATAAGATACCGTGACGATGTGCAACAAGTTTCTCCTCTTAATGAATCTCATTGGAGTGATCCAGAATACTGCAAACGCTATAAAGTAACAAAACTTGTTTCTCAATTTTAAAGCATGAAGTACTGTCACATTTTTTTTTTGGATCACAAGTTTAAGTTGTATATTCTACAGAACTATAAAAAAATTATAACCGGAGTAAGATGAAAAAAATATAATTTTTTTTTAATTTTCATGTCATACAATTTCTAGAATGAATTTGTCATTTGCTCTTTAATTTAATCGTAACTCTTTTTGTGTTTTATCATGAATGGGAAATGTGACCTTTAGTGTAGTTTACTTTCAATCAAACTCATGATGAAATTATGCAGCTGTGGTATGCATATGCAAAGACAATAGGAGAAAGAGAGGCTTGGAAGATTGCAAAGGAAAGTGGCATTGATCTAGTGGTGGTTAACCCCTCTTTCGTTGTTGGTCCACTTCTTGCACCACAGCCAACCAGCACACTGCTCGTGATACTAAGCCTCGTCAAAGGTTAGATAATTCTGTCAAATGTGTGTTGTGATGTTATATAAAGAAGTACTAGCACAATGCATTAAATATTTTTGACATTATTAAGTCATATAAACAGAATTTTCTTTTAAGAAAAGTGTCTGGCCAAACAAAAATATTCTCAGTAAGTAAATGCTATCTCACGTTGATCATGTTTTTATTTGAAAGAAAGAGCTTGATCACGTTGATTTATGGCCACCTCTTGTCTCTACGAAATTCAGCCTGTGAACACACTGCTTGCAAAATTACACGAGCTTGTCAACATGTTTTGTCTTCGCACGCATACCTTATAGAAACCTTTTTTTAGAAGGTCATCAATTTAAAGAGTGCTCTAAGTCAAACACACTTCATGGTTAAGTTTTTATGTTAGGACTGTCAAAAAGAAGATGCACCTTATTGGTATATTTGGTACCAACCAATCCTTATAAGCTCTTATTCAATCATAGTCTCATACCTACATGGTATAAGTAGTCACATGCGTCCCTTTTCCTAGAAGCATGTTAGGAGTCTCTTGTTGTCGTGTAACGGTCATTCTCCTCCTTCGTCAGCCTCAAGAATCATAGAGTGATACATTTGATAATTTCACACAAATTAAAAAATAGTGTATAAATAAAGAAGAGAGAATAGTACTTTTATTTATTCTAACAACAAAATAATATTTTTATTAAATTACCTTTATCATGTATTGTTGTATTTATCGTTACCATAAATACAAAGTAGAAGATTGACTTGGGAGTGTTGTAAGTCATATTTAATTTAAAAAAAATTAATATTGCATTACAAAATGAATGAATCATTCATTTTTAGTTTTTTTATAAATGGATCATTTGTTGTGAAACTATAAGAGTATATGATACAAATTAGTCTTAAATATATAATAAAAAATTAACAAAAAATATAAATAAATTCTTTTGCCTGAGCCAATAGAACAACCTTAATGTTACAACTTCTAGCATGCTTATAGGCAAAGAGACACATGAATGGATTTGGGTGGCTTTCAAGAATGTAGGGTGGCGGATGAAGAAATTCCCATGTTTTAAATCTGTGTCTGAATTGTTTGGGATCGATCACATTCTCTGATCCATTGTTTATTTTGAGATCCATATATAAGTCTTTCAACATTTTTTGTCCTCACTCACATTTTTTCTTGAAACTTTCTTATGTTATGGGCTATAGAAAAGATGTACCTTGTTGCTATAAGTAGTACCGATTAATTCGTACGAACCCTCGGTCAATCGTACAAGCTCATAATTACACAGCCTTTGGTATGCATTGAAATTTCAAAAAATGATTAAAATGAAAAGCTATTTTGAGAAATTCTTAATAAAAATTATTTTTGAATAATATATTTAAAAAAAATGTGATTTTTATCATTGGAAAATCTCTAATAATGAATATCTAAGTTATTAAATGTCAAAATTAATTTTTTTAAATGGTAACAAATGAATCTAAAAAACTTCTACTAATTTTAAGTAAATTTTCATAAAAATCATTTTTAAAAATATAGAATCAAAATCAGTTTTTTTTTTTATAATCTTAAACAACCAGGTCAATTATGACTTATCTAAATTATTCTAAATTTAAAATTATACTTTAACATAATTCACTTTTGAAAATTACCTCTTATATCATTGACTATGAAAAACATTCATCTTGTGTGGGATTTGTATAGTAAATATTAATTAGTGTATTATTCACGTGTTGAAGTTGTGTTTTGCCATAAAAACATTCTCATCAAAGAATAAATGGTTAATTGTAGTTTTGGTCCTCCTATTTTTATTGATTCATGAAATTGATTATCTTATTTTAAATGTCGACAATTTTGATTATTCCTTACGATGTTTTAACTAAAAAGTGGCAACGTGATATATAAAACGATGATGTAAAATGATTAACACTTATAAAATCAAAATAAAACACCATAAAAATTTAACTTTCAACTTTGAAATTTTTTCATATTTGTAATTTAATTAATATCATATGAATAATTAATATATTTAGATGGTTCTATATTATAGAATTGCATCATTTAAAATATGTTAAATTGTTATTTTTTTAGTTAAAAAATATAAGGGAGAGATCAAAACTGTCGACTTTTAAAATAGAGGAACCAATTATGAGAATTGATAAAAATAGAGGGATCAAAACTGCAATTAAGGCAAAAATAAATATGTGTATAATTGATTTATTTTATCAAAATTACTATCTAAAATATTAATATATAATTTATCTATGTAAAGTTACTTTTTTTGTAGTTCTCTCTTGTATATAGTATACAATTATATTCAAGAGATACTCAAATAATTAAATACAAATTTCTGTCTTAATTTGTACTATGCTTGCATTAATTGATTAATAGTAAACATTTTTCATGTCTATATAAATTTTACTAATTTACTGTAAGGTACAGATATCCATGAGTACGAGTACCATTACATCCGCATCTGTATCGATTTGTACCTAGGATGTGATGTCCAACTTAATAATATCGACATTTGCTAGTTGAACTAAGATTTAAGGATAATTACAGATTTATCTTTTAAATAATTGACTATGGCAAAATATTCATTATGTGTATGGTTTGTATAGTAATTATAAGTAGTGTATTGTACATAAATTGAAGTTGTTTTTTGACCATAGAAACATTCTCATAGAAGAGTTGTATGTAAATAATTTGGTTTAATTGGTATGCATTGTCATTGTAAAAAGTTTTACATTGATCACAACCATTCATGAGGATGACTTTAGAGATAGTTTTGATGAAAGTCAAATATTTTTAATGATTTAACGAATGTGATTGATTGACAGTGTAAAAACTCTTTACATTAATCATGTATATAATTTTAATCCATATAATTACTGATTTTATCAAAATTACTATATAATTATTAATATATTGTTTATCTCTTTAATGTTTTATTTCAATACTTCGCTGTTGTATAGTGTATAGATATTCAAGAGACAAGCATAAAATGCATTTTCCTCCAAATTCTCCTCAATTTTGATGAGATGACAAACAATAAAAGATGATGAGATGACAAACAATAAAAGAGGTTTTTTGCTAGTCATTTAGTTTTATAGATAGACAAAGATAATAAATTATCTTTCCTACATCTTATTTTTATTTTTTTGTATATTTTTAAAATAACAGCGGTTTTCATGTTTTTTAAATGAAACTTTGAAAGAAAAAAAGGTAAAATAAAAATAAAGTAATATTTACTTTTTTAATGTAGTTTAGATGTTGCTTTTATTTTTTCCCTTTTTTTCGTTGCTTTTGTTTTCTTTTTATTTTCTTTTTCTTGAGTTTAGTCTTAGTCTGCTAAATTTGTGTTACTTTCTATTATCTTAATCTACTTTTAGTTTACAAATAATATACTTTTTTAAAATTTTGGGTGACATACTTTTAACAGGCTTGAAAGGAGAATACTCGAACACAACAGTGGGCTATGTCCACATTGATGACGTGATTGCTGCTCACTTGTTGGCTATGGAGCAGTACAATGCATCTGGCAGAATTATTTGTTCTAGCACAGTAGTCCACACTTCTCAAATCATCCAAATGCTTCGTGCCAAATATCCTTCCTATCCATATGAAAACAAGTGAGTTTAAATAATGTTATTTTGGCAGACAAGTGAGTTTAAATAACCTTTATTTTGGCAGACAAAAATTATCATCCTTAATTTACTGTAATTAAATTAAATTACTAAAGCATTCTAGTTGCACCAATAACTTGTTTATTTTTTGAAAAAGGTTGCACCAATAGGTAGTTATTTGATTTCAAATCAATTTTTTGTGCTTACACTACCTTAAATGTGGCGATATCATAGGTGTAGCAGCCAGGTAGGAGACGATAATATGCATAGCATGGACACGACCTAAATCAGTCAATTGGGGTTTCGACCATTCAGAACCCTTGAACAAATGTTTGATGACTGCATCAAAAGCTTTCAAGACAAGGGATTCCTATGAGATATATGATCTTGCGTAACTTTGATATCTGTTTGGAAGATTTTAGAGAATTAAGTTTATATTATAATATATATTTGAGATTTTTAAAAAATAACATAATTTATGATTATACTGGGGGTAGTAAAAAATAAACTGTAGTAGGGGCCGACTATATTATTTTATAATAAATAAAAGGTTCTTCCAACAAATATATAAATGTTAAATTTCACCCAAAATATTCATAATTATGTTAATAAAAATGTGCAAATTGTGTTATTGGTTAATGTTATCAACTGAGTTTTTACTGAGTATATTAAAATTTTCATTATTATTATTATTATTATTATTATTATTATTATTATTATTATTATAGGTTAAATGAAAAAAAGATAAACCTTAGATACTTTTTATCCCACATGAATATCTATTATAATATATTTAATCAGATCTGCAAATTCTCACACTGACACCTCACCTTTCTGTGTGCCAAGTAATTCTATTTGTGCTACATCACATAATCTGATGTGTCTCCTTCTAAATCATACTCTCAAACATTCAAAATACATTTGCATTCTCATAATATTCTTTGGTGTTCCTATTCCAAACCAACAACGCTCACACATTTATCCACAATTACTAATTCATAAATTCTCATTAATCTTTCAATTTAATTGGCACCTTCTAAATCACACTCTCAACACTGGCAAACAGTTTCTTCTGATCCTTCATGATCTTCTCAAGAGCCCTCAACTCTTTCTGAGTGCGTTGAGTCTTTGTCCTCTGATTAGACATAGGGTGGACGAAATCGTGAGGCATAACATTGACGCTTGCACTCTTGTTCTGGGAGCTTCCACCTTTTTCTTGAGAGGAGTTTTCACCAGTTTTTGCAAATAAGGAGTCAATGGAGCTGAATCGTCCAGTGACTTCAGGAAGCGGAATTTTTGAGGGATCCCCACTAGACCGTGGTGGGATGGATGAACCAATAAGTGTGGGAACATGATTGACTTTTGTAACACCCCGAGTTTAAAACACAGCGCAGGTACATTTTTTTTTTCAATAATAAAATAATTTTCCAGATTTAATTAAAATAAAGTTTTTCGTAATCTCAATAAATACTCAATTCTGGAAATTTAATAATAAGACATTTTTGAAAGGTAATAATGTCATAACATTTCCAAAAGTCAATATCAGAGTGCGGAATAAATAGTACAACAATAGTTTTTCAAAATAAAAACAAAATACATTTCCAGCTCAAATCCTAATACATCAAGTCTAACTGATTATGCGCTAAAGCTACAGTAGCACGGGTTTCCCCCGCATCCCAAGCAAGTCCTCTCCGAATCTGCTGCTCACCTTGACGTGACCTCCTCCTCCTCCTCATCATACAGCGAGGGGTCGGTCTCCTCAGAAGTCAGATCAATACATAGTCTCGGCCGCTTCGGCAGAGCCGGAATCTCATAACAATCGTCGGAGATCCTAGACGGACCCGGAATCTCAGCTGCTACTAGCTTCGGCTCATCAGTCTTCCCTTATGCCTCGGACTCATGTACAACTCCTCCAGTCACCGAGTTGGGAGTCACCACTCCTACGGTGGCCTCCGTCTCAACCCTTCCAACGGACTCCTCAGCATCGTCGAAAATTCCGTGCGCCTCCAATACCAGACGGGAAGGCACGGGAAAATCTATACTCGCATGAGTGCGCTCCACAAAATCCTCTACGCCGTTAGTCCTGCTCGTCCTCTCCAACCACCCCGTGTAAGTCGCCCTGCTTGAGATGGGGTCAAATGCCCAAGCAGTACGGGAATAACGATCAAGGAAGTTCAATGACGTTTCCGTCGTTTGGGTACCCACGAGTGGCATGGGTTTGGGTAACATTTGAGGGCAAAGCCCAAAGTCCACAATATAATAGCAAGGGTCACCGACCGAAATTAACAGATAATCACATAGCATACATTGCACATCAACAATTATAACCATGGTATAACATATGATTATGAGGAAAATAATAACGCTCTTTTGAAAATTAATGACATTTATGCCTTTTCAAAAACAACAGCCAATTATTATGAAATATGTGGTAAGTACAAACAACACCTCAGCAAATCACAATCATTAATTCAGAAATTCAGTTTCTGGAACAGTACTCACACACATTCAATTTCCACTCATTCATCATATAATCAAACGTGACCCACTGGTCAATCCCTCAATGCAATATGTATATGCTCATGTATACACTTTTCTTGGAATCACCAAGGTGCAGTCGCTCAACAGACCAGCACATTATGTTTGACATTAACGGCCCTCAAGACCAGGGTGCAATCGCTCAACAGATTAGCACCAGTGCAGACGCTCAACAGTCCACCACGTTTGACATATACCAAGGTACTATCGCTCAACAGATCAGTACCTAGTGCGGTCGTTCAACAGACTAGCACTCGTGCAATCGCTCAACAGATCAGCACGTGGCTGCGCATTTCAGGGTACAGACACTCAACAGTCCAGTACCAGTGCAGTCGCTCAAACAGACCAGCACCTATATACCAAAGTACAATCGCTCAACAGTCCAGCACTCGTGCAATCGCTCAACAGATCAGCACGTGGTTGCGCATTCTAGGGTACAAACGCTCAACAGTCCAGTACCAGTGTAGTTGCTCAAACAGACCAGCACTCGTGCAATCGCTCAACAAATCAGCACGTCGCTGCGCATTTTAGGGTATAGACGCTCAACAGTCCAGTACCAGTGCAGTCGCTCAACAGACCAGCACCTATATACCAAGGTACAATCGCTCAACAGATCAGTACCTAGTGCAGGCGCTCAACAGTCCAACACTCGTGCAATCACTCAACAGATCAGCACGTGGTTGCGCATTACTCTGTGGCCCATCGCGGGTACCACTTGACTATGCAATGCATGAATATGCAGTGTTTCACTTCTCTAGAAATAGAATGCAAAATCAGAAAATTGATGCTTTTTATCATGTTTTGAATATCTCAGCACAGTCAGAATTAACATTATCACAATCATGATTAAACAGTCAATTAATCATTAATACTTTGAAATGTTTTCCCAAACTCTTAAAATTCAATTACAGTGTTCAAAACTGGGATTTTCTGGAATTTTACGAATCTGTATTCGAATACAGCTTCTCTGTATTCGAATACAGAAGCCAAAAACAGTGCAGAATTACACTCTGTATTCGAATACAGCCCTCTGGTATTCGAATACAGAGGCTATCTCAGTGCACAAAACACATCTTTCATTACATCAGTAATGTCTTAAAAACCTTCATCCAATAATTTTAATTCATCTTCCAAAATAAATATTTATATATATATATTTACTCAAAACATACATATATTAAATATTTTACAAAAATTCCTAAAATACCATTGACATTAATTTCATAAATTAATTCTTAATTTTAAGGGTCTTACAACTTTTATTGGAGAGGTGAAGATCTGGGACATTGTGCAGAAGAGTTGAGCAGGTTGGGTAGGACTAACAGGAGGATAAGGAAACAAGAAGGTGTCATGCAGGTTCTGAGAGGTTTCCATAGCCTTTGCAACTTGAGGTGCTCTTGGAGGAGAAAAATGACGGTGAGTAAGGTTTAAGTCATAATATAGTTCCACACCATATTCCATGTGGTGGGAAGGAGTGTCCTCATGTACATCCTCTGCAGGAGGATGATCTTCAGTGACTTGTGGAGAAATGTGATGAGTTGGAGAGGGGTGTATGTCAACATCAAACAATGGAGGAGGTGAAGTAGTGATGGGGTTTGCAGGAGTTGTTTGTTTGTGAATGGGGATAGTGTATGCATCCTCAAATGGAAGAAGAGATAGTTTTGTTGGAAGCCTCTTTGTGAGAAGGCTTGTTAGTGGGATTGAGTCGCATTTGGTTGACATTTCTTGAAGAAAAAATGTTGTTCAAATAGACTGATTGTTCGTCCTCAAAAGGAACTTTGAAAAATTTGAATTTTTTTGTTAAGATCATTCCATAGGGAGCTAACCTTCCAAGCCTAGCAACATTCATCATGAAGCAAAAAATGATATTTCCCAGATGTAAGGGGGTTCATGAGATGAGATGATGTATTATCAAGAGGTCAAGCTCAATGACCTTTTCAAAAATCCTAGCTCGAGGAATAACAGAATGAACACATATGTTGTGGAGAACTCTGCACATTGGGAGGAGGTTAGAGGCGACCTGAGGTTTTCGAGAACTGATGAGAATGTTGTTGAGAACAAAAGTTCGAGTAATTTTGCACTTAGAGTACCATGACTAAGTGAAAATGTGTGATCCTTCATCGCGAATATCAAGGATTTGACATAAGGAGGTTGGAGTAATCTCTAGATGTACCCCTTTGAGGATGATGCTGATACAAGTATCACCTTTGGAAACGTTCGCAGTGGCATATAAGGCTTTTTTGAGTCTTGGATATTGAGGTTCGTCGATTAGCAGAAAAGAGGTCTAACCAAGTTGGTCAAAAATTTCTTCAACGTCAAATCCACCATTTTTTAATCCTTCAACATCTATAGTTTTTCCATTTATCACGGACTTGTCTTGCCATTTCACAGTGTATCGAGTTTCCAAGTCTTTAGACTCAAATAGGGGAATTTTGTGGTTATTTTGGATGGGGAAACATGAGGTTTGGAGGAGACGGGCTTCTGAGAGGTTTTGAAGGTTTGAGTTTTGGGTTTAGAGATATCAGATTGGGTAGTTTCTGAGTCATCAGAGTCAACAACATGAATGTTATTGTATTAAGGTGGTTTTCTTGAAGACAGAATTCCAGACATTATTCTTGAGGAACGTCTGGTAGGAGCAAAAGATGAGGTTTTGGAGGATGAGGCCTTTTTTGGTTTGCTGGAGGTGAGATGAGGAGGAGGAGATGAGAGGATAGGTGGAGTGGCTGTGTGCAGTGGAGGATGGATGATGCTGACATGTTCTGGAGATGCGATTTCCGGTGAGAATGCTTCTGCTTGGGAGTGAAATGAATCGCTTGAAAAACTCTCTGTTAGACTTTCTGAAGAGTTTGCTGAGATTTTCCTTTTTGCAGAAAATTTTTTCCTAGGCATTTTTCTCAGATTGGATGAAGAGTATTTTTAAGAATTGTTAAGAGTTTGGTTGAAGGGTTGATTATGGGATGAAGAACACGTTTTGGACAGATTTGAGAAGAAGATATTGAATAAGTAACCGTTAGAGGAAGAGGAAAGGGTTAGTAGGTAATCATTTAGAGGATAGAGTAGAGTGATCATTCCTAGGAGAAAGTAGCCGTTAAAGTAGTCATTACACGTTGGTTTACGAGGAGGTGGCAGAAGAGAAGGGAGAGATAATCAGCAGCGAGAAACATGCAAATGGGAGTTGTCCAACTTTTGACTTTTAGTTTCCTCTTCAGATTCTGGAGGAGGATGGTGCGCATTTGAGTTGCCCATCCTCAAATTTTAGAGGAGGAATTTTAAATTCAGGTTTAGATACTCAGATATAGGGAGAATGGATTTTGACCATAAAAAAATTAAATGAAATAGTTATTTTAATTTTGACATTTTGGTGATAGAGAGTTTCTCTAAAATATTTTTGAAACGAACCTCCTGGAGAGGTTTAGTGAAAATATTTGCAAGTTGGTTTTCAGTTTCAATGAAAAATAATTCTATAGTCCCTTTTTGAACATGATCTCGATAAAGTGATGTTTAATTTCAATATGTTTAGATATAGAATGTTGAATGTGATTTTTTGAAAGATTTATTGCACTAGTATTGTCACAAAGAATGAGTATTTTGACGTACGTTAGTGAGTAGTCTTCAAGTTGAATTTTTACCCATAGTATTTGGGAACAACATTGTGCCGCTGAGATTCATCCTCAGTTGTTGATAAGACAATGGTGCTTTGTTTCATGCATGACCAACTTATGAGTGTTTGACCAAGAAATTGACAAGCTCCCCTTGTACTTTTTCTTTCCACTTTGTCTCCCGCATAGTCCACATCGCAATAAGCTATAAGATCAAGACTTACTATTTTTTATACCATAGACCAATATCAGTTTTCCCAACCAAATATTTGAATATTCTTTTTACAGCAGTAAGGTGTGATTCTTTAGGTGATGATTGGAATCTGGCACATAGACCAACTGCAAATACTATGTCTGGTTTGCTAGCTGATAGGTATAATAATGGTCCAATCGTTCCTCTATAATCCTTTTCAGATATGGTATTTCCTTCATCATCTTTATGTAGCGTTGAGGATGGATGCATAGGGGTACCCATAATTTTGGCTGAATTCATGTTGTATTTTTTTTAGAAGATCTTAGGTTTATTTTTGTTGAAAAATAAAGATGTCGGTTTCCAATTGTTTAATTTGTAAACCAATAAACTTTTTTAACTCTCCCATCATGCTCATTTCAAACTCACTTGCATGAGGTTGGAGAAGTCTTTGCACATCTTTTCATTTGCAGACCCAAAGATTATGTCATCAACGTATATTTGAACAATTAACAAATCCTCTTGAAGAGTTTTATTGAAGATTGTGGCATCAATCTGTCATCTTGAGAATCCATTTTCTCTTAGGAAAGAACTTAACCTCTCATACCAAGCTCGAGGAGCTTGCTTTAATCCATAAAGAGCTTTCAAGAGTTTGAACACATGGTTAGGCTTCTTCTTGCTTACAAAGTCAGGAGGTTGGTGAGCATATACTTCATCATTTAAGAACCCACTCAAAAATGCACTTTTGACATCCATTTGGAATAGTTTCATACCTTTATGAGTGGCATACGCAAGGAGTATTATGATAGCCTTAAGCCTAGCAACAGGTGCAAATGTTTCATCATATTCAATTCCCTCATGTTGATTGTATCCTTGTGCCACTAGTCTTGCTTTATTGTTGATGACTTCTCCATCGTCGTTTAATTTGTTTCTTAAAATCCATCTAGTTCCAATTATGGATTTGTCTTGAGGATTAGGCATAAGATCCTAAACTTTGTTTCTTTCAAATTGTGACAATTCTTCTAGCATAGAGTTTACCCAAGATTTGTCAACAATTGCTTGATCAATCATTTTTGGTTCAACTTGAGATATCATAGCCATGATGTTCAAGTTTCCTTTTAATGATTGTCTGGTTGTGACCCCATCTGCCGCGTTTCCAATGATCTGGTCTAGAGGATGATGAGTTACCAATTTCCATCCTCTAAGAGGTTCTTCAGAGGTTGGATCAGAATTGTCCTATTCATTTGAGCATTGATTGTTAGAGGATAAACATTCATCTTCTTCATATTTATCCATATTTTCTAAACACAAGTCATCAAACTCATCAAAAGTAACATGCATGGATTCCTCCACATTTTGAGTCTTAAGGTTATATATTCTATATCCTTTTGACGATGTGGAGTATCCTAAAAAAATGCCTTAATCAGATTTTGGATCAAACATTCCCAAGTTTTCTTTATTGTTTAAGATGTAACAGTAGCATCGAAATATATGAAAGTAAGAAATATTTGGTTTTCTCCCTTTCCACAACTCGTATGGAGTTTTGTTCAAAATTTTTCTAATGGATACTCGGTTTGACACATAACAAGCTGTGTTGATTGCTTCAGCCCAAAAATACTTTTCAATGTTTGCTGCACTCAAAATTGTTCTAGCCATTTCTTGAAGTAATGTAAGACCCTTAAATTTAAATTAAATTTTGGATATAATATCAAGTGTAATTTTGGAATATTTGTAAAATATTTGATATATGTATATTTATATATATATATATATATATATTTGGAGATTGATTAAAATTATTCGATGAGAAATAATTTAATTATATTAACGAAGAATTAATATCGGGCAAATTATCCGTCAACAGAGTCGCGACGGGAGTATTTAATTACTTGAGGGTCAAGTAAGATTATTATAATATTAATATGTGTATAGTAGGTGGCTGATATGCCTATATATATGTATATGTGTGAGAGGAAAGGAAGGAGAAAAATAGAAATCAGAATTAGAGAGAGAAACCAGTTCCTCTCCTACCTGCCGCGCCAGAATACCCTTCATCTTCCTTCTTCTTTTTCTATTTCTGTTTGTGTTGGTGAAAAAGAGCATCCTCAAAAGTCAAATTACTTGGAAATCCAAGCGTCGAAACAGAAAGTGCCAAGAAGGAAAATCGTTCCTCTCATCTTCACGGTGCTAACGAACTAACTTTAGTAGTGACGGCGCGAGCGGGAGTGTCGCTGGTTTTTGTTGCGGTAACGAAAACGAGCAAGAAAACGTAACTAAGGTAAGGGGCACCTTCCAACTTTCTAGATTTCATTTAGGGCTATAAATGCATGTGTGATGGATGATTATATGTGAGGTTCTGTTTTGAAAGTGAAACTGCTTTGCATGTTGTTGTGAGTGATAAAAATGCATGTTGTTGAGATGGTGCATGTTTGTGAGTTGTTGTTGCTGTGATGTTCTAGTTGCTATTATTGATGTTACTGCCTTGCTGTTGTTGTGAACGAAATCATTGATGTTGTGTTGAGAAATGTTCTGAGTTTTGTGGTTCAAAAGAATGGTGATTGTGTTATGGTGTTGGTGGTGGTTTTCGAAGAAAAAGTTTGAAACTGTGTTGAAGTTTTCTGGAAAAGCTCACTGTATTCGAAGGTGTATTCGAATACGGTACTCGTGTATTCGAATACATTCCTGTAAATTTCCAATTTTATTCAAATTTTGAATGTCGTATTCGAATACGACACTCCGTATTCGAATACAAATACATGATTTTTGCTACTGTTTTAGCATCTGTATTCGGCTACGACCTTGTCGTATTCGAATACAAAAGTGCAAGATTTGCTACTGACTTCGCATCTGTATTCGGCTACGACCCTGTCGTATTCGAATACAGAATTGCTGATTTTGGAAGGTATATGACAAACTTATGTGGAGTTTTTGAGATGTTTTGAGGTGGTGATGGAGTGTCGGGATTTCAGATTGTGTTTTGCATACTGTTTTCAGTGAAGAGAACACATAGCATGTCCATGCATTTCATAGTCAGGTGGTGACCGCGATGGGCCACAGAGTTGAAACAGTAACCGTGATGGTCCGTGAAGTTAAGTAGTAACTGTGATAGGTTATAGAGTGGTCGCGTGTTTGTGGTGGTCCATTCTATCCGGGCTACGGAATGGCCGCGTGTTTGTGGTGGTCTATTCTATCCGTGCGAGGATTTAACTTATGTGTATTTGGCCTGTGAGAGGCTAATACACGTAAATGTAGTAACCGTGATGGGTTGTAGAGTGGCCGCATGTTCGTGGTGGTCCATTCTATCCGAGTTTAGAGTGGCCGTGTGTTCGTGGTGGTCCATTCTATCCGGGCTACAGAATGGCCGCGTGTTTGTGGTGGTCCATTCAAATCCGTAAATCGTGCTGGTCCGTGAGAGACTGCACTTTGGTAATGTTTGGCCTGTGAGAGGCTAACATGTGTAAACCGTGCTGGTTCGTGAGAGACTGCACGAGTGCTGGTCCGTGAGAGACTGCACCTTGGTAATTCCAAGAGTTGTGTACATTGACATATACATATTGCATTGGGATGGTTGACCTATGAGTCATGATTGGGTATGAGTTGATGAGTGGAAAATCGATGTGTGCAAGTATCTTATGAATTCTAAGTTTCCAATGAGTTGTGGGGATGGTTGATTGTATTTGTACTTGCAACATGATTTTTATATTAAATTGTTTGCTGTTTTGCAAAGATGCAGATGTCATGTATTTTAAGACGCAGAGGGACAGACGGCTGGGTGAAGACGAGACTTGTAGAGGATGCGGTGGAAACCGTGCTACTGTAGCTTTAGTGCATGATCAGTTTAGACTTGTTGTATAAGGTCTTGAGCTCAGTGGATGTAATTATTTATTTTGGGATAGTTGTATATTTTTCTGCACTCTGATAATGTTTTGGTGGGTCTAGGATACAGTTTTTGGATATATTTTTATTTTGGTATATTTTGAAGATCAATTTCCCAAAACTAATTTACTCGTTTAAAGTTATGACGTAATTATTTAATTACGTTCGTCATTTGAATTACGACGTATTATTTTATGAAATGACTTAATTTTAATTTTATTTTAATTATCTTGAATTAATTCAAAAATTCTTTTATTTATTTGATTTTGGTTGAAAAAAAAAATACACTCGCGCTCTTTAAAACTTGGGGTGTTACAGGTTCTATTTTTCCTTTCAACAACTCCATTTTGTTGAGGAGTTCTTGGACAAGAAAAATTATGTGATATCCCATTTTCATCAAAAAAAGTTTTGAAAGATTCATTTTCGAATTCTCCTCCGTGATCACTTCTAACAAAGATAACTTTTATTCCTTTTTCATTTTGAATTTTTTTATAGAAAAGACGAAATGCCTCGAATGTTTCATCTTTATGTTTCAAAAACAAAACCCAAGTAAATCGTGAGAAATCATCAACAATTACAAATCCATATCTTGTTCCACTAAGACTAGGAGTTTTGATAGGACCAAAGAGGTCCATATGAAGAAGTTCAAGTGGTTGATTTGTTGAGACAATATTTTTTGAGTGAAAGCTACTTTTAACTTGTTTTCCTTTGACACAAGCTTCACAAATTTTGTCCTTTTCAAAATTAATTTTTGGAAGACCTTTAACTAGTTCTAATTTTGATAATTTAGAAATGGTGTTTAAATTTGTATGACCAGCTCGTTTGTACCAAATCCATTTATCCTTTTCAATAGAAATAAAACAAGATTCAGTAGGCAAGTCGTCCAAATATAATTCATACAAATTTTTTCTTCTTCTAATTCCAAAGAAAAAAACATTACATGAGAGTGAGTGTTTAACCTCACATATAGTTGGCTTAAATATTACTTCAAACCCACTATCACAGAGTTGGCTGATACTCAGTAAGTTGTGTTTTAAACCATCCACATATTGAACATTTTCAATTTTGGCAGAATTATTTGTTCCAATAATACTTGTTCCTTTGATTTGTGCTTTATCGTTGTTTCCAAATGTGACTGATCCTTCATCCTTTTTCACCAAAGAGATAAAGCATTGTTTATCCCCTGTCATATATCTTGAGCATCCACTTTCCAAGAACCAAGGCTTTCTTTTGTTGATTAGAGGATGTTCTTGTGTTAGAGTTTAAAAGTGACTTAGGTACCTATATAGTGTTGGGTCCTTGTTGGTTAGTTTTTCCTTTTTTAAGGATTTTCTTTTTGTGATAGCAAGTAGAGTCAAGGTGCCCATGCTTACCACAAAATGAAAATCCTTTCTTGATATTGTCAGCCTTTTTCTTGGCAAGACAATTTTTGATAATGTGACCAGGTTTTTTTTTGCAAATAGTACATTTTGGTCTATCCTCTTGTTTTTGAGGTAGAAAGAAGTTTTCATTTAATTTTTGTTTTTGAGAGCTTTTAAATCCAATACTTGCTTTGTCAAAAATTCCAGATTGAGATCCCATAATCTTTTGAAAAGTCTCAGTGGAATTAACAAAATTGGTAATGTCCATTTTAAGTTCTTCAACTTTTATTTTTAAACTCCTATTTTCTGTTTTGTCTTCTGGAGAATGAATTTTGACATTCCTTTTGTTAAGAATTTTTTGCTGCTCACATTTTTCTATGAGATTGCTGCAAGTCTAAAATGATTTTTTCATATTTATCATTCTTAGCTTGAAGTTCCTCATTGAGTTTTTTATCTCATAAAGTTGATTTTTAAGAAAACCACATATATGAGATAGAGGTTTGCTTCTTCTTCCTTTTCTTGTCCAGAGGATGATCCATCATTGTCGTCCCATGTGGCCATCATTGATTTATTTTTGTAGGGAAATCTTCTTGGGTTCCTTTTGCTTAGAGGACACTCAGTTTTGTTGTGTCCTATCTTGTTACACACAAAGCATGTTATCTGACTTTTGTCAGTTTTTTCTTTTTGATGAAGTCTTTTATCTTGTCCTCTATGATTCATTATCCTTTGAATTCTTTTAGATATTAGCGCGAGTTCATCCTCTTCCTCGGATAGAGGATATTTAGAGTTTTCTCCTTTTGTGTCTTCTTCAGCTCGTTTAGAAGATGGACTTTATGTTGATTTGTTTTGAGAGCAACTATTTTTCCTTTTTTACTTGGTTTATTTGAAAGCAAAAATGGTTCATGTGCCCTTAGAGTTCCAACCAGGTCTTCTAATTTCATGGTAGCCAGGTTTCTTGCTTCCGTGATGGTAGTCACCATTGGTCTCCATTCTCTTGGTAGACTCCTTAGTATTTTTCGTTATCCTATCTTAGATAGAATATTCTTTTCCAAGAGACCGCAGGTTGTTTAGTATGATAGTGAGCCTAGAGAACATTTCACCAATTGTTTCTTCCTCCTTCATTTGAAACAATTCGAATTCTCGTACTCCCATGTCAAACCTTGCTTTTTTTACGTGACTTGATCCTTCATGATGGATCTTCAAGGTGTCCCATAGTTCCTTGGCGCTTTTGCATTCTTCAATTCTGTCATATTCTTCCCTGCTCAAAGCACACGTTAGAAATAAATGAGGTTTAGAATTTAGGAGTATCTTGGCATTTTCATCAGCAGTCCATTGTGCTTAAGGTTTTTCATCTGAGGTTGAGTCAACATTGTTTGTTCTAATGACGTGGTTACCATTTTCAACTATAGACCACATGTTTTTGTCTTGTGATATGAGAAACAACCTCATTTTTCCTTTCCAATGATAGTAATCTGTGCCTTCGAAGTAGGGAGGTTTGCTAGAGAATCCTCCTTCGGGTACATACTTAGCTTTTGACATTTTTTCTTTTTCTTGATTTTTTCTACGATTTTCTGATTTTCGATGATCTTTTTCTTCTTCTTCTTCAGCCTTGAGTATCTATTTATAGTTAAAATTAGCAGCTTCAATTTAGTGTTTGTTTAATTCTGAATTGAATATTCATTCCTAGCTTGATCAACAATGATCTTATCCAAAAATAGTTTTGAACAAGATACTTTTTGATAATATGTTCTTTAGCCAATTCCTTATTTTTGAGTCCAATCTAAGTATTTCTTCTAGATTGATTTTGTTCGTATTTTGTTCACACTGAGTTTATAAATTCTTTAGATTGATACTGCTCATATTTTGTTGTAGAAAAATCTTGATCAAATCTTCTTCAATTCTTGACCATATCTTCTTTTCAATTTGGTCAAAGATTTTCTTCAATTTATAGATCTGAATCAAATCTTATTTTTGATTTTCTTTGAATATAAATATAAATCTGATTCAAATCTTAATTTAGATTTTCATCAAAATATAAATTTGAATCAAATCTTATATTAGATTATCTTCAATTATAAATCTAAATCAAATGTTATTTTAGATTTTCTTCAATAATAAATTTGAATCAAATCTTATTTTAGATTTTTTTTCAAATATAAATCTTTTTTCATACTCTGTGAGGTCAAATATATTATTCTCATAAAATACTTTTGTTAACATCAAAACTCTTAACATAAAACAAACTTGGTTCCAAAAAACTCCCTCTTTTCGATAGTGACAAAACTTGTATTTTTGATAACTTTTTTTTTATATTTCTTTGCCTCTTACTTTATCAAATTTCTTTCTCCCTTTTTTGTCATAAGACAAAAAGACTTGAAAGTGAAACTTGCTATTTTTTCTTCACTTTTTTGGTGTGTTTTTTGAATAACATGAGTTTATTATAAGAAAATATAAAAACTAATGTAAAGCTAAACTACTTTGAAGTTATCACAACGTTAGTTAAGTATGAAGGTAAGGTTTAGGTTTTTCTTGATTAAGTCAAACCTATCTTCAGGTATTGGTTTGGTGAATATGTCAGCCTATTGGTGTTCAGTGTCTACAAAGTGAATGTTTAGTACCCTTTTTTGAATGAAGTCCCTAATCAAGTGGTGTTTGATCTCTATGTGTTTAGGTCTAGAATGTAGGATATAGTTTTTGGTTAGACAAATGGCATAAGTGTTATCACAATAAATGGGAATGTTGGATTCTAGGATTTTATAGGTGTTCAAGTTGATGTTTCATTCAAAGTAGTTGAGAACTGCAGCCTGTTCCTAAAATGTACTTAGCCCCTACTGTTGACATGGAAACGGTGCTTTGTCTCTTACTTGACCAAGATAATAAGTTGTCACCTAGAAAAGTACAGTTGCCACTAGTGCGCTTTCTCTCATGTTTATCTCCAGGATAATCAGAATCACATTATCCACTTAGTTTGTACTAAGGAGATTTCTTTTAGAATAAGGTAAGGTTGGTATTGCCTTTTAGGTATCTAAGGATTCTTTTAACAACAATTAAATTTGATTTCCTAGGGTCAGCTTGAAATCTTGCACATACACATAGACTAAATGTGACGTAAGGTCTTGAAGCAGTAAGGTAAAGTAGGAATCCTATCATTCCTCTATAGGTTTTGTGGTCAAATTTTTTGCCTGAATCATATTTTTCAAGTGAACAAGGATGATGCATTGATGTAGCCATAAGTTTGCAATCACTCATCTTAAACTTTGTGAGAAGCTTTTTGTATATTTAGTTTGATGAATCTATATACCTTTTTGACTTTGTTGAATTTGTATCCTAAGAAGACCTTAAGTTCTCCCATCATACTCATTTGAAATTCAAGCTGCATCAATTTAGAAAATTCTTGGCAAAGAGTACCATTAGTAGATTCAAAAATAATGTTATCAACATAAATTTGAATAATAAGAATGCCATCTCATTTTGATTTTCTAAAAAGTGTATTATTTACTTGACCTTTTTCAAAATTATTTTTAAGTAAGAAGTTGTTAAGTCTATCATGCCACGCCATAGGTGCTTGTTTTATACCATACAAAGATTTTCCAAGTTTAAATACATGATTTGGAAATTCAGAACTTTCAAAACCTGGGGGTTGTTTAACATAGACTTCTTCACTTATATAACAATTTAGAAAAGAACTTTTAACATCAAATTGAAATAATGTAATGTTATTATTTGCAACAAAATAAAGTAGGAAATAAATAGCTTCTAACTTGGCCACTGGAACAAATGTGTTAGTGTAATCCATGCCATCTTGCATAATGTAGCCTTGTGCGACAAATATTGCCTTGTTTCTGACCACTTCACCTTTTTCATTTAACTTGTTTATGAAAATTCACTTGGTTCCAATATTGTTCTTGTTTGGTCTAGGTACTAGACCCAAACATTATTCTTCTTAAATTCATTTAACTCTTCTTGCATTGCAAAATCCATCCATCATCTGCCAATGCTTCACCAATAGAGGTAGGCTCCATTGATGAGAGTAAGCCAAACAAAGTGGTATCTTTTAGTGATGACTGGTCCTTAAAGGATCACTTGCACTTCCAATTATTAGAGTTTTAGGATAAGATGACTTGTACTTCCATCCAGATCTTCCTTCTGACTTATCTTGACTGTTTTTGACTTGATTATATTCATCTTCTGAAGATTTGTCATCTTCTTCTAATTTGCTCGTATCCTTTTATTTTTCAGGTTCTTCTGGTTTCTCTGCATCTGCTTCCTCTAGTTCTAGTAAACCTGCACTATCATCAACTTTCTTTGACTTTTCAAGGTCAAGCTGTTTGTCACATAACATAATATTAATTAGATAATTTAAGAATGAAACAATATAGCCCAAAACACCAGTTTTGTCTCAGGTGGTTTATGCTTATTTTTGAAGAAACAAGCTTGTACTATGCTTCTACTGAAATGTTCATATTTTTTTATTCTTCTGGTTCCTCTAAAGTTTTTATAACCTGCAAAATACTTATCTAGCTTTGATTTTTAAGATCAAGCTTCTAGTTATCATAGTAAACACAATATCAGACAATAATTCAATTTAATGAAAGATATAACCTATATGTCAAAAATTTCAGTTTCACTTGGAAAACCCTTTTAGTTCTTCTTTTCTGGTTTTAGATTCTGAATTTATATATTCTCTGATTAGAGGGTCTGGACGAAGGGATTTGAATTTCCATAGAGGTTTGTAGTATTGATGAATTTGATTGGAGTGTTTAGAGAAGTCTTTTGATTCTTATTGTTCATATGATACTTTTGTTTCTATTGATGTGTCATGTTCCTCTTGTAATTTTGGAACTAATGGTAATTCTTATTCTTTTGGTAGTTCCAGTTCTGTTGATATGTGAAGTAGCAAAATTGATTTACAAGGAAGGGGGGTTTGAATTGTAAATCTCCCTTTTTAAAATTTCCTGAAAAACTTCAGATTTGAACTCAAGAAAGTTCTTGGTTAAGAAAGCAAAAAAACGGAGAACGTTCTTGGTTTATCAGAAAAACGGAGAACGTTCAAATTAGTTTGTAAAACAGAAAAACAGTTTTGTATTTTTAATATTGAAAAGAAATCAAACTGAATAAAGAGATAAAGGATAAGAAATACCACACACAGATGTATCCTGGTTCACCCAACTTGGGCTACGTCCAGTCCTCACTATTGTGAGATTTTCCACTAAGTGTTTAAAACAGAACTTTCTTGGTTTTACAGCACCTAGCCTAGATCAACCTTGATCTTTGTTACAGAACTTAATCTAATTCCACCCAGAAAGAGATTAATCAAATCACCTACCAACCTTGATAGTGATTTCTTACAATCTACCCCAAACTATACTTAACTCTTATAGTTTGAGTTTTACAATAATGATGAGATTGTTTAGAATATGAGATGTCTTAACTCTTGTTTGAGATTTGATTCTTTACAAAGAATTCAGTATAAATGTATCAGAGTAAAACGAATTTTAACCAAACTGATTCTTGTAAGTGATTGGAGAATTTCAAGTATGTAAATGTGAATGATTTTGAGAGACTTGTTAGCACTTGAACTTTTACGTTTTCCTTGAGCTGTGGCCTTCCTTTTATAGGCTTGAGAGCATTAAATGGAGGTCAATAGAGCTGTTGGTAGTGCCCTTGTCAGGCTTGACCAGAGGCAATATTTCTGAATAAAAATAATCCAACTTTTGACTATTTTTATTTTCTATTTTGACTGGACTGTGTATTGCGTTTTAAATCAGATTTTCTTGAGTAATTAATGATCCTTTAATGCTTCTGATAAGTGATAATATTGCTGGCTTGAACTGAAGCTTTGGATCAATTAAAACAGATTGAAAATGATCATAGAACGTTGTTGCAGAAAACTGTACTGTAGTTGCTGGAGATTGATGATCAATCTGGAGCTTTATCTTTTGGGTTTCCTGGAGATTGATAATCAATCTGGACTGATTTCTGAACATACTGGAAGCTGTCTTGATGCATTGTACATTGTCAAGATTGTTTATCAGTCTTGACAGCAGAACTGGAGAATGTTCAGTTTTTGCTTGGGCAGCTTGATTCATGGCCTTTTTTCTTTGTGATTTGAATGGTTTCTTTTGATTGTAATTGATCATATCTGTTCCTTGTCATGTACACTTAATACTGATGTAAATTCCAGAGGCAATAACTTCAATTAAGTGATGGAGAAAGATTGGTCTTTATGCTGTTACGGCCTGGCGAACATTCTCCGTTTTCCAGAATATGTCAAGAATGTTCTCAACCTTTGTTTATGCTGTTTTCTTTGATTCTTTTGAAACCTATCTTTGAATTAACACATTCAAAAGCACAGGTTAAATTAACAATACATTTAGAATCATAATTAACAATCTTTAATTAACCTTTGTTTATTTTCATCAAAACTTTAAAAATGAGAGTTTGTCTTAACAATATGTGTCATTTCTCAGCCAGTTTTGATTCTGTTGATATGTGTCATTTCTATGCCATTTTTGATTTTTTTGAAACATAGTCCTTCTTCCACCAGAGTTAGTTGGCTTCTATTTGTTAGGTTTTGGAACATAATCCTTTTTTCTTCATATATTGCAAACATCCATTGACCAGGCGCCATGACTGGTGTTTCAATTTGGTTGCTTAGAACATCTGCAACATAAACAATTTTATCCTTTGGTACCCAAATATGATTGGGTCGTGGTTTGTTAGTCTTGAAAGGTTTCTTGTCTTTCCTTGTATTTAACATGGGACAAGATAATTTAGAGTGAACTTTCTTAGAACAAACAATACACAAAACATTAGAGTGAATAAGTTTAGATTTAGTTATTGTTTCTTCAAATCCTAGACCTTTTCTAAAATATCATTTATAGTAGTAATTAAATCATAGAGTTAAGTCAAAAAATATCTCAATTTCTTCATATGCTGATTTGATGAATCTAGACATGTTGAATCATTGGATGTTTCCTCAAACACTATAAAGTGCTCAGCTTGACACCGAGCTCAGATACCAATTATAGGTGTAAACAAGAGAATGAGGGGTTAAATTGTTTTTGCCAATGTTAATAACTTTTTGCTAATTTGATGAGGTTGGTTGGTTTTTATGAATTACTTAGATAAGAAGAAATCAGGTTCAGAGGCAGAAAACAATGAAAGCATAAATAATTGGACACATAGATTTATCCTAGTTCACCGCTAAATTAGCTGAATTCAGTACCCTCATTAAGAAAGCTTAAATACACTAATTAAAATACCTTGAATTACAAAGAATCTAACCCTCCAAGCCAGTCCTCCCAAACAACCTTAAAACCCAAAACTTTCGAGGAACTAACCACCATGACCATACAAACCAAGTCTTGTCCTAATAACCTGACAACACCATATTGAAGAAGGAACTAAACCACTATCAGGTTGGATAGAAAAGATCGTAACTTTAAGTGTTTGCTTCTAACAAAGCTGATAATAATAATAACTCTCATACTCTAAAAAAAACACTCAACAAATATTTCTCATTCGAACAAGTGTTTCTTTCTTTGAACTCTAAGATGAATTTGGAATTTTGAGCTTGAGTTCTTCTACACTTTTCTGATTTTCGATGATCTTCTTCTTCAACCTTGAGTATCTAATTATAGTTAAAATTAGGGCCTTAATTTAGTCCTTGTTTAATTCTGAATTGTATCTTCATTCGTAGCTTGGTCAACAATGATCTTATTCAAAAATAGTTCTGAACAAGATACTTTTTGATAATATGTTCTTTAGCCAATTCTTTATTTCAGAGTCAAATCCAAGCAGTTCTTCTAGATTGATTTTGTTTGTATTTTTTTCAGATTGAGTTTTAAATTCTTCAGATTGATACTATTCATATTTTGTTGTCGAATATTTTTGATCAATTCTCTTTCAAAGCTTGACCATATATAGATTTTCTTCAATTTATAAATCTAAATCATATCTTAATTTAGATTTTCTTCAAATTTAAATTTGAATCAAATCTTAGTTTAGATTTTCTTTAATTATAAATCCGAATCAAATCTTATTTTCAGTTTTCTTTAATTATAAATCTGAATCAAATCTTATTTTAGATTTTCTTCAATTATAAATTTGAATTGATTTTAGATTTTGTTCAATTGTGACTTAGAATCAAACCTTATTTTAGATTTTCTTCAAATATAAATCTTCTTTCATAGTATGAAGTCAAATATATTGTTCACATAAAATACTTTTGTTAACATCAAAACTCTTAGCATAAAACCAACTTGGTTCCAACCGAGCACCGCCACACTTATTTATAGAAAGACTCATTTATCCCCCAAGGTTGGGTCAATTCGGTGTTTTCATTTTTAGGCTTGTAATGAGTTATATAACAAAGAATTGGATAAATAGGCTCAAAGGGGGCTTAAAAAAGGATAATTGCAGGATAGACTTATCTGGCCAATAGCTTAACTAGAAAAACAAATGCCTAGGTCATATCAATATATGCATATGGACAAGAGTAAAGTCAAGTTCTAGCGTAATTAGCATTCATGAGTGAGATCACACACAAAAATGATGGAAAAATGTGTTCCATCCATAACAAGGCTCAACATCTCACCAAGGTTAATGACCTATCCTAGATGATACACAATTTAGCATTCAAATCCAACATATTATACCAAGAACACAAAGATACTATCCAAATCATGCCACAAACCTCCAAAATATGATGAAAACGCATACAAAGCAAACAATTTTTTTATGGATGAAAATGAAATCTTAAAACAAATAAAATAAAAATGAAATCCTAAATCAAGCAATTAAAATCCTAAATAATACCACCACACTTAAATTACACGTTTTCCTCAATGAAAGTAACAAGTATAAAATAAGATTAATGAAAGGGAGAAAAATAAATGGCCCGATACTAAATATTATTATGAAAGCTTAGGTCACGTAATCAGCGGTTTTGACCAAGTAAAGTTCTGATTTGGACTTTTGCTGCAACATAAAAGTTATCAATCCAATATCTAGAGTTCAAGTTATGGCCTACAAAGCGAGCAAGGATCAATATGCAAATAATTACATTAAAATTCAATTATGAAACAAAGATTAGAAATATGCTAAAAAAACTAATCTTATATTGAAAAGGGCTTTCAAAATGTCTCAATATGAAGCTAGATACATGTGTTCAAATGCATCGATCACCAAGCCTTGACTCATACCCATTTTTAAGCAGCATGCCTTAATCTAGGCATTTGGTGATGGCATCAAGGGATTATTGACTAATCTTGATAGGGAGACGCAACACAACGCTTGATACCTCACCATCAGAGTTTGCATTAGTAAAGCTCCAAAACTCTTTTCTGAGGATGTCCAATGCAATCTCTTGTTCCAAGTTGAAGTATTCAAACCAGCCTACCTCAGCAAGGTCCTCCATGAAGTCAAATTCATTGTCACCTAGGTTTGTGAAGTCGACCTTCAGTTCCTGAAGAATCTCAAGTTGATCTAGGTTGCATTGTAGCGTTGGAACATAAGAGATGTTTCTAGTTGAGAAGATTGAGGATGAATTGAAACAATCGAAGGAGGAGAGATTCAGGGAGAGCAAGACGTTTAATAATTTGCAATGAAACAAAAGTGTGAGAGTTGTGAGTGATTGTGAGAAAAAAAATGAATTTAAAAGTTAAAGATAGTTGAGTTTCCAATGTTAGTACTAGACACACGCATGAGAGACCTATTAGAGTATCACACCTCACGAGAAGAAAACTGTTCATATTCAACATTAATTGAATTTAGATTAACGGGAGGCGCAAATAAATTCAATGTCATCAAAGGCAGATCAAACATATACTTAGCTGTTGAGATATACTTTGCTTTTATTTTCAACAAAGCGATAGTGTCTTGTCTTTTTCTCGACTTGGAGGTCATATTATCACCAAGGAATGTGCAATTTGCATTGATGATCTTCCTTTCGAGATTATCTCCAACATAGTCAGCATCATAGAAACCTAAACACGTACTCAGAGGATGGCTTAAAACATATACGAAGGTTAGAAATGCCTTTCAGATATCTAAAGATCCTCTTAACAACCATTAAGTGCGATTCTTTAGCGTCAAACTAAAATTTGCCACACACACACACACAATAAACATAATATCAGGTCTAGAGGCTGTTATGTAAAGAAGGAGAAAATAGAACCTAGACATTAATTTGTTTATCATTGTTTCTAAAAACCCACTATATTCCAATTAACTTATTTTCTGCGGATTTGGTTATTAGATGATCATTTTTATTTCCTATGATAAGAGACTCTGGATGAAAGGATTTTGTTTTCTAATATCTATTGTGCCAACCAATCTTCTGTTCTTAAGGGTAAGATCTTGGAACATAAACTTTTCTCCCGTCATGTTTTGTGAGTATCCACTGTCCAGGTACCATGATTGGTGTTTTATTATTGTTGCTATGGATATCTGCAAGATAGATTTTTTTTTATCCTTTGGTACCCAAATTTGGTTGGGTCCTAGTTTGTTAGTTCTGAAATGTTTCTTGTCTTTCCATGTTTATTGCATAGGACAAGTTATTCTATTGTGACCTTTCTTAAGGCAGTAAGCACAAACAGTATCACATCTGTTAAATATAGGATTTTCTTTTGCTTCTTCAAAGCATATGCCATATTTATTGTTTCTGCTCACATTCTAGGTCATAAAAGCTCGTTTACTTTTTTTTATTCCATTTGCAATTAATTCTTGAAAGGCTATTTCATACTTAATAGAATTACATAATTTATCCTTTGAAGTTTTTGAAACGTTTTCTTCCATAGTTAGATTTTCCCTTTTAAGGTGTTCAAAACCCTTTTCAAGGGAACTGCATTTGTTTGATAAGATTTCATGAGCTTTTCCGAGAGACTTACGTTTTGAATAAACTTTATAATTCTTGTTGAGAAACTCATTTAATATATCTATGAGTTCACTACACGATAGGTCAGATAATACCTCAATTTCTTAATCAACAGATTCAAATTCAGAGTGAGTATCTGATATTAGAGCCATGTTTGCATGCTCTTCATCTTCAACAAATGATTCATCAGAGTCATACCAAGTAACCATAAGACTTTTCTTCTATGTCTTGAAGTCTTTCCTCTGGGAGTTTCCTTTCGCAAGTTTAGGACATTCTGATTTGAATTGACCTGGTTCCTTGCATTCATTGCATATGAGCTTTTTCTTGTCTAGCTTTTCACTTCCTTCTTTGCAATTTTGGGATTGTCTGAAATCTCGTTTGGGAAAAGATTTCTATTTGCTGTTCCATATGCGCTGGATTTTTCTTAAGATAAAGGACATATCTGAGTCTTCACTTTGATTATCCTATTCGCTTTCCTCAAGTCGTCAGTTGCTTGTAGAGTCTTATAATTCGTCTGCTTTCCTTGGGAATTGAAGGCCAAGGACTTTGATTTCTTTTTGGGTTCATCTTTAACCAATTCAATCTCATGGGATATGAGTGAACTCATCAGCTCTTCTAGATGCAATTTTTATTACACCTTTAGCCTCTTGAATAGTTTACCTTTGGTCTCCACTTGTTGTGAAGACTTTTGCAGATCTTCTTGATGTGGTCAACAGTAGTGTAGCTCTTTTAGAGAACCTTCATTCCAGAAACCAGAGTTTGGAATCTAGAAATTTGTTTTTCAATGTCTTCATCTTCTTCCATCTAAAAGAGTTTATACTTTCTGACGATTATATTGGCTTTGGCTTCATATACCTGCTTGTTTCCTTCGTAGTTAAGAACTAGAGCATCAAAGATACTTTTAGTTATTTCTTTGTTACTGCATTTTTCAATCTCTTTGAAGGTGATAACATTCATCATAAAGGTTTTGGCTTTATCATGTGTAACAACCCTCTCACTATCTTAGAACTATTTGTAAGATTTAAGTTCTATTGAGAATTACTAGAATTTTATTAATTGTTAATGTTGTGTTTTTAGTAATATTAAATTAGGATCAAGGGTAGAATAGGAAAGTGGTAGTAATAACAAGTCCAAGTGGCAAAGAGAGAACATGGCACCTTTATTTCTCTCTCTTTCTCTTTCACTCACGGGTACTAACCCATCTTCCACATTCATTCCTTTCAATTTCAAGTTACACACTATCAAAACAATTTGGAGAAAACCCCAACACTGCCACTGTTCATCACCCCCTTCATCAATCAAATTTCTCATTCTCTCCAAAATCTTCCAAACACAATAGCTCGCTGAAGTTCTTCAAACTTGTCCCGACCCCTTGCATGTATTTTCCCATCTCTCAATCTTCAACAATCAACCAAAAATAGTACTAAAGAGACATAAAGAACAAGTAGGATGAACTCCAATAACTTGACCATAACATAAAGACTGAAGAAACAGAGAGTTGCTAAAGTAGACATCTCCTTCAAATGAGCTCTAATAAAACAGTGAGTTCTTTTCTAGAACTGATTTCACATTTTGCATGTGGGTTATGGGTTTAATTTTAATTTATTTTTCTGATTTGAAATGATTTTTCTGGGTTTGAAATCATGGTTTCCTTATAATCTAAGAGTGAAGAAAACTGTGAGGTTTAACATATAGGAAATGTTAAAAAAACTGCATTTCACTCTTAAAAAATAATTCATTCTACATATGTTTTTGTGATGATTATGATGTGTTAAAGATTTAAGAAATGGAGGTTAACTGTGATGGGCAAATTACTGAGTTACTGCATTTTCTCTAAACCCTCTCTGGTGCGTTTTTCTAATTCAGCTCAACCTTAGCCTCTGATTATGTTTCCTCTAGCTGCCTCATATTCTGTTTTCCTCTAGCTGTCTCTGATTCTATTTTCCTATAAATTTCTCTGATTCTGTTTTCCTGTGGCTACCTCAGATTTTTGTTTTCCTCTAGCTGCCTCAGATTCTATTTTCCTCTAGCTACCTTGGATTCTATTTTCCTATGGCTGCTGTGATTTTGTTTTCTCTGACCGAGCTGTCTCTGATCCAAGTCTTCCTTTGACTAAGCTGCCTGTGGTCCAAGCATTACTTTGACCGAGCTGCCTCTGGTCTAAGTCTTTCTTTAACCAAGCTGCCTCTGGTTCAAGACATCCTCTGATCCAAGTTTCCCTGATTAGAATGTGTAAACTAATGATTGCTTCCAATTAAATTAAAAGTTCAATTACAAAATTACAAAATTACAAAATTACAAAATTTCCTCTGATTCTAGTTATAAGTTCAATTACAAAATTAAAATGTTGTATGAATTAAACTTACATTTGACTGATGATGAAATGTGCATTTCATCCTTGATATACATTTTGCATTGCATACATGATGTCCATTAAGCATTGCATATACAAGACATGGTAAGTATGCTCAAGTATATATGGTGGGACAATTTAGCTTCATTTCAGGCGTGCAACAATCAGTAAAGGTAAAACAATTGGGACGCCAATTGGGGTCATGGCTAGACCACCTTTGCAAATATTCCAATCATCTAGGTGATCAGATTAGCTTTTCCTTATAAAGGAAATGGATATCAGTATGCTTTTCCTTAATTAAAAAGGAAATGACAACCAGAAACCTTCTCTGAATAAAGAAAAGAAAGAAAATGCACTTTTTTTCCTACTTAAAGAAAAATAAATGATTTTGAATATTTGGCCCATGTCTAATATAAAGCATTTCATTTTTATGTTATGTGTTTATTGTTTTTGAGAAAACTATTTTAAACTGCCCTCCCCTTTTTATAGAACTCACTGAGATTATCTCATTCCCTATTTTTTTGTATTATAGTAGATAAGAGGGATTGAGGTTGGTAGATCAGGAAGTAAAGGATAGAGCTCTGTAGTAATGTAGTTTAAGTTTGTAACTTGATTTTTATTTTTTACATTAAAGGATGCTTGTATAGTATGTATTATATATAGTTTCAATGAAATTTTAGGTTTGTAATTATGATAACTTATATGATTGTTTCTGAAATATTAAAATGTTTAATTTTATGACCATTTTCTAGATTCATGGTGATGGTTGTTACATTTTTGAATCATAGCTGATCGAACCAATTGGACTGTGGGTAATGGGTTAAATTTAGGATGCTTTTCTTTTGTTATATGTTCTAAGTATAATTTCACAAAATATTATGTTTGATTAGCTTAATATTTAGTGTTTGTTATGGAGAATTATGGTAGAAAGACCTGGAAAACATGATGAGATATGAATTGATTTTACATGAGTGTCACCTATTTTGGAAAAGAGGTATAGTCTTTCATTAGGTAGTTTAGGCTTGTGAATAGAATAATTGTAGGATTCTCTGCAAGAAGGGTAAATTAGATGAAAAATGTTCCAATGGTCAAAGACTAAGGGAACAATGTGTAAGGTTAGCAAAATGTAAAGTTAAACATACAAATTTAAAAGGTTTATATGGAATGTAAGGTTATCAAAATGTGAAGTATCCCTATACGAGAAGTGAAAGTAGGAGAGCATACTATTCCACAAGTCCCATAGTTTAAACACCTAGGTTCAATTGCTCAAAACAAAGGAGAAGTAAAGGATTCTATAAACTACCAGAATCAAGTATAGTGATTGAAATAGAGTAAAAACACAAAAAAGAAAATATTAATTTCGAAGGAGTTAGAAACAGTGTAACAAATATGTTATGCAATATTTGACATCATTTTTGTCAACATTCAAATTGTTAAGGAGTAGTGTAATTTCTTTGTAATAATTGGAACAATTTTGTAGTTCTAATTATATACTGATTTTTTGGTGCCTTTGGTTTTGGATTTGGGATGGTTGAGTCATAAGTGATTTCTTGGGGTATTAGAACAATGGTTTCCTATAGGTTAGAGGAACGCTTAGCAATCTCTTGCACCCTACTATATGTGTAGAAACATGAAGTGATTAAATTCCAAATTGCTTGGATCATATCATGCCTGTATGTGTGTGTCTGGTGCACCTTCTGTATGAGTGTGTTAAGATACTAGATTTGGGGTTTAACACAATAAAAAGGACGAATAGGGAACTGAGAGTTAGTTACTGAGGAATCAAATGACCATAGGTTCCTTTGATCAAATTTCCTTGAAAACAATTTTCATTTGATACCGTTTTCCTTCTGATCAAATTACCTTTGATAAGATTTTCCTCTAATACAGTTCTTCCTTTGATAAGATTTCTTCTGATCCAGTTTCCCTCTGATGGAGTTCTTCATCTAATCTGAGCTTCTCTTTTCAGACTGCCTTTAATATAGATCTTCCACTTATCAGACTTATTCTAATCCAATTCTTCCCTGTTCAGACATCCTCTGATCCAATTCTCATTCAATCAAATTTTCTTCTAATTTAATACTTCCTATGATGTAGTTCTCCTCTAATCAGACTTCCTATGATCAAATTACTTTTGATCTAGTTTTTCCTCTAATATAGTTCATGCTCTTATCAGACATCTTTGGATCCAATTTCTAATAAAACTATATTGGGTAGAGATGTGATTTTGAAGAAGAAAAGCAATGGTATTTCCTGCAAATCTCTTAATAAACACAATAATCATAATTGCTTTTAATGATTTTGTGTTCTAACAAGAAGGAATCAAACCTCAAGTACCAGTCTCTAGGTGATTGGCTGAGTCCATAGAGTGTTCTTTTAAGATGACACACCCAATCTTCTCTTTCTTTAACTTCAAACCGCTAGGTTTCTTCTTAAGAATAGTCTCTTTCAAATCACCATGAAAGAGTTGAGCTGGGTTGTTGGAGTTGTCTAATTTCCTAGCTCTTAACATATATGTCTCTGTATCAATGGATCGAATATGAGATTCCTTGATATGCTCTTCATCTTCTTTCAGTGTTGCCTTGGACTGTAGGTGACATGAAAGATAAAGGAGAAGACATGCACGTGATCAAATTTGAGGGAAATAAATTCAGATGGTTGTTGCCATTGAAGAATCTTGGGGATAAAAGGAAAAAGAGAGAGATGTTGATGATGAACATTAACTGAGTGTGTTTGTAAGTTAGTATAGAAGAGAAAGTGGAGTTGGTGGTGAAAAAAAGGAAGGTCTGATGGTGATGATCCTCCCCTTCAGTTTCCCATGTTGCTTCCTTTGGTGATGATCCTCCCCAAATAACCTTTACCAAGGTTATTCCTTAATGTTTTTATACTTTTGTCAACAAACTGATGTGGTACAGGATTGTGGGTGAGGTTTGGTTTCAATTGGAGAGATCATGACTCAAAATTTGATATGGGTCAAGAACATACTTTTGAAGTTTGGAGACATGGAAAACATCAGGTAAGTCTGACAAGCACGGAGGTAAGGCTAGCATTTAGCCTAAGGGACCTATTCTTTGAACAACTTGAAAAGGTCATACAAAATAGGGACTGAGCTTCTTATCTTGTAACACCCTTCCAACACCAACAATAGGGGTAACCTTAAGCAATGTATGATCACCTTCATTAAATTCTAAGGGTCTTTATTGTTGGAACCAAGATGGTTTGAATAAGTGTGCCCTCACTTGTTTTGATGATAACAAAATTGTTTGTGGGAACAATTTTATGCTCTGACATTGAAATTAAGTGCATAGGTTCAAATCCATATGTTTGGTCAATAGACTCTCAATGTATCCTTTAATAATTGGACGAAGACAAATATACAACATGACTTGTCCTTTCATCGTTAAGTTTGGTACGCGAATCAGCATTGCGTTCCATTGCTTCTAATAGCGCAAAGCAATTACTAAGCTTATTTTCGTCTAGTGAACTCAACATCGATTCTGGTCTTTTGCCTCTAATATGTAAGCATGACAAGAAATCTTCTACCACATCGTATGATAAGTGTGACAAGAATTCTACTGGCTTTGGAAATCACAACAAGCGTTTGATCGTTTGACTTTGAATTTTTATGTATCCTTAGAAAAAGTCCATGCTATGAAGACAAAGCATTTTCTCATTTTCTAATACATATCTTGAATCAGCTAATTGTCTGAAGATCTCAAGAAATTCTCTGATCATCGTTCCCTCTACTTCCTAACAGTTTCAATCAGATATGCGGAATCAGTACAAGTTAAGTATTTTCTGGAAAGTCTCTCTAACAAATCATTTCGAAAAATATACGATACAAAACTTCATGAATTATCCTGATTTTCTGCAATTAGGACAATGGCTAGAAACTGTAATCCTACTCTATAAAGGACATACCTCCCTCAACAAAGAAAGAAACGAAAGATACACAACATACAAGCAATAAATGATAAGCACATCCTCACTATCAATATCATTCTATCTCACTTTAGTGATATAAGAATAATGAAGAAAATATTTGTAAACACTCTTTGAGAGAGCTAACTCTAAAAAACCCAAAACCTCTTTGTTATAACCTAGCCCAATTATGGATTAAGCTAGAAGGTTGAGAAGATTGAGCACAATCAATGTGACTAGTAGTATTTCAAGTGTAAGTTTGGTTCAGTAGTAAACTACTGGATTAAATCCTTCAGGTTGAAAAGACTGGATGTATCTACCGTGTTCGTGGTGAACTAGGAAAAGTTGTTGTGTCTCTCTTCTCTGTTTTCCATTTACTTCCATTACCCTATTTACTTTATGTATAGCCACGTAAAAAAAGTTTTAAAAACACAATTCAAACCCCCTTTTCTTGTATTCTTTTCGTTCTACAATTGGCATCAGAGCACAATCTAAAAAATAAGCCCTTAGCTATGTTTGACTAAAGATCTCCATCCCTTATGGTTAACTGTGGTGAAGAAGTTACAAGCCAAAATGTTAATAGGCATCCCTCTTTTGATGGAGAAAGATTTGAGTACTAGAAAGATAGACTCGGAAGTTTCTACATCTCTTACGACCCTGAACTCTGGGACATAGTCAAAGATGGATATGAAGCTCCAAAAGATGTTGGTGGTATTAAAATACGTGGAAGAACTTCAATGCTGTCCAAAAGAAATAATACAAAATGCATTATAAAGTGATAACCTTCATGAATAATGCTATCACCTTCAAGGAGTTTGAATAATGCAACAACAAAGAAACAGCTAAGAGCATCTTTGATGCTCTGGTTCTTAACTATGAAGGAAACAACCAAGTACAAGAAGCCAAAGCTAATATGCTAATCAGAAAATATGAACTTCTTACAAATGAAAGAAGATGAAGACATTGAAAAAATGTTTTCTAGATTCAAAACTCTAGTTTATGGACTAAAGGTTATCCATAAGAGCCACACTACTGCCGACCACGTCAAAAAGAACCTCAGAAGTCTTCTCAGCAAGTGGAGATCGAAGGTAACAACTATTCAAGAAGCCAACAATATAAACAAACAACCTCTGGATAGGCTAATGAGTTCACTCATATCCCATGAGATATAACTAGTTGAAGATGAGCCCAAGAAAAAGTCAAAATCCTTTGCTCTCAAATCCAAAGGAAAGAAGTCAAGTTTTAAGGCTCTGCAAGCAATTGAAGACTTAGAGGAAAAGGAAATGGAAGATAAGAGGAAAGACTCAAATGATGAAGAGTTCTCCTTTATCTCAAGAAAAATGCAGCGCATGTGGAACAACAAAAAGAAATCCTTTACCAAAAGAGATTTCAGAAGATCCCAAAATAGCAGAGAAGGAAGTGAAAAGCTAGACAAAAGAAAGTTCACCTGCTATGAATGCAAGGAACCAGGTCATTTCAAATGATAATGTCCTAAACTTGAGAAAGGAAAATCTCACAAGAAAGGCTTCTAGGCCGAGAAGAAAGGTCTTATGGCCACTTAGGATGACGTTGATGAATCATCTGATGAAGATGAATACCATGCAAACTTGCCTCTTATGGAAGACACTAATTCTAAATCTGACTCTAACACTGAGGCCTCTGATGAATAAATTGAGCTATTCTTTGACTTATCTCGTAGTGAACTCATAGATATGTAAATGATTTCCTTAACAAATATCACAAGGTTTACTCAAAACTTATGTCTCTCAAAAAGCTCATGACATCTTAACAAATAAATGCAAATCCCTAGGAAATGATTTTGAAAATCTAAAAGGGGAGAATATAACTCTAAAGGAAAAAGTTTCTGAAACCTCAGAGGATGAAGTCTATAATTCTATTAAGTATTAAATAGCCTTAAAAGAGTTTAAAGCTAATGGCATAGACAAAACTAAACAAGCTTCTATTATCTATGGTGTCAACAGAAACAATAAATGCGACATAGGCTTTGAAGAAACAACATAAAATCCTAGATTTAGTCAACCTGATATTGCTGTTGCATATTGTCATAACAAAGGTAAAAGCAGAATAACTTATCCTATGTTGAAAACATGGAAAGACAAGACACCTTTTAGAACTAACAAACCAAGACCCAACCAAATTTGGTTACCTAAAGATAAAATAATCTATCTTGTAGATTTCCTTAGCAACAAATATGAAACACCGCTCATGGTACCTAGACAGTGGATGCTCATGACACATGATGGGAGAAAAGTCTATGTTCCAAGACCCGAATCTCAAGAACTAGGATTTCGTAGGATTTGTAGTGATCAGAAAGGTAAGATAATTGGACATGGCAACATAGGTAATGATTGGTTCCATTCTCTATTTAACTGCCTCTAGAATTGATATTTTTTTTAGGGTGTGTGTGTGCAAAATTTTAGTCCGACCTTGAGGAATCCGACTTAACTACTGTTAAGAGGATCTTTAGATATCTGAAAGGCATAACTAAGTTATAAGCAATCCTCTAAGTACAAGTTAGTAGGTTTCTGTGATGCTGACTATACTGGAGATAGGATAGAAAGAAAGAGCACCAATGGAAACTGCAAACTCCTTGGTGACAATCTGATCTCTTGGTCAAGAAAAAGAAAAAGCACTATTGCTCTATCTACAGTAGAAGCAGAGTATATCTCAACTGCTAATTACAACAATCAACTATTGTGGATGAAACATCAACTAGAAGTTTTCAAAATTTACGAGAGTAGCATTCCTATCTTTTGTGATAACACTTCAGTCATATGTTTAACCAAAAAATTTATTGTACATTATAGGGCAAAAAAAAAAAGATATTGAACATCATATTATTAGGGATAATGTCCTGAAGGGTATTTTAGACATTAAATTTGTCGACAGTGATCATTAGTGGGATGATATTTTCACAAAACCCCTTGCTGAGGATAAATTCAACCTTATAAAGAATCATCTCAATATTCTATTTATCTAAGAAAGATGTTTAAATCCTCTATATGCCTTCCTCTAGTAAAGCACAATGAATGGTTAAAAATATAATGCTCTACCTCTGATGACATTGAATTTACGTATGCCTCTGGTTGATTTAAATTCAATTAATCATGAATATGTAACGTTTATGTAAAGTGTGATACTCTAACAGGTGTGTCACACGTGCATTTTTTTTAAAACTTAACTGTTTTGGTTCTCAAACCATTTTTTACGCACAATCACTAATTATCACTCACATCTCTCACAACTCCTACACTTTCATTCTTTGAAAATCGTTCAACTTCCCGCTCTCCCCCAACTCTCCTGTTTCAATGGCGTCAAGCTCTTTCTAAAATCTCTCAACTACCAATGCTTCGTACATTCAAAAACATCAATGCAACCTTGATCAACTTGAGATTCTCCACGAATTGAAAGTCGATCTCGTAAACTTTGCTTTGAACGATTTCAACTTCATTGATGACCTAGTTGCAATAGGCTGATTTGTTTACACCAACATAGGACAAGATGTGTCTTTGGACATCCTAGTCAAAGAGTTTTGGAGGTTTGTTGATGTTAACGTTGACAACGAGGTTTCTAGCATGGTGTTGGGTCTTCCTATCAAGATCACTCAGCAATCCCAAGCCACCATCACAATATGCACTAACGAAGGGATGGTACATGAAAATGGGTATGAATCAAGGGTTGGCACCATTAGAATCTACAAGGAACTTTTCGAGGGCCCAAGGGCGACTTCCAAGTCTATTCATCTTAAACCTAAGTATCACGTTCTCTTAAAATCCTTATTGGGTGTATGGTGCCTAATGGTGGGCCGGTGGACCATGCTAGCAAACACCACAAGGTCTTATGTGGAACATCACTTGTGGAATCAAGACAAACCTTCACCACATCATCTTGGCGCACATGTGTACGTCTCTCATTCAGGCTTTGGAGGAAGTAGGAGGTTGTGGTAAAGAGGAACACTTGGTATCATCCTATGCTCCCACTTTCATCATCTCACATATTATCAAGATGAGGCTAGTGTTCTCCAAGAATTGTGTCAATCTTGCCAAGTTGCAGCCCTAGTGTGTTTGCCTCTGCCCCATGCTGAATAGTTTGCGATGAAACGAAAATGAGTGGCTACGTCTCTAAGTGTTAAAGAGGATGAGGAAGTCACAACCATCACCAATGAAGACACGACAAATCCTCTTCAAAGGAAGAAACATAAGGTAAGTTCAGACTCTAAGCACCCAATTTCTCTCCAAGTCCCTGAACCTAAACAAACCCTTCCCATTCTTTCTCCCCAACCGACCAACTTTACCCCTCCTTCCCTTGACCCTGAACCCATCTCCCTTCCCACTTCTAAGTCTGATCCTCAGATGATATGTTTGAAGCTACCTTAGCTGAGCACTTTGATTCATGCAAATATGCAACTCATCCCTGAAGGTGCAAACACGAGAAGGGGGGTTAAATTGTGTTTGACTAACTTGAATACTTTTTTTGTTTTTGCAGTTTTATAACAAAACCTGATGTATGAATCAAACAGAGTTAGCAGCGGATATAAAGTAAAAATATAAACACAAAATTTTATATTGGTTCATCGTTAACGAGGCTACGTCTAGTTCCTTCACTTTGAAAGATTTCACTAATTCAAAAACCTTGAATTACAACAATACCACTGACTCTCCAAGTCAGTCTTCTCAAACAGTCTAACAATCCTAGACTTTTGAGGAAAAAAACCTTGAATCTAACTACTAAGTAATCTGCTACTCCTTCTGACTCCTTCAGATTGTAGACTCTACTTCAACAACTTAGATCTAACATAAGGGAAGGAAAAACATGGAGTGCTTGCTTCTGGAAAGCGGATACTCACAATTGACCTCACTGAAAACTCAAGTATTTTGCTTTTGGAAGTGTATAACTCTCAAGTATTTTCAATGCTGAGTCTTCTACCTTGAGCCTCCTTTTATAGTTGAAGAACTAGGGTTGCTTCCATGCTTAAGTTCGAGCTGTATCTTGCCAGATACTCTTGCAAATGTAACTTGGCCAATCGAGTTTCTCTTAAATAAAAAACATATCTTTTTAACTCCAGAATTGCATTCGAAAATAATTTTGGCCAATCCTATCTTTAATTAATTCTGGATCAAATCTTTTTTGAATCAAATCCTTTTAATACTTTAATCAAATTTCTATTCGAATTTAATCAAATCTCCACTGATTATCATCATGATTAAATCTGGACCGTTTGATCTTCTGCTCTCATCCACATATGGACCATACAAACTGATCTGCTGTGATCCTTTGATCTCAACCAACCCTAGACCACACTTTCTGATCTTCTGATCTCGGCCACTCTGGACATGCACTCTGATCTGCTGTGTTCCTATGATCTCGGCCAATACTGGACCACACGTTCTGATCTTCTGATCTCGGCCAACACTGGGCCATATGGTGTGCTCTTCTGATCTCGGCCAATATTGGTCCATGATGCTTAAATCTGGACCATTGATCTGAACATCTTCCCCTTAATCTGGACAAATTCTGAACTGGGTCTGGATTGAACTAAAATTAAGTCTTGACATAGGATATTTTAATCAGGACATTTACCTTCAGATCTGGATCAGGTCTAGATTAAATCTGGATATCATTTCTTTTGGTCTGGACTTAGTTTCATACTAAGAAGCATGCTATCTTCTGGTCTGGGCCAAATCTGAATTAAATCTCTTGTTGTGGACTAATTAATTTATGCTCTGATCAAGTTTGGACTGATTATTATTTCACTGCCAGGCTATCTTCTGGTCAGAATAAATTCTGAACCAAATCTGACTTTTGATTCCTTCTGGTCTGGAACAAGTCTCCCTCTAGTAGACTTCCTTCTCGTGTAGTCCAGGTCTCCTTCTGGATTCTGCTTCCTTTTGATCTGGGCTAGAAAAGATATCCTCTGGTGGTGTTTTGACATCCTGGTGTATCCTCTGGTGCATTCAGGCTGCATCCAATGGTACCTTCTGTATGCATTATCTGATGTCTTCTGGAGGTGTATCCTCTGGTCCGATTTTATCTTCTGGTAACTCATCTTTTGCCTCCGGTGATTTCATCTTCTGCCTCTGATAACTTCAACTTCTGGTGGCATTTAATATAATAATTCAAAGTACCAAATAAGATTGCATGGAGTGCTTTTGTAAACATCAAAATCCTAAGTACTTAGAACTAACTTGGTTCTAACAATCTCCCCCTTTTTGATGATGATGAAACCTTAACTTATTTTGCTAGCTTATGACTCGAAGTACTTGAAATACTCCCCCTTAGACCAATCTCTCCCCCTAAGTCTAATAATGACTTTTTCTTCTCCTTTTCAACTCCTTCATAAATAACTCTTTATTTTCTTCTCTTCTCTTCTCCTTTTCAACTCCTTCTGTTCTCTCTTTATTTTTCTCTCTCCCTGTTTCTTCTCCTTTTCAACTCCTTCTCTTTTCATCTCTTTCTTTCTCTCTCTTTATTTTTCTCTCTCCATGTTTCTTCTCCTTTTGAACTCCTTCTCTTTTCATCTCTTTCTTTTTCGCTCCTCCTTTCTTTTTATCTCTCCTTTTCTACTTATTTCTCCTTTCTCTCTCTCCCCCCCTTTTTGTTACAGCCAAAAAGAGGTAGTACTATTTTTTTATTTTTGTTTTTCTCTTTACAAAGTACATAAATTAAAAACAAAAATAAAAGACATAAATTAAAATTACAAGAAAATTTAAAACTCCTAAGAAGACTACTTGAGCTAGTTAGATATGGAGATAATGTTGAGAAGCTCCTTGATGAACTCGAACCTTTCTTCAGGTAATGCTTTGGTGAAGATGTCAGCCCATTGATGATTAGTTTCCACAAACTGGATGCTTAAAGTCTCTTTTTGAACATGGTCCCTAATGAAATGGTGTTTTATTTCAATGTGTTTGGTTCTAGAGTGTAGGATCAGGTTCTTGGTTAGGTTTATGGCTGAAAAGTTATCACAGAACAAAGGGATATTGGTTTCAAAGATGTTGTGATCTTCAAGTAGATGTTTCATCCAAATTAACTGTGAGCTGCATCCTGCTCTTGATATATACTCAGCTTCGGCTGTTGACATGGCAATGGTGCTTTGTCTTTTGCTTGACCAAGAGATCAAATTATCACCTAAGAATGTGCAGTTGCTACTTGTACTTTTCGTTTCCAACTTGTCTCCAGCATAGTCGGAATCACAAAAACCTCTTAGTTTGTAGGTGGGGGTTTTCTTGTATAACAAGGTAAGGTTGGTGGTTCCTGTAAGGTATCTTAAAATTCGTTTGACAGCAGTTAAATGGGATTCCCTAGGGTCAGCTTGAAAATGGGCACAAACACAAACACTAAACAAAATGTAAGGTCTAGAAGCAGTTAAATAAAGAAGGGATCCAATCATACCTCTGTATGTTTTCCGGTCTACCTTTTGGCTGGTTTCATGTTTCTCAAGTGAGATGGTTGGGTGCATGGGGGTGGCCATAGGCTTACAGTCACTCATTTTAAACTTTTTGAGAAGTTCTTTAGTATATTTAGATTGGTGAATGAGTATACCTAATTTACCGTGGTGAATCTGAATTCCCAGGAAGAACTTAAGTTCTCCCATGATGCTCATTTGAAACACTTTCTACATTAGGTCAGAAAACTCCTTGCACAAAGTGCCATTAGTAGATCCAAAGATGATATCATCAACAAAAACTTGAATAATCAAAATATCATTTTTAATGGATTTCCTAAATAGAGTATTATCAATCTAGCCTCTATCAAATTCATTCTTAAGCAGAAAGTTACTAACTCTGTCATACCATACCCTTGGTGCTTGTTTTAAACCATATAAAGATTTTTTAAGTTTAAAAACATGGTTTGGCAAATCAGAATTTTCAAATCCAGGGGGCTGTTAGACATAGACTTCGTCACTTATATAGCCATTCAAGAATGCACTTTTAACATCCATTTGATACAGAATTATATCATAATTAGTAGCAAATGATAAGAGACTTCTGATTGCTTCTAACCTGGCCACTGGAGCAAAAGTCTCAGTGTAATCTATACCTTCTTGTTGACTGTATCCTTGAGCTACAAGTCTAGCTTTGTTCCTTACCACTTCACCTTTTTCATTGAGTTTATTCCTGAACACCCACTTGGTTCCAATAATGTTTTTGTTTGGTCTGGATACCAGATCCCAAACATCATTCCTTTGGAATTCATTCAGCTCTTCTTGCATTGCAAGTATCCAACCTTCCTCTGCCAAAGCTTCATCAACATTGCTTGGTTCAATTGTTAAGAGTAAACCAAACAGACTAGTTTCTCTACTTGATGATCTGGCCTTTAAAGGTTCTGCTGCACTGCCAATAATGAGAAATTCTGGTTGTGAAGACTTGTACTTCCACCCATTTTTTCCCTCTGACTTGTCTTTAGAGTCAGCATGTTCTTCTTCATCTTTACCTTTCTCGGGTTCTGCTGCTGGTCTAGCTTCTGGTTCCTGTGCCTCTGGTTCACCTGCAATTTCCTCATCTTGCTTTGACTTTTTAGAGTCAAGCTGTTTATCATCAAACTTAATGTGGATTGATTCTTCAACAGTGTTAGTTTCCTTGTTAAACACTCTATAAGCTTTTGATCTCTCAGAGTAACCAATAAAGGTACACTTTTGAGATCTAGAGTCAAACTTAGCTAGATTATCTTTAGTGTTCAAAGTACAGCCAAATTGCTTGAAATAGGAAATGTTAGGTTTCTTACCTTTCCACAGTTCATATGGACTTTTATTTAAGATTGACCTGATGTACACTATATTTTGAATGTAGCAAGCTGTGTTGACAGCTTCTGCCCAAAGGTAGGTGGCAAGCTTCATATTATTCAGCATGGTTCTGGCCATCTCCTGCAGTGATCTATTCTTGCTTTCTACCACTCCATTCTGTTGAGGTGTTCTGGGGGATGAGAAGTTGTGAGAGATGCCATTCTCATCACATAATTCTTCAAAGTATTTGTTCTTAAATTCACCTCCATGATCACTTCTGATGGTTATGATCTTGACACCCTTTACTTGCTTACAAAAAGAAATAAACACTTTGTGAGATTCATCTTTGTTCTTTAAAATTTTTACCCAAGTCCACCTTAAGTAATCATCAACAATCACAAAATCATATTTCTTACCATTGAGTGAAGCTGTTTGAATAGGACCAAATAGATCTACGTGAAGCAGTTCAAGTGGTTGAGAGGTAGAAACACATTTTTTAGTTTTAAAAGAGCTTTTAGTTTGTTTACCTCTTTGACATGTTTCACACAGAATCTTAGTTTTGGAACTTACCTTGGGAATCTGGTGATTTTGGTGATTCTGATGATTCTGGTAATTCCTGTTCTGGATCTAGTTCCAGTACTGATTTTGATTCTGGTTCCAGTGTTGGTTCTTGTTCCAGTTCCTGTGCTTTTGATACTGGTTCCAATTCCTATTCTGATTCTGGTTGTAGTTTTGATTCTGGTTCCAGTTCTGATTCTGATTCTGGTTCTGGTTGAGTTGACCAGACCTTCTTCCATTAGACTCAGATTGCCTCTATCTTGTTGTAGCAGGAACATAAACTTTCTTCTGCTTGTGCATTGCGAACATCCATTGTCCAAGCACCATTGTTGGTGTCTCCTTCTGGTTGCTTAGAATTTCTGCAACATAGACAATTTGATCTTTTGGTACCCAGAACTGATTGGGTCCATGTTTGTTAGTTTTAACAGCTCTCTGATCTTGTTCAGATTTTACCATTGGACAAGATAATTCAGAGTGACCTTTCTTAGCACAAACAATGCATAAAATGTCAGAATGAACAGTTTTAGTTTCAACAATAGTTTATGTAAAACCAAGACCTCTCTTTCTAGTGTTACTATTTCCATAAATCGTAGATGCATATTTATTTCTTTCCATTCCATTAGAAATAAAATTTTGAAAAAATTACTCATGCATATCAGATTCACAAACAGTTTTGGAAGTGGAACAAATATTACTTTTGAGAGTTTGGTTTTCAGGATTTGAGTCTTGCAACTTCAGTTTTAAAATCCTTGATTTCAGTTGCATACAGAATTTTGATTCTTTAAAACTTGGACTTCTTTGGTCATATTTTTCTTATCTTCTCTAAGAGTTTTCATTTTTAAAGACATCTAATTGTTTGCATTTAAAAAATCTTTTAAAGCCTCAATTAATTCAGATTTAGTGAGATCAGAAAATACCTTACTGTCTTCATCTTCTGAATCTGTTCTAGAGCCTGAGCTGTATCCAGAACTTGAGTTGGTATGAGCCATTAGAGCCAGAATTGCTTCCTCTGATGTGCTTCCAGACTTGCCTGAATGACTGCTTTGATCATTCTTCCTTCTGCCTATTTTCTTTCTTGAAACTGTGCCTTTATAAAGTCCAAAGGCAGACCTGATGTGTGCCATCATTGCTCTTTCTGCCTCTTCTTCATCAAACGATTCTTCTTCTGATTTTGATGCATCACAGGCAGCAATCAGACCCTTCTTTCTGAATCTGGAACTCTTCTTATGTTGTTTGCCTTTTTCCAGATTTGGACATTCTGACTTGATATGTCCAGGTTCATTGCATCCATAACAGATGATGCTCTTCTTTTCAGATTCTTCCTTTCCTTAAATGTTATGTTTCTTCATGGAGCCTCTCTTCTTCCTACTTTCCCAGATCTTAACCATCTGTTTGGTTAAGTAAGCATATCATCACTATCACTATCGCTATCCTCTGATTATGGTGTTGTCCTTGCAGCTTTCTTCTGTTTCGACTTCAGGGCCAGATTCTTCTTCTTATTTGGTTCATCTGCTTCCAGTGCTATTTCATGAGACTTGAGTGAGCTGATCAGATCTTCAAGTCTTAAGTTATTCAGATCTCTGGCTTGCTGAACTGCAGTAACCATTGGTCTACACTTGGTTGGTAAGTTTCTTAGAATCTTCTTGACATGATATGCTGTTGTGTAGCTTTTCTTTAAGACCTTCAGTCCAGATATCAGAGTTTGGAATCTACAGAACATTCCATCAATGTCTTCATCGTCTTACATCTTGAACATCTCATATTGTTTGACCAGTATGTTAGCCCTTGCTTCTTGAACCTGCTGGCTTCCTTCATAGGTCAGAACCAGAATGTCGAATATGCTCTTTGCTTTTTCTTTATCTGTGCATCTGTCAAATTCCTTGAATGTGATGGCACTGATCATGATGGTTCTGGACTTGTGATGCAGTTTATATAATTTGCTCTGGTCTGGTTTCATATCTTCCATGTCCAGTTCTTTAGTTGGATCTCCTGGAACAGTAGGTGCAGTGTATCCTTTGACTACCAGCTTCCATAATTCAGGATCTTGAGATATGAAGAAACTTCTCATTCTGTCTTTCCAATACTCAAACCTTTCTCCATCAAACAGTGGTGGTCTGTTGATGTTGCCTCCAAAATCATCTTTTGATTCTGCCATGTTGTTGACCCCTTGGACCTTTCCTCAAACACTTTGCTCAGCCTTAGGCCGAGCTCTGATGCCATTTAAAGGTGCAAACACGAGAAGGGGAGGTTGAATTGTGTTTGACTAACTTGAATACTTTTTCTATTTTTGCAGTTTTATAACAAAACCTGATGTATGAATCAAACAGAGTTAGCAATGGATATAAAGTAAAAATAAAAACACATATTTTTATACTGGTTCATCGTTAACGAGGCTACGTCTTGTCCCTTCACTTTGAAGCATTTCACTAATTCAAAAACCTGAATTACAACAATACCACTGACCCTCCAAGTCAGTCTTCTCAAATAGTCTAACAATGCTAGACTTTTGAGGAAAAGAACCTTGAATCTAACTGCTAAGTAATCTACTACTCCTTCTGACTTCTTCCGATTGTAGACTCTACTTCAACAACTTAGATCTAACACAAGGGAAGGAAAAACTTAGAGTGCTTGCTTCTGGAAAGCGGATACTCACAATTGACCTCACTGAAAACTCAAGTATTTTGATTTTGGAAGTGTATGACTCTCAAGTATTTTCAATGCTGAGTCTTCTGCCTTGAGCCTCCTTTTATAGATGAAGAATTAGGTTCGCTTCCATGCTTAAGTTCGAGCTGTATCTTGCCAGATACTCTTGCAAAAATAACTTGGCCAATCGGGTTTCTCTTAAATAAAAAACATATCTTTTTAGCTCCAGATATGCATTCGAAAATAACTTTGGCCAATCATGTCTTTAATTAATTCTGGATGAAATCTTTCTTCCCGCCAATAGCATCTGAATTCCCGTAAGACTTCAATTTATTTTTGAATCAAATCCTTTTAATACTTTGATCAAATTTCTATTCGAATTTAATCAAGTCTCCACTGATTATCATCATGATTAAATCTGGACCGTTTGATATTCTACTCTCGTCCACATCAGGACCATACAAACTGATCTGCTGTGATCCTCTGATCTCGGCCAACCCTGGCCCACACTTTCTGATCTTCTGATCTCGACCACTCTGCACTTGCACTCTGATCTGCTTTGATCCTTTGATCACGACCAATACTGGACCACACGTTCTGATCTTCTGATCTCAGCCAACACTGGGCCATATGGTCTGATCTTCTGATATCGGCCAATACTGGTCCATGATGCCTAAATCTGGACCATTGATCTGAACATCTTCCCCCTGATATGGAACAATTCTGAACTGGGTCTGGATTGAACTGAAATTAAGTCTGGACATATGATATTTTAATCTGCACATTTACCTTCTAATCTAGATCAGGTCTGGATTAAATCTGGATATCATTTCTTCTGGTCTGAACTTAGTTTCATACTCTGAACCATGCTATCTTCTAGTCTGGGCCAAATCTGAATTAAATCTCTTGTTCTGGACCAATTAATTTGTGCTCTGATCAAGTCTGGACTGATTATTATTTCACTACTAGGTTATCTTCTGGTCAGAATAAATTCTGAACCAAATCTGACTTTTGATTCCTTCTGGTCTGGAACAAGTCTCCCTCTGGTAGACTTCCTTCTGGTGTAGTCCAGGTCTCCTTCTGGACACTGCTTCCTTTTGATCTGGGCCAAGAAAGATATCCTCTGGTAGTGTTTTGACATCCTGGTGTATCCTCTGGTGCCTTCAGACTGCATCCTCTGGTACCTTCTGGATGCATTATTTGATGTCTTCTGGAGGTGTATCCTCTGGTCTGATTTTATCTTCTGGTAACTCATCTTTTGCCTATGGTGACTTCATCTTCTGCCTCTAATAACTTCATCTTTTGGTGGCATTTAATATAATAATTCAAAGTACAAAATAAGATTGCATGGAGTGCTTTTGTAAACATCAAAATCCTAAGTACTTAGAACCAACTTGGTTCCATCAATCCCTTCCTTCACAAGCCTTATACATCCACTCAAACACTTCACCTCATCGCTGTCTCCACATCCCTCGAAGCAGTGCCTGTTGCACCAACTTTTGTTGACCTAGTCTCTGACACATCATCACATGACTCCTCTTACTTTTCCATCCCCACTTTTCCCTTTGACTATGCTAGCTCCACCATCCCTCTAGCAATTGTCCTCTCCACCCAGTCCATTCCATCTAGCTTCTCTGACCTCTACTAGCCTGTCTGCATCTTATTTTGGCCTCGTGTTGGATTCATCTAAGTTCATTAAAAAGGAAGATTTTGATCACCTGGCTTCTAAGACTGAGGCATTTATGGAAAAGATGACTAATAATCATAAGGATATTCATAATACCCTTAGTTTAATTCTAGCTAGGCTCACTAAAGGGGAGAATGTGTAATTTTTGGTTTTTTTTGTGTTTTTGAGAAATCATAAGTGATAAATTTCTCTCTAAGGAACTTTTATCTTTAATGAATATGGATACTCTATTAGAGTATATATCTTCTTTTGAACTGAACATGCATACTCTAAGGGGGAGCTTTGTTGTAACGTGTTTACTATTTTATCTATTTGTTTTCTTTATCTAAAAAAATTGTTCACAAAGTAGATGTTTGTCATCATCAAAAAGGGGGAGATTATTGGAACCAAGTTGATTTCAAGAAATATACCCTTTTACTTTAGATGATAAAAAGATCATTTGTGTGAACAATTTAATCATCTAACATTGTGATTAAGTGCGCAAGCTTGAAATTAAATGTTTGGTTAATAAACTCTCGTCCTCTCCTTGCTTCTCTATGTCTAATACAAGAAACAAAGTTGTGTCCCAATGCCTTTGAAAAATGCAAAGCACAACCGTAGTTTATTTGTTTTAAATAGATACGCAGAATCATTAGAAGAACATCTTTTCGAAAGCATTTATAGAAAATCAATTCCACAAAGATACGATAAGAAACTTCATGGATTATTTTGATTTCCTACAATCAGGACAACGCTCGGAAACCCTAATTGTACTCTATAAAAGACAGGCCTCCTTCAATGAAGAAAAACACACAACATACAAGCAACAAGCGATAAACATATCTTCACTCTTAATATCATTGCATTTTTTATTAGTGCTAAGAGAATGTATGATGTAATACATCTGTAACCACTTTTAGCGAGAAGTAATTCAGAAAAACCCAAAACTTTTTTTGTTGTAACCTAGCCTAGTAGCTGCTACCTTCCTCAACAGCTTGGCTGTACTAAGTTAAAAGGTTGAGAAAATTGATCACAACCATTGTGACAAGTAGGTGTTCAAGTGTAAGCCTGGTTCAATGATAAATTAGTTGATTAAATCCTTTAGGTTGAAGGGATTGGACGTAGCTACCGTGTTGGTGGAGAACCAAGATAAATCACTGTGTCTCTCTGCTTCGTTTTCGTTCACTTGCACTATCTTTGTTACTTTAGTATAGCCACATAAAAAGTATTTAACAACACAATTAAACCCCCCCCATTTCTTGTGTTCTTTTCGTTCTAAATTCTTTTCCTATCAGCATAACTTTTCTGCTTACTTTGGGTCATTTTTAATTTATCATGAATGAACCAGATCTTTATAGTAGTCTATGAAGGTGCAAACACGAGAAGAGAGGGTTGAATTGTATTTGACAAAGTTGATAACTTTTTTCTATTTTGGTGAAGGCTGGTTGGTTTAGACGAATTACTTAGATAAGAAGCAATCGGGTTCAGAGGCAGCAAACAATGAAAGCATAAATAAATGGACACAAATTTATATTTGTTCACCACTATCTTGGCTACATCTAGTGTCCTCATTCAGAAGTCTTTAATACACTAATTCAAATACCTTGATAATAATAATAACTCTCACACTCTAAGAAAAAACACATAGAAAATGTTTCAAACTTGCACAATTGTTTCTATCTTTGAACTCTAAGACGAATTTGAAATTTTGAGCTTATGAGTTCTTCAACTATTTTCTAATTTTTTTTATCTTCTTCTTCTTCAGCCTTGAGTATCTATTTATAGATATAATTAGGGCTTCAATTTGGTCTTTGTTTAATTCATAATTGTATCTTCATTCCTAGTTTGGCCAACAATGGTCTTATTCGAAAATAGTTCTGAACAATTTTTTTTTTAATAATATGTTCTTTAGCCAATTCTTTATTTCTTAATCCAATCTGAGTATTTCTGAACCCAATCTGATTAGATCTTCTAGATTGTAAATTCTTCAGATTGATTATGTTTTAATTTTGTTCAGGTTGTGTTTGTAAATGCTTCAAGTTGATGTTGTTCGTAATTTTTTCAGATTATGTTTGTAAATTCTTCATATTGATTATGTTCATATTTTGTTGTAGATAAATGTTGATCAAATCTTCTTCAAATCTTAAACATATCTAGTTTTTGATTTGGTCAAAGATTTTCTTCAATTATAAATCTAAGTCAAAATCTTATTTTAGATATTTTTTTCAATTATAAATCTTAATCAAATTGTATTTTAGATTTTCTTCAATTATAAATCTGAATCAAATCTTATTTTAGATTCTCTTCAAAAACACAAATCTTTTTTCATACTTTATGAAGTCAAATATATTGTTCTCATAAAATACTTTTGTTATCATCAAAACTCTAAGATTCAAACCAACTTTAAGGTCCTAGAATCCCCTTGTCTCCTTCCTCTGACCAAAATAAGAGAGTCCTACACTTTCGACTAGATAATGCCTCATATGGAGTCATTCCTATACTAGAGTGATAGCTATTGTTATATGCAAATTCTACTAGAGGTAAGTGCATGTCTAAAAGGTTATGAATTGTTCTTTTAGTGTGTCCATTAGTCTAAGGATTGTAAGTAGTGCTAAGGTTCATATGGATTCCAAAGGATTTAATAAAGCCTTTGAAGAACATAGAAGTGAACTTAGGATCTCTATTTGATATTATGTTGGAAAGTACCCCATGTAGTCTCACTATTTCTTTTATAAACAACCTGGCCAATTTGAGAGCATTATAAGTGGCCTTTACAAGTAGGTGTTGGAACCAAGATGATTTTACACTTAAAGTTTTGATGTTAACAAAAGTATTTTATGAGAATAATATATTTGACTTTCGAAGAAGTATGCCACCAGAGGATGTCACAAGAGGATACCACCAGAGGATGTCACCAGAGGATACCACCAGAGGATGCCACCAGAGGATGTCACTAGAGGATGTCACCAGAGGATGCCACCAGAGGATACCTCTAGAGGATGCCACCAGAGGGTGCCACTAGAGGATGTCTCCAGAGGATGCCACCAGAGGATGTCACCACAGGATACCTCTAGAGAATATCACTAGAGGATTCCAGAGGATATCACCAGAGGATCCCACCAGAGGCAAAAAACAGAACATATCATCAGAAGCAAAAATTAGAGGATATCATCAGAGGCAAAATTTAGAGGATATCATCAGAGGCAAAAATCAGAGGATATAATCAGAGGAAAAAATCCGAGGATACCTTCAGAGGCAAGAATCAGAGGATACCATCCAAGGCGAACATTAGAGTATGAAAGAAGACATGGTCATGATTCGTAGAAGATTTGATTCAAATTTGAAGAAGACTTGATTGAAATTTGAAGGAGATCTGATCAAAATTTGAAGAAGATTTAATTTAAATCAGAAGAAGATTTGATTCAAATTTAAAAAGGAACATAATCAAGTTGAAGAATTTACAAAAGAAATCTAAACAACATACAATTCGAATTTAAACTTGGACCAAGTAGAAGCGCAAATCTCAACTATAAATAGATACTCCAGCCTGAAGAAGAAATTATCGAAAAATAGAAGGGAGTAGAAGAACTCAAGCTTAAAATCCAAATTCATCTTAGAGTTCAAAGAGAGAAACACTTGTGCGAAAGAGAAATATTTTCTAAGTGTTCTTTTCTTAGAGATTGAGAGTCATTGTTATAAATTAACTTTCCAGAAGCAACTACTCAAGTGACAAACCTTTGTATCCAACCCGATAGTGGTGTAAGTTCCTTCTTCAATCTGGGATTGTCAGATTGGTAGGAGAAGACTTGGCTTGAATGGTCAAGGTGTTGTAAGTTCATTCTTCAATTTGGGGTTTTCAGATTTTTAGGAGAAGACTTGGCTTGTAGGGTCAAGGTGATGTAAGTTTCTTCTTCAATCCGAGGTTGTCATATGGGTAGGGGAAGACTTGGCTTGTAGGGTCAAGATATTGTTGTTCCTCAAAAGTCTGTGGTTATCAGGCTGTTTGGGAAGACTGGCTTGAAGTGTCAGGTGTTGTGTAATTCAAAGTGTTTTAATTAGTGGATTAAGGCATTCTGAATGAGGGGACTATGTGTCCAAATACTTATGCTTTTATTATCCAGTGCTGCTGAATCTGATTGCTTCTTCTCCATGTAATTTATACCAACTTTCATCAAATCACAAAATGTATTCAACTTTGGCCAACACAAGTCTAACCCCCTTCTCATGTTTGCACCTTCAATTTGTATCAGAGCTCGGTCTCAAAAATGAACACTTTACAGTTTTTGAGAAAAGATCCAAGGATTCAATATGTCTGGATTTAGTGAAGTAGCTACCGAAGGAAACATCAACATACCACCTCTGTTTGATGGAGAACGTTTTGAGTATTAGAAAGATAGGTTGAGAAGTTTCAATATTTCACAAGATCCAGAACTTTGGGACTTGGTGGAAGATGGTTATATTGCTCCAGAAGATACTGATGGTATTGAAATTCCAAGAAAGGATATGAATGCTGATCAAAAGAAGATGTACAAGATGCATCATAAATCTAGAACATTCATGACAAATGCAACCACCTTCAAGGAATTTGACAAGTGCACCAACAAAGAGACAACAAAAAGTATTTATGATAGTCTCACTCTGACCTATGAAGGAAGCAAGCAAGTTCAACAAAAAAAGGCGAACCTCTTAGTCAAAAAGTATGAGTTGTTCAAGATGGAAGAAGATGAAGACATTGAAACAATGTTTTCCAGATTCCAGAATCTAGTCTTAGGATTAAAGGTACTTGAGAAGAGTTATACTACTGCTGATCATGTGAAGAAAATCCTTAGGAGCCTGCCAACCAAATGGAGACCAAAGATCACTGCCATTCATGAAGCAAAGGATCTGAATACTCTAAAGCTGGAAGAATTTATCAGCTCCCTCATATCTCATGAAATTGAGCTTGAAGATGATAATCCCAAGAAGAAGAACAAAACCCTAGCCTTGAAATCCAAGCAGAAGAAGATTCTAAAAGCAACATCAGAATCAGAAGATAGTGATTCAGATGATTAGAATATGAACCCAAAGGAAGAGGATATTGCTTTCATAACCAGAAAGGTTCTAAAGATGTGGCACAACATAAAGAAGAAATTTCTCCAAAGGTATTCCAAGCGTTCCAACAGAGGAAATGATGAATATGATAAAAACAAGTATCATCTGCTATGGATGCAATGAACTTGGACATATCAAGTCAAAAAATTACAAACATGGAGAAAGGGAAACACTAGAAGAAAGATTCCAGACCCAAGAAGAAGAATCTGATGACTACATGGGATGATTCTGATGAATCCTCTGATGATGAAGAAGCAGATTTGGCTATGATGGCTCACACCAACTCTCTGGATTCACCCGATCTTATTTAATCACTGCAATAAATGATATTTTAAAGATTTATAACAAATTGTCTTTAAAACTAAAAACACTTAGGAAAGAAAATAAAATTCTAACCAAAGAAGTCAATGTTTTAAAGAATCAAAGTGCATTATGTAAAACAAAAAATGCAGCTCTTAAAACTAATATTGTTGAACTTAAGGCTGAAAATTTAACTCTAAAAACTAATCATTGTTCAACATCAAGTGAAAATACTACATGTAATTCTTATATGCATGAACACGTATTTCAAGACTTTCTTTCTAATGGTATCGAAATAAGCAAATATGCTTCTATGATTTATGGAGTTAGTAGATATGGTAAAAGAGGTATAGGATTTGAAGAACTTGTAACTGAAACTAAACCTATTTCCTCTGATGTTTTGTGTACTGTTTGCACTAAGAAAGGTCACTCCAAATTATCTTGTCCCATGATAAATACAAGGAAAGACAAGAAACCTTTCAAGACTAACAAATCAGGACCCAACCAGATTTGGGTACCTAAGAACAAAATTATCTTTGTTGCAGATGTCCTCAACAATCAAGTTACAACACCAATCATGGTACCTAGACAGGGGATGCTCACGACATATGACAGGAAAAAAGTCTATGTTCCAAGAACTAACCTTCAGCAAAGGAGGCACAATGACTTTTGGAGGAAAGCAAAAAGGCCAGATCATTGGTCAAGGAACAGTTGGTAATGGTACTTCCCCTTCTATTAAAGATGTCTTGTTTCTTAAAGGTCTTAAGCATAACTTATTAAGTATTAGTCAGTTAAGTGATAATAATTATGATATTTTATTCAATCAAAAAACATGCAAGGCAATTAGTCAGAAGGATGGATCCGTACTCCTTACACGTCAGAGGCAAAACAACATTTATAAGATAAATCTGTTTAGTTTAGAGAAACAAAAGGTTAAGTGTCTTTTGTCAGTAAATGAAGACAAACTAATTTGGAAAAAAAGATTAGGTCATGCAAACCTTAGAATAGTTTCAAAATTGAATAAACTTCAACTGGTGAGAGGTCTACCTAAGCTTAGTTACAAAACTGAAATTATGTGTGAAGCTTTTCAAAAAGGAAAACAAACAAAAAACTCCTTTAACCCTAAAAACTCAGTCTCTACCTCAAAGCCCCTTGAGCTCTTACATATAGATCTATTTGGGCCAGTGAAAACAGCCTCTCTAAGTGGAAAGAAATATGGCTTTGTTATAGTAGATGATTACACTAGGTGGACAAGGGTAAAATTTTTAAGAAGTAAGGATGAATCCCACAAAGTGTCTTAAGATTATAACAATTAGAAGTGATCATGGAGGAGAATTTGAGAACAAGTTATTTGAATGTTTTTGTGATGAGAATGGAATGTCTCACAACTTTTCTTCTCCTAGAATGTAAGACCCTTAAATTTAAAATTAAATTATGGATTTAATATTATGTGTATTTTGGGAATATTTGTAAAATATTTAATATATGTATATTTTATATATATATATATATAAATATTTATTTTGGAGGTTGGATTAAAATTATTGGATGAAGGATAAATTAATTTAATTACGAGTAATTAAATATCTGGCAGTTAATTAAGATGTTATTTGTTAATTACGACGAGAGTGGTTAAGTACTCAATGGTCAAGCAATATTATAATATTACTGTGTTGGGTGAGGTGGCACATATATGCCTATATATATGTAAGTGAGAAGCAAGAACAAAGGCAGAAAACATTTCCTTCCTTCCTCACTGCATGCGCCAGTTCCTTCTTTCTCCCCCCGTTTTGTTTTTGTGTTGGTAGTAACAAAAGAGCATCCTCAAAAGTCAACTTACATTGAAATCCAAGCGCCGAACTAGAAAGCGTCCATAACAAAAGTTGTTCCTCTCTTCGTTACGGAGCTAGAGAACTAACTTTTGTAGTGGCGACGCGAACGAAAGGTTTCGCCGACTTTTGTCGCGGTAACGTGAACGAGCGGAGAAAACGTAACAGAGGTAAGGGGCACCTTCCAACTTTCTAGATTGCATTTAGGGCTGTAAATGCATGTAAGTGTGTGATTATATTCGATTTTTCTAGTTGGAAAAGGAAACTGTTGTTGCATGTTGTTATAAATGATGAAAATGCATGTTGTTGATGTTTTTGATGATCTGTGTTGCTGCTGTTTTGGTTAATACATCAATGATGTTTTGGTTGTGTGTGGATACTGGAAAGTGCTTTGCATGTCGTTTTGGGGATGTTCAAAATGCATGAGTTGGAAAGGGCTGTACTGTTCGTGACTGTTTAAGAGGGTAAGATTGTTTTTTTGTTGTGTTGTTAACATTCTGGTGCTGGTGGTTTTCAAAAGAAAAGGATTTTGAAATGGGTGGAGGTCTTCTGGAAAATTTTGATGGAGAACTGTTATGAGTTTTGTGTGTGTTAAAAATGGTGTTGCTGTTTGATACTGAAACTGCCTTGCATGTAGACATGGATGATGGAAGTGCATGTTGTTGAGCTATTTAGTGTTGTTACTGTCTTGGTTGATGCCTTGTTGCATGTTTGTGAGTTGTTGTTGTTGTGTTGATGAGTAGAATCATCTATATGTGCTGAGAATGTTCTGGTTTTTTTATGGTTAAAGAAGTTAAAAAAGTTAAAGAAGTTTTGATTATGTTTTAGTGTTTGTGTTGGTTTTTCAAAGAAAAGAGTTTGAAAATGTGTTGAAGTTTTCTGGAAAATCTCACTATTTTCAAAGTTGTATTCGAATACGGCACTAGTGTATTCGAATACATTCCTGCAAAATCCCTGTTTTACTCAAATTTTTGAACTTGTATTCTATACGGCCCTCTGTATTCGAATACAGATAAGTGATTTTTGCTTCTGACTTAGCATCTGTATTCGGCTACGACCCTATCGTATACGAATACAGGATTGCAATTTTTACCACTGTATTCGCATCTGTATTCGACTATGACCCTGTTGTATTCGAATACAGATTTGCAGTTTTTGCCACTGACTTCGCATCTGTATTCGGCTACGACAACCTCGTATTCGAATACAAAATGCTGATTTTTCACTGTTTTAGCTTCTGTATTCGAATACATATTGGTTTTTTTCAAAAATTCCAATTTTAAACATTGGTTTATGAACTTAAAGAGTTGCGGAAATATTGGGAAGGCTTGTGATGAATTAAAATGTGTGCTGGTCTGTGAGAGACTGCACCGGTGCTGGTCCGTGAGAGACTGCACTTTGGTAATGTTTGGCCTATGAGAGGCTAACATGGGTAAATCGTGTTGGTCCGTGAGAGACTGCACGTGTGTTGGTCCGTGAGAGACTGCACCTTGGTAATTCCAAGAGTTGTGTACATTGGCATTTACATATTGCATTGGGATTGTTGACTAATGAGTCATGATTGGATATGATGTTGATGGGTGGAAATTGCTGTGTGCAAGTAACTTATGAACTCTAAGTGCTGAATGAGTTGTTGTGTTTTGTTGAATGTATTTGTACTTGCAACATGACTTATATGTTAAACTAGTTGTGTTTCCAAAAAAAAAATTGTCAATGTTATACATTTTAAATAGTGAGCATATTTATTCATTCTTGTTGTCATAAACATTGGAACATGCCATGAATATGCTTGTTATTGTTGACATAAATGCTATGTGGTAATTGTTAATTTCGGTCGGTGACCCCTTTACTATTATTGTGGAAATTTGGGCTTTGCCCTCATATGACCCCCAAACCCGTACCACCGGTGGGTACCTAGACGACGAAAACGTCGCTAGATTTCCTTGACCGTCATTTGCCTACTGCTTGGGTATATGACACTGTCTCAAGCAGGGCGACTTACACGGGGAGATTGGCGAGGACTTGCAGGACCGATGGGGCAGTGGCTTACGTAGAGCATACTTACGCGCGGATTGATTTTCCGGTAACCTCCAAATTGATATTGGAGGAGTACGGAGTTTTTGCGGACGCGAATGATCCGACTGAAGGGGTTGAGACGGAGGCCACGCTAGGTGTGGTGACTCCTAACCCGGTAGCTGGAGGGGCTGTGCGTGAACCCGAGGCGGGAGAGAAGAATAAAGGACCGACGCTAGCAGCAGTTGACATTCCGGGTCCATCTAGGATAGCAGATGATTGTTTTGAGATTCCGGCACCGCAGAAGCGACCCAGATCGTGGATAGATCTGACTTCGGAGGAGACTGATCCTTCCCTGTATGATGAGGAGGAGGACGTCACATCGAGGCGAGCTGCGGAGTCGGACGAGACTTGTATGGGATGCAGAGGGAACCCTTGCTACTGTAGCTTTAGTGCATGATCAGTTAGACTTATTGTATAGGGTATTGAGCTTGGGGAATGTAATTATTTATTTTGGAATTATTGTATATCCTTTCCGCTAATCTTTTCTGCACTCTGATACTGTTTAGTGGGCCGCAGGCTGGATGTTTTTTTTTTTTTTTTGAGATGTTATGACACCGACTTTTGTGACGCATTACCTTTTATTATATTGGAAGTATTAATTCCCAAAATTTTACTACTTGGTTATATTTATGACGTTATTATTTAATTATTCTTGTCCTTGGAACTTAAGAGGTATTATTTTATGAAACAACTAAATTTTTAAGTTCATTTTAATTATCTTGAATTAATTCGAAAATTATTTTTTTTATTTATTTATTTTGGTTAAAAAAAATACACTCGCGCTGTTTAAAAGCTCAGGGTGTTACATAGAACACCCCAAGAAAATGGAGTTGTAGAAAGAAAGAATAGATCACTCCAAGAAATGGCCAGAACCATGTTAAATAATATGAATGTTGCAAAACACCTTTGGGCTGAAGCAATTAATACTGCATGTTACATTCAAAATAGAGTCTATATCAGATCCATATTGAATAAAAAACCATATGAATTGTGGAAAGGTAAAAAGCCTAACATCTCCTATTTTAAACAATTTGGTTGTACTTGTTATATATTGAACACCATAGATAACCTTGGAAAATTTGATTCTCGATCTCAAAAGTGTACCTTAATTGGTTACTCTAAAAGATCCAAGGCTTATAGAGTGTTCAATAGGGAAACTAATATTGTGGAAGAATCCATACATGTTAAATTTGATGAAAAACAACTTGACCTTGAAAATTCAAAGCAAGATGATGATAGTGCAGGTTTACTAGAACCAAAGGAAGCTCATGCAGACAAACCAGAAGAACTTGAAAAAGTAGAGGATACAAGCAAATCAGAAGAATATGACAAATCTTCAAAGGATGAATCTGAAGATAAGTTAGAAGAAAGATGTGGATGGATGTACAAGTCATCTCATCCTGAAACTCTAATAATTGGAAGTGCAAGTGATCCATTAAGGACCAGATCATCACTTAAAGACACCAGTTTGTTTGGCTTATTCTCATCAATTGAGCCTACCTCTATTGATGAAGCATTGGTAGATAATGGATGGAATATTGCAATGCAAGAAGAATTAAATGAAATTGAGAGCAATGATGTTTAGGATTTAGTACCAAGACCAGAAAAGAACAATATTGGAACAAAGTGGGTTTTCATAAACAAGCTAAATGAAAAAGGTGAAGTGGTCAGAAACAAGGCAAGACTTGTTGCACAAGGCTACAGTCAACAAGAAGGCATTGATTACACTGAGACATTTGCTCCAGTGGCCAGGTTAGAAGCTATTCGTATCCTACTCTCTTTTGCTGCAAATAATAACATTACATTATTTCAAATGGATGTTAAAAGTGCTTTTCAAAATGGTTATATAAGTGAAGAAGTCTATGTTAAACAACCCCCAGGTTTTGAAAGTTCTGAATTTCCAAATGATGTTTTTAAACTTAGAAAATCTCTGTATGGTCTAAAACAAGCACCTAGGGCATGGTATGATAGACTTAGTAACTTCTTGCTTAAAAATAACTTTGAAAGAGGACAAGTAGACAATACACTTTTACAAGAAATATCCTAAGTACAAACTTAGTGAATACTGTGATTCTGATTATGCTGGAGATAAACTTGAGAGAAAGAGCACAAGTGGAAACTGCACCTTTTTAGGTGACAACTTAATATCCTTGTTAAGTAAGAGACAAAACACAACTGCAATGTCAACAGCAGAGGCTGAGTACATTTCAGCAGCTGGATGAAACATCAGCTGGAAGACTACAAAATCCTGGAAACCAACATTTTCATCTATTGTGACAACACTTCTGCCATCAATCGAACCAAAAACCCTATACTTCACTCCAGAGCTAAACACATTGAGATCAAACATCACTTCATTAGAGCCTTTGTTCAAAAAGGGGTACTAAACATTCACTTTGTAGACACTGAACACCAATTGGATGACATATTCACCAAACCACTACCTGAAGATAGGTTTGACTTCATTAAGAAAAACCTAAATCTTACCTTCATATCTGACTAATATTGTAATCACTTCAAAGTAGTTTTGTTTTAAATTAGTTTTAATATTTTCTTGTAATATTTTACATTCATGATATTCAAAAAAAATTGTTTATACAGTATTGTAAACATGTATGCAAGTTAAAAGGGGGAGAATGATCACTTTTATGCCTTTTTGTCTGATGACAAAAGGGGGAGAAGATATTTGATAAAGAGAAGATAAAGGGGGGCTTATACTTAGGGGGAGAAAGATATATGTGAAAGATATAAAGTGGGGAGAAACTAATGCTTAGGCTTAGGGGGAATCAAACAAATAGAAAGAAAAGTGGTTATAAAAAATACAAGTTTTGTCATCATAAAAAAGGGGAAGACTGTTGGAACCAAGTTGGTTTTACACTTAAAGTTTTGATGTTAAAAAAAGTATCTTATGAGAATAATATATTTGACTGCAAAGAAGTATGCCACCAGAGGATGTCACCAGAGTATGCCACCAGAGGATACCTCCAGAGGATGTCACTAGAGGATGCCGCCAGAGGATATCACCAGAGGATCCCACCAAAGGATATCACCAGAGGATCCCACCAAAGGATATCACCAAAGGCAAAAATCAGAGGATATCATCAGAGGCAAAAATCAGTGGATACCATTCAAGGTAAACATCAGAGTTTGAAAGAAGACATGGTCAAGATTCATAGAAGATTTGATTCAAATTTAAAGAAGACTTGATTGAAATTTGAAAGAGATTTGTTCAAAATTTGAAGAAGATTTAATTTAAATCAGCGAAGATTTGGTTCAAATTTTAAAATGAACAGAATCAAGTAGACGAATTTACAAAAGAAATTTGATCAAAATACAATTCGAAATTAAACTTGGACGAAGCAGAAGCCCAAATCTCAACGATAAATAGATACTCTAGGCTGAAGAAGAAATCATAAAAAAACAGAAGAGGGTAGATGAACTCAAGCTTAAAATCCAAATTCATCTTAGTGTTCAAAGAGAGAAACACTTATGCGAAAGAGAAACAATTTCTAAGTGTTCTTTTCTCAGAGTATGAGAGTCATTGTTATAAATCAGCTTTCCAGAAGAAACTACTCCAGTTCCAAACCTTTGTATCCAACCTAATAGTGGTGTAAGTTCCTTCTTCAATCTGGGATTGTCAGATTGGTAAGAGAAGACTTGGCTTATAGGGTCAAGGTGGTGTAAGTTCCTTCTTTAATCTGGGGTTGTCAGATTGTTAGGAGAAGACTTGGCTTGCAGGGTCAAGGTGGTGTAAGTTCCTTCTTAAATCCGAGGTTGTCAGATTGGTAGGAGAAGACTTGGCGTGTAGGGTGAAGGTGTTGTTGTTCCTCAAAAGTCTACGGCTGTCAGGCTATTTGGGAAGACTGGCTTGAAGGGTCAGATGTTGTGTAATTCAAAGTGTTTGAATTAGTGGATTAAAGCCTTTTGAATGAAGGGAATGGATGTAGTCAAGTTATTGGTGAACCAGGATAAATCTATGTGTCCAAATACTTATTCTTTTATTATCCGCTGCTGCTGAATCTGATTACTTCTTCTCCATGTAATTTATATCAAATTTCATCAAAACAGCAAAAAGTATTCAACTTTGGCAAACACAATTCAACCCCGCATCTCGTGTTTGCACCTTCAGTAGGAAATAGGCTGACTTGGTCAACCTATCTATGACCACCGGAATGGAAGTGTACCTAGATTGGGTATGTGGCAGACCTAAATTCATGTATTTCTAATAGTTGTAACAAGTCTGTTGGCCTTTGGTGCTCTATTTTCACCTTTTGGCATGTCATGCACTGGGCCAAAAAATGTTGCTACGTCAACCTTCATGCCTGGCCCCCAATAAATTTTCCTAACGTCCTGGTACATCTTATTAGATCAACGATGAATGGATAAGTTACTTTTATGGGCTTCCTGTAATAGTATCCTCTTAAAAGATTGATCCTTAGGAATGCAAATGTTGTCCTTGAAGAGAATAGTCCCATCTTTTGCCATTGAGAATTTTTTGGCTGATACTTCCTTGCTTGCGACTCTCCATTTGATTCTTGGGATCATCTGATAGGGGTTCTATGGTCGCAAGAAATTTCCATCTGGTTCAAAAGGACTCCACAATGAAGAGGAGTTGTCTTCAGGTTAAGGTCCCTGAAGCTTTCTATTAAATCTAACTCTCAAATCATTAAGTGAAATATATGGAAGGACTTCCTACATAATGCATTTGCTACTACATTGGCCTTACTTGGATGGTATCTTAATTCAAAGTCGTAGTCCTTAAGAAACTTTACCCTTCTACGATGTCTCATGTCAAGTTCCCTCTGATAAAAGAGGTATCTCAAATTCTTATGGTCACTTAAGATATCAAAATGCACATTGTACAGATAATGTCTCCAGATTTTAAGTGCAAAAAATATTGCAGCAAGCTCTAAGTCGGGGTAGGATAATTTCCTTCATGTGGTTTCAACTAACAGGAGGCATAAGCAACTACTTGCTTATTTTGCATCAATACACAACCCAAACCCTTTAGAGGCATCACAAAAGAATTCAAATCCTAAAGGTGGGTCCGGAATGGCCAGTACAGGAGTTGTGGTCAATTTTTTTTAATAACATGAATATAACATATGACAAGAAAATATAAAAACTAATATAAAGCTAGACTACATTGAAGTTATCACTACATCAGCTAGGAATGAAGGTAAGGTTTGGTGAATATGTTAGCCCATTGGTGTTTAGTGTCTACAAATTGAATGTTCAGTAGCCCTTGTTGAACAAAGTCCCTAATGAAGTGGTTTATGATTTCTATGTGTTTAGCTCTAGAGTGAAGTAAAGGGTTTTTCGTTAGGAAAATGGCAAAACTGTTTTATCACAATAGATAGGAATGTTGGATTCTAGGATTTTGTTGTCTTAAAGATGAGAACTGCAACCATCTAGTGAAATGTACTCACCCTCTACTGATTCCCTAGGCTCAGCTTGAAATCTTGCACGTACACATACACAAAACATGATGTTAGGTCTGGAAACGGTATGGTAAAGTAGGGATCCTATCATTCCTCTATAGGGTTTTTGGTCAACTTTTTCGCATGAATCATCTTTTTCAAGTGAACAGGTAGGGTGCATTGGTGTAGCCATATGTTTGCAATCACTCATCTTAAACTTCATGAGAAGCTCATTTTTATATTTAGTTTGATGAATGTATTTACCTTTATGACTTTGCTGAATTTCTAACCCTATGAGGAACATAAATTCTCCCATAATTCTTATTTGAAATTCAAGCTCCATCAATTTAGAAATTTCTTGGCAAAAAGTGCCATTAGTAGATCCAAAAATAATGTCATGAACATAAATTTGAATAATAAGAATGTCATCTCCTAGCCACTAGAGCAAATGTCTCAGTGTAATCAATGCCCTCTTGCTAAATGTAGCCTTGTGCGACAAGTCTTGCCTTGTTTTGGATCACTTCACATTTTTCATTTAGCGTGTTTCTGAAAACCCACTTGGTTCCAATAATGTTCTTCTTTGGTCTAGGTACTAGATCCTAAACAACATTCCTCTTAAATTCATTTAAATCTTCTTGTATTGCAAGAATCCATCCATCATGTGCCAATGCTTCATCAACAGAGGTGGGCTTAATTGATGAGAGTAAGCCAAGCAAAGCGATGAGATAACATGATTAGAGTTTCATGATGATATGACATGTGCTTCCATCCAGATCTTCCTTCTAACTTATCTTGACTATTTTTGACTTAATCAGATTCATCCTCCGAAGATTTGTCATCTTCTTCTGATTTTCTTATATCCTATGATTTTTTTAGGTTATTCTGGTTTGTCTGCATCTGCTTCCTCTGGTTCTGGTAAACCTGCACTATCATCATACTGCTTTGAATTTTCAAGGTCAAGTTGTTTGTCATATAACATATTATAAATTAGGTAATTTAAGAATGAAACAGTAAAGCGTAAAACACTAGTCTTGATTCTGGTGGTTTATGCTTGTTTTTGAAGAATTAAACTTGTATTATGCTTATGCTGAAATTTTCAGATCAGTGATTCTCCTGGTTCCTCTAAATTTTTTAGAACCTGCAAAATACTTATCTAGCTATGATTTTTAAGCTCAAGCTTCTTGTTATCACAGTAAACATAATATCAAACAATAATTAAATTTAAAGAAAGATATAATTTATATGTCAGCAGTTTCAGTTTCACTATGAAAACCCTCTTAGTTATTCTGTTCTAGTATTCAAATTATGAATTTTCATATTCTCTTACTAGAGGGTCTTGATGAAGGGATTTGAATTCCAATCCAGATTTATAGTCTTGATGAATTTGGTTGGAGTGTTCAGCGAAGTCTCCTGATTCTGATTATTCATCTAACTCTTTTATTTCTACTGATGAATCAGGTTTCTCTGGTAATATTGGAACTGATGGTAATTTTAATTCATCTGGTATTTCTAATTCTGTTGATATGTGTGACTTCTCTGCCAATTTTGATTCAGTTGATATGTGTGATTTATTTGCTAGTTTTGATTATGTTGATACTCCATATGTTTTTGATATTTTTGGTTCATCATATGGTTCTTCTTTTTCTGATAGTTATGGTTCATCAGCTAGTTTTGGTTCTGATAGTTACTATGTTGACCACTCTGTCTTCCACTAGAGTCTTGTCTTGAGACATTGACCTTTTTCCCTTCATAAGTTGCTACCATCCACTTACCAGATGTCATGATTGGTATTTTAACTTGGTTGCTTAAAAAATCTGCAACATAAACAATTGTCTATTGGTACCCAAATTTAATGGGGTCCTGGTTTGTTAATCTTAAAAGGTTTCTTGTCTTTTCTTGTATTTAACATGGTAAAAGATAATTTAGAGTGACCATTCTTAGAAAAAATAGTACACAAAATATAGAGTGAATAAGTTTAGGTCCAATTACTATTTCTTCAAATCCTGGACCTCTTTTATCATTTCTACTAACAACATGAATCATAGAGGCATAATTGCTTCTTTCCATTCCATTAGCTAGAAAACCATGGATTACTTATTCATGCTTCTCGAATTACATGTGGTATTTTCAACATGGATATCTTTCAAGGATTTATCTTTACGTTCGACTGTATCAGTTTTCATATTTGCATTTCTATTTTAAGTTCAGTAATCGCAATTTTCATTATTGCATTTTGTGTTTTAAATTCAGCACACTTTGACTCTTTAAAGACAATTTGTGATTCTTATTTAAAAATCATTGACAATAGTAATTAAATCAGATCGAGGTAAGTTAGAAAATACCTCAATTTCTTTATCTGTTGATTAACTGAATCCAGACATGTTGAAACCTGGGATCTTTCCTTAAATGTTATAAAGTGCTTAGCCATGAGATCGAGCTCTAATGCCATAAAAAGGGCAAACACGAGAAGGGGGGATTGAATTGTGTTTGACAAAGTTGATAACTTTTTGCTAATTTGATGAAGGTTGGTTTTTATGAATTACTTAGATAAGAAGCAATCGGGTTCAGAGGTAGCAAACAATGAAAGCATAAATAATTGGACACATAGATTTATCATGGTTCACTACTAACTTGGCTACATCTAGTGTTCTCATTTATAAGGCTTTAATCCACTAATTCAAATACCTTGAATTACAAAGCACCTGACTCTCCAAGCCATTCTTCCCAAACAGCTTGACAACCCCAGACTTTTGAGGAACTAACCATCTTGACCCTACAAGCCATGTCTTCTCATAACAACCTGACAACCCCAGATTGGCGAAGGAACTAAACCACTATCAGGTTGGATACTAAAGATTGGAACTTTAAGTGTTTCCTTCTAACAAAGCTGATAATAATAATAACTCTCACACTCTAAAGAAAAAACAAAGAAAATATTTCTAACTTGAACATGTGTTACTCTTTTTGAACTCTAAGATGATTTTGAAATTTTGAGCTTATGAGTTCTTCAACTCTTTTCAGATTTTCAATAATCTTCTTCTTCAGCCTTGCGTGTCTATTTATAGATAAAATTAAGGCTTCAATTATGTCCTTGTTTAATTCTTAATTGTATCTTCATTCATAGCTTGGTAAAGAATGATCTTATTAAAAAATAGTTCCGAACAAGATGTTTTTTGATAATATGTTCTTTAGCCAATTCATTATTTCTAAATCCAATTTGAGCAGATATTTTAGATTGATTATGTTCGTATTTCGTTCAAATTGAGTTTGTAAATTCTTCAGATTGATTCTATTCTAATTTTGATCAGATTGAGTTTGGAAATTTTTCAAGTTGATGTTGTTAATATTTAGTTTAGATTTAATTTGTAAATTCTTTATATTCATATTGATTTTGTTCATATTTTGTTGTACATAAATCTTGATCAAATCTTCTTCAAATCTGGACCATATCTTGTTTTCAATTTGGTCAAAGTTTTAGATTTTCTTCAATTATAATTTGGATCAAATCTTATTTTAGATTTTTTTCAGAAACACGAATCTTCTTTCATACTCTGTGAAGTCAAATATATTGTTCTCATAAAATACTTTTGGTTCCAACAGTTTCTTGAATGATTTCAGGTCCTAGAATCCCCTTATCTCCTACCTCTTATCAAAATAAGGGAGTCATTCACTTTCAACCATACAATGCCTCATATGGAGCCATTCTTATACAGGTGTGACAGCTATTGTTATACGCAAATTCTACTAGAGGTAAGTTCATGATCCAACTTCCCTCATCCTCTAAGACACAGGCTCTCGACTTGTCTACTAGGTTCTGAATTGTTCTTTCAGTATGCCCATCAATTTATGGATTGTAATTAGTTGTAAGGTTTAGATGGATTCTAAAGGATTTAAGAAAGGCTTTCCATAACATAGAAGTCAACTTTGGATCTCTGTTTGATATTATGCTGGAAGGTACCCAATGTATTCTCACTATTTCCTTTATAAACAACCTAGCCAATTTGAGAGCATTGTTAGTGGCCTTGACATGTAGGAAATCGGAAGACTTGGTCAACCTATCTACAATATCCTAGATGGAACTATACCCAGATTTAGTATGTGACAGACCTACATTCAGGTATTTCTAATGGTTGTAACAATTTTGTTGGCCTCTGGTGCTCTATTTTCACCTATTGGCAAGTTAGACATTGGGCTACAAAGGTTGCTACATCAACCTTCATGCCTAGCCACCAATAATTTTTCCTAAGGTCCTAGTACATCTTATTGGATCAAGGATGAATGAATAAGTTACTCTTATAGGCTTCCTCTAATATTATCCTCTTAAAGATTTGATCCTTAAGAATGTGAATCTTGTCCTTGATGAAAATAGTCCCATTTGTTGCCATTGAAAATTCTGGTTGATTTTCCCTTGCCTGCGACTCTCCATCTAATTATTGGGATCATCTGATCTATGCTCTAAGATCACAACAAATTTCCATTTGGTTCAAAAGGACTTCACCAGAAGATGAATCATCTTCACGTTAAGGTCCCTGAAGCTTTCTATTAAATCTAACTCCTAAATCATTAAGTGAGATATATGGAGGGACTTCCTACATAATGCATCTGCTACTACATTGGCTTTACTTGGATGAGATCTTAATTCAAAGTCATAGTCCTTAAGGAAATCTATCAACCTTAGAATTCTCATGTCAAGTTCCCTCTGATCAAATAGGTATCTCAAACTCTTATAGTCACTGAAGACATCAAAATGCAAATCGAAAGGTAATGTCTCCAGGTGTTTTAAGTGTAAAAACTATTGCAACAAGCTCTAAGTCATGGGTAGGATAATTTCCCTCATGTGGTTTTAGCTAATAGGAGGCATAGGCAACGACTTACTTATTTTTCCTCAATACACAACCAAACGCTCTAGAGAGGCATAACAAAAGACTTCAAATCCTAAATATGTGTCAGAAATTGCAAGTACAGGATATGGGCTCAATTTTGTCTTTAGTGTTTGAAAACTCTTCTCACATTCATGGTCCCATACAAAAGGATGATCCTTACGTGTCAACCTTGTAAGAGGCAAGGATATTTGAGAGATTGTCCTAATAAACCTACGATAATATCCTACTAACCCTAAGATACTCATGGCTTTTGTTACATTTTGGGTTGTTGCCATTCTAATACTTCCTCTACTTTTGAGGTATCTACTGTTATCCCTCCATTGGAAATTATATGGCCTAAGAATTTTTATTCTAACTTCTTATATCTCAGTATATGCAACACAATTTTGAGATGTTCTGCATGTTTTGTTGGGGTCTTTGAATAGATCTGAAGTTCCTATTCATATACTCCATGAACACGGGTAGAGCATTGGTCACACCAAATGGCATAACTAAAAATTCATAATGTCCATACCTTGTTCTAAAAGATATTTTAGGTATCCAGACCTATGATCAATTTTGGAAAATATGGTGACTCCCCTTAAATGATCCTAAAGGTCATTTATTCTTGGAAATGGGTATTTATTCTTAATGGTCACTCTATTCAGTTGTTTGTAATCTATATAGAGTCTCATCCAACCGATCTTCTCCTATACTAATAGCACAGGTGCTCCCCATTGTGATACACTAAGCCTAATGAACTATTTGTTTATGAGATCTTCTGATTGGTTATTAAGTTCACTCAGCTCCAAAGGTGATATCCTATAAGGAGCAAGGGATATGGGTCTTGCTCCATAAATTAGGTCTATGGAAAATTCTATCTCTCTCTATAGAGGTAAGGATGTTATATCCTCTTGGAAAACATCTTCAATTTCACTTACTAATGGAAAATTTTAGATATCTATTTCTCACCCATAATTTGAGGAAAGTCGTAATAATATACCTGGACCCCAGTAGCTAAACATTGGAAGAGTTTAGAAGCATTGCACAAGGAAAAAAATCTCGGTTCCTCTGGTTGGGAAATGTTAGGTGAGATTATGATCTTTTTACCATGACAAACCAAAGTTACAGAATTTTTTGACATCCAATCCATCACTAGGATAATGCCTAGGCCATTTAAGGGTATACAAACAAAATCTACTAGAACCCTATCAAAAAGGCGAATGCGACATTGAAGACATGCAAGAGAAGTTGCATGACATAATCATAGGAAATGAAAGAATAAGATTCACCTATATCAAACAGAACAATCAAGGGTGTTTGGGTTATAGAACACGTACTAGTAATCAGACTGTTATCCTTAGCTTTCTTACCATCAAGGGCATAAACCCTTCCAAAGTTTGGTTTACATGGGTTGGCTTCATCTTTCCTCTGGTGTACTGCACAAGAAGTAGCAACATGTTCTAGTTGCTTGCAAAAATAAAAATATCATTTCCCTCTAAACATTCTCTTTCATGTTCCTTTCCACACCTTGAGCACCTTCTTGCACGGGGAGAGTTGGAGGTCTGAATCTGTTTCCCTTAATCTGGTGTGGTCTTCACCTTTAATTTTTAATTGAATTTGTTGGAATCCCTCCGTTGTTGCCACTAGGCCTACTTATCCTCCTGCACCCTCTTTAGATTTTCCTCAACAATGTAATTTGTATGCACGAGGGTGGGGTAGTTTGTGATTTACAAATGTCCTATGTTGCCTCTGATTTTTGGCCTCAAACCCCATTCGAATTGTTTCATATTTCACTCTTCATATGGTGCATATTGAGCATGTGATGAAAATCTTTCCAATTCTTTAAACTTGGCCACATACTTAGCCACTAACATGTCTCCCTATTGTAGGTGGAAAAACATGAATTCATTCTTCCTTCTAGCACACTTTAGATAATATTTATCTATAAAAGTTGACTCAAAATACTCCCAGTCCTACAGTGTTTCTAGAGTCAGCAAATGAGCCTTTGCTCCTTTCCGCCAATGCTCTACCTCACCCTTCAGTGTGTGTGCAACAAATGTTACCTTATGTTCCTATAAACATTGTATCAAAATCCTTCTTCACGTCTTCAAGGTAAGGTTGAGCCTCAGTTGGGTCATGGCTTCCCTTAAATACCAGAGGCTGCAATTTAAGGAAATCATTAAAGGTTCAGTTGGCTGCTTGATTGCCACATCTGGTAGTACCTGATGCTGAACTAGGTTGGTGGTAGCCATTGCTTGGACTTGAATAGCTTCCATTATGCATTCCCATGGCTTAGTATTAGGTGGTGGTGGAGGAGGAACATTGTTTTCTGGTGGAGCATTACGTCCTAGCCTTCCACGTCTTCAAGGTCTTTCTACCATAATTTTTCATACCATACACAAACTACAAAGTTGATCAGACTTAATATTTGATGAAACGATACTTAGAACTGAAGGTGCAAACACGAGAAGGGGAGGTTGAATTGTGTTTGACTAACTTAAATACTTTTTTCTTTTAAAACAAAACCTATTATGTATGAATTAAAACAAAGTTAGCAGCGAATATAAAGTAAATAAAAACTCAGAATTTTATACTGGTTCACCGTTAACTAGGCTACGTCCAATCTCCTCACTTTGAAGGATTTCACTAATTCAAAAACCTTGAATTACAAAGTACCACTAACCCTCCAAGTCAATCTTCTCAAAAAATCTAACAACCTTAGACTTTTGAGGAAAAGAACCTTGAGTCTAATTGCTAAGTAATCGACTACTCCTTCTCACTCCCTCAGATTGTAGACTCTACTTCAACAACTTAGACCTAACACAAGGGAAAGACAAACTTAGAGTACTTGCATCTGGAAAGCGGATACTCACAATTGACCTCACTGAAAACTCAAGCATTTTGCTTTTGGAAGTGTATGACTCTCAAGTATTTTTGATGCTGAGTCTTCTGCCTTGAGCCTCCTTTTATAGATGAATAATTAGGGTTTCTTCCATGCTTAAGTTCGATCTGTATCTTGCCAGATTCTCTTGCAAAAATAACTTGGCCAATCAGGTTTCACTTAAATAAAAAACATATCTTTTTAGCTTCAGATTTGCATTCGAAAATAACTTTGGCCAATCTTGTTCTTGATTAATTCTGGACCAAATCTTTCTTCCCGCCAATAGCTTCTGAATTCCCACAAGACTTCAATTTATTTTTGTATCAAATCCTCTTAATACTTTGATAAAATTTCTATTAACATTTAATCAAGTCTTATTCGAATTTAATCAAGTCTCCACTGATTATCATCATGATTAAATCTGGACCGTATGATTTTCTGATATCGACCAACTCTGGACTTGTGTAATCTGATCTGCACCACTGATGTGATCCTCTGATCTCGGCCAACACTGGATCATATGAACTAATCTGGACTATTTTATGATCTTCTGATCTCGGCCAACACTGGGCCATGATACTTAAGTCTGGACCATTTTACATTTATCCTTTTGAAATTTATCATTTAATCTGGACATGAATTTTACCTTTTGATCTGGACACTTATCCTCTGATCTGGACATGCTATCTTCTGGTCTAGATTGAATCTAAATTAAATTTGGACTTATGATATTTTAATATGGACATTTATCCTCTGATCTGGATTCAAGTCTAGATTAAATCTGGACAATCATTTCTTCTGATCTGGACCGAATTTTATGTTCTGGACCATGTTATCTTCTGGTCTGGACCAAGTCACTTGTTCTGGACCAGTTATCTTCTGGTCTGAACCAAGTCTGGATTAAGTCTGACTTATGATTCCTTCTGGTCTGGAACAAGTCTCCCTTTGGCAGGCTTCCTTCTAGTCTAGACCAGGTCTCGTTCTGGACTCTGCTTCCTTCTGATCTGGGCCAGGAAAGATATCCTCTGATGATGTTTTGACATCCTCTGATATCCTATGGAGGTGTATCCTCTTGTGCCTTTTGGATGCATTCTCTGGTATCTTTTGGATGTGTATCCTCTAGTCTGATTTTATCCTTTGGTAACTCATCTTCTTCCTCTGGTGACTTCATCTTCTGGTGGCATTTTCTGCCTTTGGTGACGTCATCTTCTGATGATATTATATATATAATTATAAGTACAAAATAAGATTACATGGAGTGCTTTTGTAAACATAAAAATCCTAAGTACTTAGAACCAACTTGGTTCCAACAAGAACATATAGTAAAAAGAGAAGCATACCAAACTTAAACCACTATCCACAGTCCGATTTGTCCAACCTAGCTCTGATACCAAAATGTAATAACCATCACCATGTATCTAGCAAATGGTAATAATTCATACATTCTAGAGATGATCATATAAATTCTCATAAAGGACAACCATTGAATTATCATTGTAACTACATAATACATAGTCTACAAAACATCCTCTGATGTACTAATACAAAAATAAATTACAACTTAACATAATATAACTACACATCGTTATTGTTTGAGCTCGAGTCCAAGTCTCAAATCCTCTTATCTACTATAATACATAAAAATAGAGAGTGAGATAATAATCTCAGTGAGTTCTATAAAAAAGGGGAAGGGCAGTTCAAATAATTTTACTTGATGCTATTTCAGGCATGTCATGATCATGCAATTTTGTGTATGAAAAACAAGCCTTAACTTTCCTTCCTTTTCCTCAGAGTATGGAAAAGGCTTCCTTAATTATCTTAATGTGAGTCACCAAGATAATGGAGATCTCCTTGGTAAGGTAGGTATTGGCAATGATCTCACGACGTCATAGTTGTTCTTCCATTACCTATTTTCATTTTTGAAACAATTTTCAATGTCCTACCGTAACATTTTAAAACAATGTGAGCTATGACATTATGTATATTAAACATACCTCATTATCACGTCAATTCCAATTGATTGATAAGCTTTAAAATAAGTAATTCATAAATCGTATAGAAAAGTTAGTCCTAGGTCAAATATCAATGGGAAGATATAGTTAGAGGGATATTATAGTCTAAGGGTCATCTAAGTTAGAGGAAGTTCCAATCAGAGGATGTGTCGATGAGAGGAAGTCAAGTAGGAGGAAAGACTAGATAAGAGGAAGGAATGGATAAGAGGAAGTTCAATTAGGGGAAAGACATGATCAGAGGAAGTTCATGTTAGAATCAGAATTGATTGTCAAAAGGGAAATTTCAAAGCGAGTCTACGTAGAACGTTCAGAGGGAGTTGTTAATACAAATAACGCACCAATTAGTCCACTAACATTCTACCCTTATTCTTTCAATCCCTTAACACATTAATTAACATCATCACACACATGTAGAATGAATGAATGTTGAAAAATCAAATACTAGTTTTCAAAAATTCCTACATGCCAAACCTCTCAATTTTCCTTACTCTTAGTTTCAAAGTGTCCATTATTTCAAACCAAGAAATGAATTTTCAACAGTTGAGGAATGTAATGTCAACCCCAGAATCTCAATTGAAAATGCGAAAATTAGTTACTATGAAAAGAACTAACTCTTTTGACAAGGAGGAATTTCCTTTAGAGTTGAGTTGGGTTGTTGGAGTTTTCTGATTTCCAAGACTTTAACACTTTTGCCTCTGTGCATAAGGTCCAATATGAGATTCCTTGATCTGGTCTTTATCTTCTTTCAGTGTTGTTTTGGACTGTAGACGAAACTAAAGATGAAAGAGAGGACATGCACGAGATGTTGCTGATGAATGGTAACTAAGTGTGGTTGTGTGTTAGGATAGAAGAAAATGGAGTTGGTGGTGAAACAAAGGAAGGTTTGAATGGGTTGGTATACCCATGAGTTAGATGGATAATGAAATGTGGTGTATTTTCCTCTTTTGACATTTGTACTTGTTTATACTACCACTTTCCCACCCAAACATTGAACAAAAATTAAATAAACATATTGTATAATGTTTAACAAAATTTTTTAATAATCTAATTACTATCTTAATCTTGTAAATATTTCTAAGGTAGTGAGAGAGGTTGTTACACCTAATATCATGTGCCACAAAATAAAGGATTCTTCATTTGTAACACATCATTTTATACCAGCGTGAACATGCATAACATCATGGTGACACCTTAAACCCAAAAATAATATATCTATATATATATATATATATATATATATATATATATATATATATATATAATAGTTTATACTAGATTTTTTTTTACAAATTTTCAATGGATAACTAAAAAAATTTTCTAAGAAATCAAAATGTTTACAAGTGATTTGGGTTATCACATTTCTCAAAATACATATGGAACACTTTAAACTAAATCCCAAATAAAAAAGTGTAATCTCTATAATATTGATTTAATTGTAGTTTACTAATTTAATTCCAAAATTTTACTATTACTAACAATATTTTCATATAAAAAATAACTTCTAATTTAATAAGTAAAATAAAACTTATAATTCTCATTTCTGGTATCACATATTAGGGCGGGGCTTCTCTCAAACATGAACTTCAAGACTCATTAACCTGCAATACTTGCGATTTCAAGAAAATAATACCTTATTATAACATCAAAGTCACTCAAGTAAAACCATTATCTCATTATAATATCATCAAATACTCTAAGATAAACTATTATCACTTTTGAAACACATTAATCGCCCCAAAACAATCACAAGTAAATTCAATTTATGCATGAGCTTAATTCTTCATAATTTGGTACCATTCTAACTCGGAAGTACTTGTTTAGGAGGCTTGTTACTATGCCACCACGCAAGTGGATGGACAATTAAAATTGGTCATGCCCTCATAGATCCCCTCATCTCAACCTGAGACACATATATGCGACAAACGAGGTAAACATGTGTTGCATGATAGCTCCTGACATTTGGAGGGCTACCTTCAAGTCACCAATGCACTCGAGCGCTGACAGGCGTGATATTAACTTCAACAAACGCGCCAATGAGTATTGCTTCCTAAAGGTTTCGATGAGAGGAATCAAAAAACGATATCAAGTTTTTAAGATGATGAAAGTACTAGCCAGATTCAAGAACACAGCCGCGACAATGATGGAAACGTATTTCTTTAAAGTGTAACGGTTGGTGATTTCAAGCATAGGTAATGGAATAGGGTCTTTCATGGAGTTCGAATATAGTATCGGTTTCATCAGTAATACTCGTGGTGGCCATAATCTAAATATAAAGATGGTGGAGTGATTTTCGACGAAAAGAAATAAGGTACTTTGAGTCCCGTTTCAAGTTGCGAATGCAAGAGGAGGATGTGAGGAACAAGAACTTGATGATTGTGTTGTGTGGCACTCGCTATGGTGGCCAAAAATAGATTGAGACGGCGGCGGTAATGGGATAACAAAGTTTATGGTTATAGTTAATTATATCCTCTAATATATCCTCAGTCATACCTTTAGTTAAATATAATTATTGTTATGTCAAAATAGCTAGCAACCTGTTTATTTCACTTAGAAAACATGTTAAAGATAACCTATAACTCAATTTTTTTTACAACTCAATTAAATAATTAAAATAATATTTCAAGTAAGTAAAGAATAGTCAAATCAACTAGTGATGATGAACTTAATTTATTTAATTTCTTATACAATGAGTAACAACAATAAAAATGACAATTACATTAATCTTATACAAGACTCCAAATAACTCTAGACTTTATACACAAATTCCCATCAAAACCATTTAGAACACCAGAAGCACAAACAATTCCATATTCACATGATCAAAATACATTCACATAACTTATCCGATAATTATATCATAATTAATTTTTTTTTAATTATTCCATATCACTTACTAGATGGTAGTATAACACATTAGCAAACTAAATAAATCAAGTAGTGCATAAACCAGGCTCAAAGTTAAACAATATTTTAGAAAAATACTTTGTACATTTTTTGTTTAATCAACAAGATATGTTAATAAAATTGATCTTGTATAAGAAGTGCAAGATCAACCATTGAATACCAATAACACATGCAAAGTAAGATTGATACAAATAAATAATATATGCTCACACCCAAATAGACAACCAACTAGACAACAAAAGATTTAGCTTCCCAAAACTACCTCAAAAACCATAACTCAAATTAGACACCTTACAAAAATACTAAACAAACACATATAAAAAATTATCAATTCAAGACCTGATGAGCGATAGAAATTCAATTTTTACACTTAAACTATTATAAAAGTATCACTAATCATTTAGCATCAGAAATTAATTTTTTCCAAAATTCAAAACATTTACTCAAACTACTCATTAATAAAATCACACATTTTTTTAATCTATAATTAAAACTAATAAAATTCGTAAAATCTCTCTCGTACTTTAACCATAAAAACACACATTTCTAAATATTTAAGCACTCAAAAAAATATATTATTTTGAATCTATGTTTTGAAAAAACAAATTAGACCACATACATATAAATCGATAGAAAAAATTTCAACACGTCAAAGCTTCTACAATAGTTCCAGTTAACTTACTTATTTTCTCAAAACTATTAATACAATGAATCTTCTAGATTTTCTTAAAAACAACACATTAAAAACAATTAAGTCGTTTAAAATAACATAAGGAACGGACATGCTTTAAAATTATTAGAATAACTAGCATATTCTGTATTAGAAGATAAAGAGGATTCAATCAGATGATACAATTAGAGGATATGATCAGAGTATACAATCAGAGTTTACAATTAGAGGTTACAATCAAAGGATTCAATAAGAAGATATAGGCAGAGGATACAATTAGATGATCTAGTTAGAGGATGCACCCGAATCAATTCAAAATTCATCCTTTGGAGACTGGTTATGAACTCTATCTTAAAACTAATTATACTATTTGTTCTCATGACATGCTCTTAATGCTTGTGGTAGCATTATCATGACACTCTAAACCACAATAAATCATCAAGACTTAAAAATAGTCAGCACATACTTCCTCTTTTACTTAACAATCACTAAAGTTTCTAAGCAACAATACACTGAAAACAATTATCTACACAACATTCATTAAGTTACTAGCCTATTTTTAATAACCATAACCATATATCTAGAAAATGGTAATCATTCTTACATTTATAAATTTAATAGGCAATCATAGGAGTTTTCATAAGTACAACCATTTAAATGTCATTCTAACGATATAGTACATATGTTGCAAAACATCCTCTGATGTAATAAAACATAAAGTAAATTACAATTTCAACAAAGCATAATTACATAGCCTTATTTTATGATGTATGATCACTGTTCACATTCCTCTTATCACTATTCACATTCCTCTAACTCTGGTCATTGTTCAACATCCTCTAGACGCGTATCCTCTAATATATCCTCTAGTTACATATCCTTTGATATATCCTCTATACGTGTATCCTCTAATACATCCTCTGGACGTGTATCCTATAACCTGGAGTTATGCCTTTGGCTAAGTTGCCTCTAGTCCAACTCTAATTAGGGATTAGAATTTAATATTCACTTTTTTTTCAATATATTGTTTCATTAGGACTATAGGTTATGGGTTAGGAATTATAATAGTTTGTTTTACTATACATTCTAATTATCATTTCACCTAATATTAAGTTTGGTCAGCTTTGTATTTTGTGTATGTATGCATAAGTATGGCTGAAATACCTAGAAGGCCAATGAGGAATACCTCACCTGAAGACAATATGACCCCACCACCTATTGAGGAACCCTAGGAAAGGGTGATGGAAGTTATTAAAATGCAAGCCACAACTACCAATAATTTTGGGCAATAAATGCTAGTGCAAAGAGATTGCACTCAAAATGCCAATATGGTGTTCTATGATTTCCTTAAGTTGCAAGCTCCAACCTTCCAAAATAGCCACAACCCCCCAGAGTCTCAAGCTTGGCTAGATGAGACAAGAAGGCATTAGAAGTAGTGCCCTGTACTGAAGAACATAAAATGGCATTTGTTGCCCACAAACTGAAGGGTAAGGTAGAGTATTGGTGGAAGGGTGCAAGAACTTATCTTCATACTCAAGGAACCCCTGTTAATTGGGAACACTTTGAAGTGGCCTTTCTGGACAAGTACTATCCAAGAAGTACCAGAAGACAAAAGGAGCTGGAGTTTGTGCCCCTGCAACAAGGAGACATGTTTATTGCAGAGTGTGTTGCCAAGTTTAAAGAGTTGGCCAAGTTTTCCCCACATGCCCAATATGCAACTATTAAAGAGTGGAAGATAAACCAGCTTGAATGGGGATTGAGGTCTGAAATCAGAGGAAATATAGGCTATATGGAGCTTATCAATTATTCCATTCTCTTAGGCAAGAGCTATATTGTGGAGGACAATTTAAAGAATGTACAAGAGGAGAGGCAGGCTAAGTTGCAGCAAAAGAGATAGAGTCTGGTAGGTTAGGCTAGCAGTTTTAAGACTCCTCAAGGGAAGGGAAATCAAGTACTAACTTCAAGTTCCCGAAGAAAAAAGAAGTGTAGCAAGGAGCATGGAGGAGATTGCTTGATTGGGAAACAAGTTTGCTACTACTGCAAACAGTCTGAACATATGGCTCATTCATGTCCAGTGCGTCAAAAGTAAGGAGCTTCTGACCCAAGCAAACCTAACACTAGGAAAGTCTTTGCCATCAGTGCTAAGAAGGTAAGAATCACAATCTGATTACTTGTACTTGTTTCATAAATCAAATCTCTTTTATTGTCATGTTTGACACTGGTGCATCCAATTCGTTCATATCCTCATATTTTATTTTCCAACTCAATATTTCCTTACTTGAACTATCTTTTCCCTTAGTTGTTACTAATACAGCTAAGAATTCAATTGAAACTTCCATAATGTGTCATCAATGTCCAATTATCTTATTTAATATAATTTTTTTGAAAGATTTAGTTTGCTTACCCCTTAAAGGATTAGACGTTATACTAGGAATGGACTGGATGTTTGAACATTTAATGACTCTAGTCTGCCATTGTAAGGAAATTATCATTCCCTCAGGCAAACCCCAACTAGAGCAACCAAAACCTCCTTCCTTATCCAAACTCCCCAACTCTTCCAATTATTGAACAATAGGGGTCAAGGCATACTTCTGTTTTTATCCTCTTCCTCAGGGTCAGAAGTAGAAGTAGCAAACATTCTAGGGGTCAGTGAGTATGAGGATGTCTTTCCAGAATATGTGACATCTTTGCCTCAAGAAAGAGAAATAGAGTTCTCTATAGACTTGGTCCATGGAATAGGACCAATCTCCATTGTCAACTATAGAATGTCTCCACTAGGGTTGAGTGAGCTGAAGAACCAGTTGGAGGATCTGATAAGCAAGCAGTTTATCAGACCAAGTGTGTCACCTTGGGGAGCCCCTGTATTGTTAATGAAGGAAAATGATGGTAGTTTGAGACTTTGTATAGATTATAGATAGTTAAACAAAGTAACCATTATGAATAAATATCATTTACCAAGGATATATGACCTTTTAGATCAATTAGAAGCAGCATTTGTATTTTCCAAGATTGATTTGAAATCAGAATATCATCAAATAAGAATAAAGTCGAAGGATATCCCTAAAACAGCCTTCGAGACTAGGTACAGACATTATGAATTCTTAGTCGTGCCTTTTGGGGTGACCAATGCCCCAACTGTATTTATGGATTATATGAATAGGATTTTTATACCCTACCTTGATAGATTTGTAGTGGTATTCATAGATGATATTTTGATGTTAGAAGTGAAATTCTGGATGTCAGAAGTAAAATTCTTAGGCCATGTGATCACCAAGGAAAGAGTTGCAGTAGACCCCTCTAAGATAGAGGCAGTATTAGAGTGGGAATGACCTAAGAATGTGGCTTAAGTTAGGAGCTTCTTAGGATTGGCAGGGTACTATTGAAGATTCATTAGAAAATTTTCCCAAATTGCTTTGCCTCTGACCAGGTTAACTAGAAAAGAACATCTTTTTCTTTGGGATCATGAGTGTGAGATGAGTTTTTAAACACTCAAAATTATACTGACCACTGCCCTTGTATTGTCTATCCCAGATCCAACCCTAGGATATGAGGTATATTGTGATGCATCATTAAAAGGACTAGGTTGTGTGTTGATGCAAAACAGTCAAGTAGTGGCTTATGCTTCAAGGCAACTAAACCCACACCAGAGGAATTACCCTACTCATGACCTAGAACTAGTTTCCATAGTGTTTGCCCTAAAGACATGGAGATTATCTATATAGAGCACATTTTATCATCTTCAGGGACCATAAAAGTCTAAAGTACCTTTTTGATCAGAGAGAACTTCATATGAGACAGAGGAGGTGGGTGGAATTGTTGAGGGATTTTGATTTTGAACTAAGATAACACCCAGGCAAGGCCAATGTAGTAGAAGATACCTTGAGTAGGAAGTCACTCCACTTATCGCATATTATGATCCAAGAAATGGATCTGATAGAGAAATTCAGAGACCTTAATCTTAAGATGACACTTCTACAATCAGGAAATATTTTAAACTAGTTGGAAATAACCAATTATCTTAGGGAGCAAATTAGGCAGTCTCAAAAACTAGATGGGAAGCTACATGCTAAGTGCGACACCTTAAACCCCAAAATAATATATAATTTATATCGTATTTTTAACATAAATTTGTAGTGGATAAATAAAAACACTTTTAGAGGAAAAAGAACCTTTTACAAGTTAATTAGGATATCACGTTTCTCAAAAACCAAAATGAACACTTTAAACGTTTTTCCTCCTATAAAATAGTGCAATCTCCATAAACACGATTTAACTATAATGTTTTTATTTAATTCCAAAAACTTACTAGTATTTATAAGGTTTTCATACAAAAATCCATTTCTAATTAAATAAATAAAAATACAACTTATGACTCTCATTCCTGGTATCACCTTACAGAGCGGGGCTTCTCCCAAACTTGAACTTCAAAACTCTTTAACTTGTAATAACAGCGATTTCGCAAATGCATGGTCAAGCTAGTCAAACACAAACAACGGAGGTAAGATCTGAAATCATTTTTATAGTATAATATAAGTAAGAAGAACACATAATTAATCATAATAAAATTGTATCATCCCACAAACATTCCTCAAGAAAATTATTACATTTTAAAGTCAAAATCTCTCAAAGAAAATCAATATATTCGCTATAACATCAACAGGATTTGAGACTTGGACCCAAGCTCAAAGAATAACAATTTGTAGTTATATTATGTTAAGTTGTAATTTATTTTATGTATTATGTAGCCTACTAACTAGTACTAAGGTTTTTATATAACAACTCTTAATTCCAGGTATCACCTATCAGAGCGGAGTTTCTCTCAAACTTGAACTTCAAGACTCATTAATCGGTAATAAATGTGATTTCCCAAACACAGGGCCAAGCCAGTCAAACACAAACAAAGAAGGATGTGAGTTTTGAAATCATGTTGATAGTATAATATAAGTAAGCATAACACGCAGTTAATCATAAATAAATTATACTGTTATACAAACATTCTTCCAGGAAAAACATCACATAATAAAGTCAAAATCATTCAAGGAAAATCAATACACTTCACTATAACATCAACTTATCTAACAGAAATTATTATCGCACACAATACGTATTAACCACAACAAAACAATCACAAGAAAATGCAATGCTATGCATGAGCTTAGACTCTACTTCACAAGGTGGTACCATTCTAACTTTGAAGTACTTGGTTAGAAGGCTTGATACTATGCTACCACTCGAGTTGACGGACAATTCAAATTGGCCTTGTCCTCATAGATCCCCTAAACTCAATCTGAGACACATATATGCGACAGTCGAGGTAAATGTGTGTTGCATGGTAGCTCCCAAAATTTGGAGTGCTACCTCCAAGTCACCTAGGAATTCCCCACCCGAATACCTCCAAGGTCTAACAGTCTTGCCTTAAGGCTCAAAAGTAGACCGCCACGATCAGGCTCATTCAGTTGTACTTCCCCAAAATCACTAGGCTTATCAGGCCCTACCTATATGATAACAAAATAATCTCCACTTCAAAAATTATCGACATATATTTTCTCCACTCGTTGGCCTAGACTACTCCATTAAGAGCATTATCTTTAGCACAAGTTGGAATAATCACTATTTCATCAACTTTGGGGTTACTTCAAAATTTTCACCACAAATTTATAACATCATCAACATCACATAAACTTATCGCAAATTTATAACATCACTATCATCAATCATAAATCATCATGATCACATAAACTTATCATAAACTTATAACATCACTATCATAAATCATACATCAATATTATCACCTCACATAAACTAATATAATCAAACATATTTTACTATCACACCATGCTTCCATATTTTATTATCACCTCACATAAACTAATCTAATCAAACATATGCACCAAGTTCATTCTACAACCAATATCACAATAATATCAAATACCACACATTTAACGAAATTAAATCAAATATCATAATAGTATCAAATACCACACATTTAACGAAATTAAATCAATCAACACCTTATAAATATTTCTATTCCACATTTTAATCTAACAATTTTCATTTTTTCACATTAATTAATTTATCACTCAAAGTGATACCGCCGTACGTAGCGAGCCCTGGATGAATCGTTAGAAAATATGGTTTTTCCATTCATCACACAATATATTATACTCATGAATTCTAACGCGATCTCACCACTTACCTTATTCTAACATAATATATTATAAAACTTGGGATGTTACACTAAGAAGGAACAAGAGAATTTTTCAAGGGCAACAAATGGGATAATTATGTTTCAAAACAGAATCTGTATACCTAGGGACCAGGAATTAAAGAGAATAGTATTAAAAGAAACCCACAAGAGCCACTTGACCATTCACCCTGGAGTCACCAAGATGTATCAAGATCTTAAGAAAGGTTATTGGTGGCCATATATGAAGAATGATGTGCCAACCTTTATTGCCCAATGCCTGACTTGTCATAAGGTAAAAATAGAATATCAAAGACCAGCAGGTCAGTTGCAGCTTTTAGATATACCTAAATTGAAATGGGATTCTATTTCCATGAATTTTGTATTAGGACTACCTCATCAAGACTACTTACAATGCCCTTAAGCTAGCTAATCTATTAATACAGAAGATAGTAAGATTACATGAGGTACCTCACCGCATACTATCATATAGGAATTCCAAATTTACCTCCATATTTTGGAAAGCCTTACAAAAGTCTCTAGGAACTAGGTTACATCTTAGTATTGCCTATTATCCCAAAATTGATGGTCGGATTGATAGGACCATTTAGACTTTGGAGGATATGTTAAGGGCTTTTGTTCTAGAAGATGGTGGGGGCTGGGATACAAACTTGCCTTTGGTGGATTTTTCCTATAATAATAATTACTATGTCAGTATAGGTATGGCACCTTACGAGGCCTTATATTGAAAGAGATGTAGAATCCATGTGTGTTGGACAAAGGTAGGTGACAAAGGGATTTTAGAGCATGAGGTTATCCAAGAAACCACTGATAAAATTTTAAGTCATTAAGGACAAGTTGAGGATAGCCCAAAGTGGACATAAAAGTTATGCCGACGAAAGGAGGAGACCCTTAGATGTTGAGAAATGTGATCATGTATTTTTAAGGGTTACCCCTACTATTGGCATTGTTAAAGTGTTGAAAGTAAAAAGATTAACCCATATTTTTTTGGACCCTTTTAGATTATACATGTAGCACATCAATTTTGTCCTGTTAAGAATAATCCAAAAATACATAATAAAGTGATCAGAATCAAAATACATAATTCAACTTCAATCAATTCGAATTAACAAAGAAAAATAATTTACGACGTCTTGAAACAAAAATGCTAAAACTAAAAAAATCCCTGGGGAACACATAGGTTTAGTTTATGAGAACCACCCGATGTAGCATTCTCCTTACTGGCCCAGGAAACTTCTTTCTTCTTTCTTAATATCAAACTCGGCATTTTGAACCACCCGATAAACTCAGCATTTTGAACAACCCGATGTAGCATTCTCCTTAATGGCCCAGGCAGCTTCTTTGAACCTTTTTGAACCCTGTTTTGCTCACGTTTTCTTTTTTTCTATTCAACACCTATGCAATTAATTAAAAATTTAATATTGTCATTTCTTGTTTACTCATTGATTCAAATATAATTGCTAATCAGTGACAAAGACATGTTCTTATCAGGATTAAGAAATTAATCAATTGAATAAACAAAGAAAATTATAAATAAAAATAAAAAAATAAAAAAGAGGTATAAATGTCTTTCTTCTTGTTTGATTTAATAAATATTTTATAAACCAAAAACATAAAGATAAAGATTGTGCTTTACAGCTTTATAGCTCCTTCCCTTATTTCAGTTTCTTTCCTTTGCCTTAAGAAGGTCATTATTTTCACTGATTCTACACTCAAACAAAAAGGTGAGTTACATCTTCTCTAAAATAGAAAACGAAAATTGAACTATACTGCCCTCCTGTTTTTTTTTCAGCATACTTCTTTTTTCTTTTGCCTTAAAAAATTATTATCTTCACTACTTTTATACTCAATCAAAAAGAAGAGTTACATGTTTCTATACTTAGCAAAGGTTGCTTGTTTTTGTTGCGAAAATAATATAAAAACTGGGACTGACTATTATCTCATGGACACAAAGATTCGTTACTTTACTCTATAAATTGAGAAAAAATCCAAGTTGGCTGCTGTAAGGCGGCTGCTGTAAACCCAAGACCTAGGGTTTCAGCTTAACCCTTTCTTTTTTTTAAAACCAAGTTGGCCTCGACCCATTTAGAATTTTTAAAAAAAAAAACTGTTGTTGATTTATAATTAAAGTATCAAATTCCAAAAATAAAATAAAACAAAAAGTATTTCATTAAAAATTAATTAATTGGAATATTTTTATTTTTTTTAAATATCATCTTCAAAAATAAACAAATAAATTAAAATTCATAAATGAATTAATAAATAAAAATCATTGTTAAATGTTAACTAAAAATGACACCATTTAATCCATGAGTAGTAGAATACGAATTATACAACCTCATAGTTTTAAAAAAAAAATTAGATAAATAAATGAATCTAAAATTAACTTTTTTAAATATTAGTTTAATTAGATGTGACATCTTTTTAATCTTTGAGTTGTTAAGACACAAGTTGTACTTTTTGGTGGCTTTAAGACTCAATTTTAAAACCGAAAATAATAAAAATATTTTTAAACGGATTAACTGGATGAGACATCCTTTTACTCCTTGAGTTTTTGAGACACGAGTTGTGCAACTTGTTAGTCTTAAAACTCATTTTTTTTTTCAAAATAAACAATCTTTTTTCTTCTGTCAAAACATTTTTTTATCAACAACAAAACACATTTTCTTTAAAAGCAATCAACACATCTGCATTTTCGAACCAAGAACTACATAGCTTTGATTTCTTCATTGCACTGGGAGATGTGTAGGAGCAAGATCACACTCTTGTCAAGCACATTAAATAAATTTTTTTCTTTTTATCCTTTCTTTCTTAAGCATATATTTATTTCAAAATCACATTAAAATAAATAATTGATATTCATATGTAATATAAGGAGAAATAAATATATTTAAGTTATATTAATTTTGCACAATTAATTATAGGTAACTGTATTTTAACGTATGTCGTAGGGTGCTAATACCTTCCATAAGCATAATTGACTCCCGAACTCAAAATTTGGTTTCAAAGACCATTTTTTTTTCCTTTTTAAGGGTTTCCCATTGTTTTCCCTATTTTAAATAAACTTTGGTGGCGACTCCATTGAATTCGAGGAACACTCGAAATTTAGGCCGCGACAATACAAAGGATAGATCCCTCTACCTACAAATTAGCAATGCCACCATCGTTCTCTAGACTCTGTGATGTCTTTCATGTTTCCCAAAAGAAATATCTTCCAAATCCTCACCAAATTTTAGCCATGATTCTATCCAACTTAAATCCAACCTCACAAACAATCCAATGCTAGTTCAGATTGTGGGTAGGAGCCTCAAGGAATTGAGGAACAAAGTTATTCCCCTAGTGATGGTTGATTGGGAAGTATCATATTCACATCTTAGATGCGTGAGAGAAATGATATCTTTAGCATGTAGGTGTTTTGAATCTGCTCCCAAATGATTTGAATTGACATGCTTGTGGTTTTTTTTTTGTTGATTAATTTTTACATTACTTATTTAGGAATTCCCAAAATTCTGGTAAAAGAATTCTTGTGAAAATTGTGCATCCTTCCCTGAAGGTAAATATACGGGCATGGTTGTTTTCCACCCTTGTCGATGACTTTTTTCTTTGATTGGTTGTATTGCCACCTCTGATTACTCGTTATTAAAATTCTAAGTGTTTTTACCTCTGGTGGTTGTTTACATGTTGCCTCTGGTGGTTGTGCCTCTGGTGGTTCTTTTCATTTTGCCTCTGGTGGTTCTCTTCATGCTGCATCTGGTGGTTGTCTGCCTCTAGTGGTTCTCTTCATGTTGCGTCTAGTGGTTGTCTGCCTCTGGTGGTTCACTTCATGCTGCCTCTAGTGGTTGTCTGCCTCTGGTGGTTATTTTCATGTTGCATCTAGTGGTTGGCTGCCTCTGGTGGTTCTCTTTATGTTGCCTCTGGTGGTTGTCTGCCTCTGGTGGTATTCTTGGTGTTTCCTCTGGTGGTTGTCATTATTAAAATTTTAAGCAGTGTTGCCTCTGGTAAAATATCTCTTTATCTTCTTCCTTTAATGTTGCTTATTCCTCTGATGTTGCTTCTTCTTCTTACGTTGATTTTTCTTCTCTTCTTCCTCTAACATTGATTCTTCTTCTCTTCTTCCTCTAACGTTGATTCTTCTCTTCTTCCTCTAACATTGCTTCTTTTTTTCTTCCTCTAACTCTAATCACTGTTCACATTCCTATGACTCTGATCATAATTCACATTCCTCTAACAATAATCATCGTTAAACATCCTCTGGACACGTATACTCTTATACATCCTCAGGACGCGTATCTTCTGATATATCATTTGGACATGTATCCTCTAATACATCATTTAGACGTGTATCCTCTGGACGCATATCCTCTAACCGAGAGTTGTGCCTTTAGCTAAGTTGCCTCTAGTCCAACTGTGATTAAGGACTTAAAATTTAATCTCCACTTGTTTTTGAGTATATTGTTTGAGTTATTATGAGTATTATGGAGTGATAATGCGTTTCAACCCCATGGTACCAAGACTTTGCATATATAGCATCACATGTGCATTACATTATCATTAATCAGATCATGCATGGCCTTATTCATGGTGGGACATTCAGGGTTGTTCCAAGCATGGAACAACAGGTAGAGGAGAACAATCAAGATGCTGGTTGGGGTTTGGCTAGACCCTCTTTAACAATCAGGACTCAATTATCTTTGTAACCCAAATCAAGATATAAGGCGACTTTTCTTTGTTTACGAAGAAAAGATTTGAGGTCATGCATAGTTTTAGAATCATAATTAAAGAATCATAATTTCATGTTCTTATGCATATCTATGAAAGAAATATTTATAAATTACCATTCCCATTATTTTTCGGAGCTCAATGAGATTTCATATCTCGCCCTTTATTTTTTTTATTTCCTTAGCAGCTGGAGGAACTTGAGACGGGTTTAGCATCAGGAGAATTATTCCAGACTAACTGGAATTTTAATTTAATGTTTTATTTTTTTTATTTATGTTATAATTAGACATTTGTAGTTCATTTCCAAATGTATTAACTTATTAATCTATTGAATAAATTGTAAACTATAATTTTTATTATTGTTTTCAATTAAATTTGGTGATTCTAATTTATTATTCATTATTATTGCCTCTATAATTATTAAGGTGTATCAATTCAACTGCCAAATTCTAGATAATTGGTATTGAGTCTCACAATCCAATCTATTCCAAGGATAATGTCTAGGGCTTTAAGGCTAATGGGACTTTGAAGACATGCAAGAGAGGTTTCAATTTCGTTCTCAGTAGATACAACTAAGGTAGATGGTAAGGTTATCAAAGGAAGATTGAGTTGCATGACATAATCAGAGGACATGAATCAATTTAATGCACCCATATCAAAAATAACAATCAATGGTGTTCGGGTTATAAAACATGTACTAGTAATCAGATTGTTGTCTTTAGCTTTCTTACCATCAAGGGCATAGACCCTCCCTGAGCTTGGTTTACTTGGGTTGGCTTCATCTTTCCTCTAGCTTGCTGGACAAGAAGAAGCGACATGTCCTAGTTGTTTGCAGAAATAGCAAACATGTTTTTCCCTCTAAGCATTATCCCCCATGTTCTCTTCCACACCTTAAGCATCTTCTTGACAGGGAGAATTGGAGGTCTGAAACCTGTTTCACTTTTCTAGTGAGGTCTTCACCTTCAATTGTTGATTGAGTTTATTGGAATCCCTCTATTGCTAGCACTTGGCCTGTTTATCCTCTTGCACTTTCTTCATATTTTCCTCAATAATATGGCTTTTGGGCATGAGGGTGGAATAGTTTGTGATTTCCAAGTTTCCTATGTTACCTCTGTTATCTGACCTCAAACCTCATTCAAATTATTTGATCTTCCACTCCTCATGTGGTGAATACTTAACATGTGAAGAAAATCTTGCAAGATCTTCAAACATGGCCACATATTCACCCACTAACATGTCTCCCTACTATAAGTGGATAAATTATAATTCCTTCTACCTTCTAACACTTTTTGGATAAATTCAAAGTGTTCCCAGTCCATTGATGTTCCTAGAGTCAGCAAATGAACCTTTGCACCATTCCACCAATGCTCTGCCTCACCCTTCAGGAGGTGAGCAGCAAGTGTTACCTTTTGTTCCTCTGAAACTGTACCACTTCAAAAGCATTCTTCTCCTCTTCAAGCCAAGCTTGAGCCTTAGTTGGGTTATAGCTCTCCTTAAATATTAGAGGTTTTGGCTTGAGGAAATCATAAAAGGTTTTGATAGCTACATGATTGCCAATCCTTATTGTTCCAAATGTTGAACTAGGTTAGTGGTAGCCGTTACCTAGAGTTGAATAGCTTTCACTATGTGTTCCCATTGCTTAGCAGTAGGTGGTGGAGAAAGAACACTATCATCTGGTGAAGCATTACATCTTGGCCTACAACCTCTTCCAGGTCTGTCTGCCATAAATCTGCATACCATACACAAAAAACAAAGTGGATCAAACTTACTATTTGCTGAAATAATACTTAGATCATATAGTAAAGTGGAGAAGCATCTTAAATTTAACCCACTACCCATAGTCTAATTGGTTCTACCAGATATAATTCCAAATGTAATATCCATAACCATGTATCTAGAAAATGGTAATAATTCTTACATTTAAAAATTTCAGAGGCAATCATAGGAGTTTTCATAAGTACAATTATTGAAATGTCAATGTAACTATATAGTACATAGTTTACAAAACATCCTCTGATGTACTTAAACATAAAGTAAATTACAATTTCAAAAAAATCATAACTACAGAGCCTTATCCTCTAATGTCCAAATCCCTATCTCAAGCCCTCTTATCTGCTATAATATATAAAATATGGGATGAGATACCAGTCTCAGTGAGTTCTATATAGAAAAAAATGGGAAGGTTTCGAGAGGATACGTAGAACGTCTAGAGCGAATGTTCAGAGGATACGTAGAACATCCAGAGGGAAGGATTCGAGAGGATACATAGAACATTCAGAGGATACGTAGAATGTCCAAAGGGATGGTTCAAAGGGTACGTAGACACGAATAATACACTAGTTATCCCACTATCATGTCACCCTCATTCATTCAATCCTTAACACATTATAAACATTCACACACACATATGCAAAATAGATAAATTTTGAATAACATAATTCAAGTTTCAACAGTTCCTACATGCCAAACCTCACAGGTTTCCTCACTCTAAGTTTTAGAGGTCCCATTATTTCAAAACCTAGAAAACAAATTCCTAAGAGGAAATGAATTTAATATCAACCCCAGAACCCCACATGTAATTGTAAAACTTTGTTCTAGGAAAACAGCTCACACTCTTGACAAGGAGAGATTTCATCTTGAGTCGAGCTGGGTTGTGGAAGCTATCGGGTTTTGTAGCTCTTAACACTTCCACCATTGCTGCCATGGTTCGATTATGAGATTCCCTAATCTGCTCTTTATCTTCTTTTATTGTTGCCTTGGACTATAAATGACACTTAAGAGAAAGGAGAGGACATCATGACGTCAGGTTGGAGGAAGAGAACTTCAAATGGTTGCTGCCATTGAAGGATCTTGGGAAGAAAAGGAAAAAAAGAAAGATGATGATGGTGAACACTAACAGAATGTTGTTGTGTGTTATGATGGAAGGAAAAGTGGGGTTCATTATGATAGAAAAGAAAGTCAGAATGGTTTTTGTGCATGCGTAAGTGAGAGAGAAAAGAAAAGTGGTGTGTTCTCCTCTTTTGAGTCTTGGACTTGTTAATACTACCACTTTCCTACCTCAAGTTGGAACATAAATCAAATATTACTAAAAATAATGTATTAATGTTTGATAAAAATTCTAAAATCTATTTACTGTCTTAATTTATAAATATTTCGAAGTTAGTGAAAGGGTTTGTTACACTATTAATTCTTTGTTATGTTCTCTTTTCTAACAACTAGACTAAAATCTCCGACACCCTAAACCCCAAAATAGCATATGTGACACCCTAAACTCAAATTGAAATAAAAAGTGAAATGCACTAGTTTTGAAAGAGATTCGCAGCGGTCCAAAAATAGAGTATATAAAAAGATTCCTTTTAACATATAAAGCTTAGGACGTCACACTCACACTTACACAAGACGTTGCATAAAAATTCATAATTAAAAATCCTTTAACATTGAATGTAGCTGAGGTTTATTAAACAAATATTTATGACATAAAAACATGCTCAAACTTAGAAACAATTAATTTTTATCTTCGAATAAAAGATCGAATATAACATGATTGATCGATAGAGTTTACACAAACATAAATTAGTTCATAACTCAACAAAATAAAATAATTACTCCCACCCAGTATCACATATCAGAACATGGATCACCAACCGATAACCTGAAATAACTGCGCTCTCGTAGGCGCCAAACACAAGCAACGCGGGGTGAGCATCGAAAATATGTAATAGTATAAAATAATTGAGAAGAAAAAGTAAAACATTAATTAAACACCGTATCATAACAAATTACAATTAACAAGAATAATCCAGGTAACACATTGATACAAGCCAAAACGTCAAGTAAGTCAACACTATACTCATCCTCTTTCTTTGGTACCATTCTAACTCTGAAGTACTTAGTTATGAGGCATGATAATATGCCACCACGCAAGTGGGCGGACAATTCAAATTGGTCATGTCCTCATAGATCCCATCAACTTAACCCGAGACACAGATACGCGACAGTCGAGGTAAACGTATGTTGCATGGTAGCTCACGACATTTGGAGTGCTACCTCCAAGTCACCAAGAAATTCCCCACCCGAGTACCTCCAAGGCCTAACAGTCTTGCCTTAAGGCTCAACAGCAGACATCCACGATCAGACTCATTCAGTTGTACTTCCTCGGAATCACTAGGCTTGTCAGGCCCTACCTATATGACGACAAAATAATCTCCACTTCAAAAATTCACATCAACTTCAAATATTCCCAACATCTATTTTCTCCCCTCGTTGACCTAGGCTACTCATTCCATTAAGAGAGTCATCATGGGCACAGGTCGATTTCATCACTATTCAATTAAACACAATATGCATTTCATGATATTCATCAAAGGGGTAACATCATAAGTCAACAAGCACACATCGTCATTAGATATTTCCATCGTCATACATTACATTCAAAATTTATCATCATAATATACAAGCTCCAACAATAAAGGGTTATCACTCACATATAATAATACTAGATCATTCACACACACCATGTAACACCCCGGGTTTAAAACACAGCGCGAGTGTATTTTTTTTTTTTAAATACATGACCAATAAGTAAAAGAATTTTCGAATTTAATTCAAGATAATTAAAATGAATTTAAAGTTTTAGTCGTTTCATAATATAGTACCTCTTAAGTTCCAAAGACAAGAATAATTAAATAATGACGTCATAAATATAACTAAGTAGTTAAATTTTGGGAATTAATACTTCCGATATAAAAAGTAATGCATCACAAAAGTAAGTGTTATAACATCTCAAAACATTCAGGTTGTGGCCCACTAAACATTATCAGAGTGCGGAAGAGATCAGCGTAAAAGTTATACAATAATTCCCAAAATAAATAATTACATTCCCGAGCTCTAAACACTATACAACAAGTCTAAACTGATCATGCACTAAAGCTACAGTAGCAAAGGTTCCCTCTACATCCCATACAAGTCTTGTCTGACTCCGCAGCTCGCCTCGATGTGACGTCCTCCTCCTCATCAGACAGGGAAGGCTCAGTCTCCTCCGAAGTCAGATCTATCCACGATCTGGGTCTCTTCGGCGGTGCCGAAATCTCAAAACAATCATCTGATGTCCTAGATGGACCCAGAATGTCAACTGTTGCTCGCGTCTGTCCTTTATTCTTCTTTCCCGCCTCGGGTTCACGCACAGCCCCTCCAGTTACCGGGTTAGGAGTCACCACACCCACCGTGGCCTCCGTCTCAACTCTTTCCGTCAGATCCTCCGCGTCCGCAATTAACAAATACCACATAGCATTTATGTCAACAATAACAAGTATATTCATGGCATATTATATAACAACAATGATACATAAGGATGCTCATTTTTGAAATTACATGACCTTTGTACCTTTGCAAAACAACAACCAAATTAGCATAAAAATCCTGCTGTAAGTACAAATATCAATTCCACAATCACAACAATTCATTAGAAACTCAGATTTCATAAGGTACTTACACACATCGATTCACCCTCATCAGCTCAGATTAAAATATGACTCACAGTCGACCACCCAATGCAATATGGATATGCCAATGTTCATAATTTCTTGGAATTTCCAAAGTGCAGTCTCTCACGGACCAGCACGATTTCACAAATGGAATGGACCGTCTAATACACGCGGAACCATAACGTAGCCCGGATAGAATAGACCGTCTAATACACGCGGAACTACTCTATAACTCATCTGGGTCACTACCATTATGTGTATTAGCCTCTCACAGGCCAAATACACAGAAGTTAAATCCTCGCACGGATAGAATGGACCGTCTAATACACGCGGAACCACTCTGTAGCCCGAGTAGAATAGACCGTCTAATACACGCGGAACTACTCTGACCCCGGATAGAACAGACCGTCTAATACACGTGGAACTATTCTATAACCCATGGTTACTACTTAACTTCGCGGCCTATCATGGTCATGGCATCAACTCTGTGGCCCATCGCGGTCACCACCTGACTATGCAATGCATGGACATGCAATGTTTTCGCTTCACTAAAAACAGTATACAAATGTCAGCTGAAAGTCCAGCCACTCCATCACCTCATCAAAACATCTCAAGCCATCTCAACAATTTCATTTTCATCACATCAACAAAGAATTCAAGAACTCATCCTCACCATCTCAAAACATCTCAAAAATTCCATTTTAATTCATCACAAGCCTTCCCAATGTCTTCCCAACTCTTAAAGTTCATAATCAAATGTTTAAAATTAGAATTTTTGAGAAAAAACCAATATGTATTCGAATACAGCTTCCTTGTATTCGAATACAAAAGCTAAACACAGTGAAAAATCAGCATTTAACACCACATCAACAAAAATTCAAGAACCTCATCATCACCACCTCAAACCTTCTCAAAAACTCCATTTTAATTCATCACAAACCTTCCCAAATATTTTCCCAACTCTTTAAGTTTACAAACCAATGTTTAAAATTGGAATTTTTGAAAAAAGCAATCTGTATTCAAATACAGCTCCCTTGTATTCGAATACAGAAGCTAAAACAGTGAAAAATCAGCATTCTGTATTCGAATACGAGGCTGTCGTAGTCGAATACAGATGCGAATACAGTGGCAAAAATTGCAGTCGTATTCGAATACGACAGGGTCGTAGCCGAATAAAGAGGCTAAGTCAGAAGCAAAAATCCCTTATCTGTATTCGAATACAGAGGCTCGTATTCGAATACAAGTTCAAAAATTTGAATAAAACAGAAGCTTTGCAGGCATGTATTCGAATACACCAATGCCGTATTCAAATACAACTTCGAATACAGTGATATTTTCTAGAAAACTTCAACACCTTTTCAAACTCTTTTCTTTGAAACTCAACACACACCAAAACATAATCACCATTTCTTTGAAACCACAACTCATGACATTTTTCATCAATAACAGATTTTCCATAAACAACTCCACCCATTTTAAATCCTTTTCTTTGAAAACCATTATCAACCCAGAATTTTAATAACTCAGCAGAAGAAAAACATGACCACCATTCTTTTGACAAGCACAAAACTCAGAAACATTTTTCATCAACACAACCACAACAGATTTTTCCAGAACACCTCCACCCATTTTAAAATCCTTTATTTTTTTGAAAATCATCATCAACACCAGAATGACATCACAGTTTTCTTTACCCACCCAAAACATAAAGTCAACCACACAATAAAAACGATTTTATTCACCACAATAAAACCATAAAAGCACCCTCCACTCAGCAACGAGTCAACAACACCAGCAAAACCTCACCCTAAAAAATAACCATAAAACAGAACAGCCATTTCCAAACATTTGCATTTTGATCATCCCCAAAACAACATGCAAAGAACTTTCCAGTATCCCCACACAACCAAAACAACATTGATGTATCAACCAAAACAGCAACCATCATAGATCATCAAAACATCAACAGCATGCATTTTCATCATTTATAACGACATGCAAAACAGTTTCACTTTAAAAACAACAACGAAACATCATCAATGCCACAACAGCATGCATTTACAGCCCTAAATGCAATCTAGAAAGTTGGAAGGTGCCCCTTACCTCTGTTACGTTCCCTTTGCTCGTTTGTGCTACCGCGACAAAAGTCGGTGAAGTTTCCGTTCGCGTTCACCGCTACAAAAGTTAGTTCCCTAGCTCCGTAACGATGAGAGGAACAACTTTTGTTCTGGACACTTGCTGGTTCGGTGCTTGGATTTCCAAGTAATTTGACTTTTGAGCAACTCTTTGGTTACCACTAACACAGAAAACAGAATAGGGAGAGGAAGAAGGGTATTGTCGCATGCAGTAAGGAAGGAGGGAAATGTGTTTGTTTTCTTTCTGTTCTGGCCTCTCCCATATATATAGGCACATAGGTGTCACCTCACCCAACACAGTACTATTATAATATTGTTTGACCGTCGGGTACTTAACCACTCTCGTTGTAATTAACAGTTAACATCTTAATTAACTGTCTGATAATTTAATTACTCGTAATTAAATTAATTTATCCTTCATCCAATAATTTTAATTCAACCTCAAAAAATAAATATTTATATATATATATATATATATTAAATATTTTACAATATTCCCAAAATACACTTAATATTAGTTCCATAATTTAATTTTAAATTTAAGGGTCTTACACACCACATCAATTGCAATGCAAATAATTACAATTCATCACATTTTATATCATATAACAATATCAAGGGTGGTAATAAACAAGGTACAAAATACATCAAATACACAATAATTCAACTACCACACAATCTTCAAAATCAAATCTAACAACACCCTATAAAAGTTTCTAACTCATATTTTAACCTCACCAAATTCAAGTTTTCTCATTAGTCAATTTTTACTCACAGGGCTTCAGCAGTACGTAGCGAGCCCCAAATGAATTATGGGAAATACGGTTTTCCCGTTCATCACACTTAATTTACACTTATGAATTCGAACTCACTCTCACCCCATACCTTATTTGATGCTTTCGTATGATACAAGGATCAAAACAATTTTCAACAACCATGACATGTCAACAACGCGCAACAAACGAGTCCAAAAGCATCGACGAATTTGCAGATTCAATGAAACATGGCTAATAATTTACGCTGAACATTAAAAATCAATGTTACATAATTAATAAAAATGTTAGGAGAAGAAACATATTAACAACGAAGTGAAACAGGTTATTGGGAAAAGCCTCACCGACGCGCTGGAGCGGCGACATGGTCCGACGTCAACTTCAACAAGACACGCAAATGAGTAGTGCTTCTTGAAGGTTTCAATGAGAGGAATCTAAAAATGCTATCAGTTTTTTAAGACCATGAACGTGTTGGCCAGAACTCGACAACACAGCCGCGACAAGGGTGAAAATCCATTTTTTGAAGTATAAAGGTTTGCGATTCCAAGCATAGGTAATGGAAGAGTGTGTTTCGGGGAGTCCAAATATGGTCTCGATTTTCATTGGTGATACTCACGGTGGCCGGAATCTTGATCAAAAGGTCGAGGTGTGATTTTTGACAAAGAGGAATAGGTCGTTTCAATTTGCGACTCGCGTTGGAAATGAAATAGGAGATCACAATGATCACAAATGTGGTCTCGATTTTGCACGACACTCACTATAATAGTCATGATCGACGAGAGAAGAAAATGGTGGAGGCGGAAGCTTACGCGAAGAAGAAGATGGAACCATTGTGTCTTGATCTTTCTTTTCTCTTAAAATAAAAATAAATAAGTTTAATTATTAAATATCTAGTTAGCAATAATGGTGACATATTTCACTTAAAAATAATAACAATCTAAAATTAATATTTAATAATAATATCACATTATAGCAAATACACGTGGAAAGTTATCACACTATAGGGAATACACATGTAAGGAAAATTAATCATAATTATTTATCAAAAAAAAATTATAAACACATGCAATACTAAATTAATTCTTTAAAATCCTATTAGATAAATGAAATAATTTATTATAAAATTTTGGGTGCTACAGCATATGTATAATTTATACTAGTTTTTTTTAGTAAAATTCGCAGCGGATAAGAAAATTTATTTCCAAGGAAATAAAAACCTTTATAACTAATTTATAATATCATGTTCCTCTAAATACACATCTAATAAAAATTCTACTTTATTCATCAATTAGAACATTGCAATCTCAATAAACTTGACTTAACTATAATTTATTAATTTAATTTCAAAAACATATTAGTACTTATAAGGTTTTCATACAAAAAGTCGTTTCTAATTAAATAAGTAAAAGGAAAATACAAATTACAACTCTTATTCCCAGTATCACCTATAAAAGCGGGGTTTCTCACAAATTTGAACTTCAAGACTCATTAACCTATAATAACTGCGATTTCGCAAACGTATGGCCAAGCAAGTCAAACACAAACAATGAAGGAGGTGAGTTTTGAAATCATGTTGATCATATAATATAAATAAGAAGAAGACATAATTAATAATAAATAAACTGTATCGTTACACAAACATTCTTTAAGGAAAAACTTCACATTATAAAGTCAAAAACACTCAAGGAAATCAATATATTTCGCTATAACATCAAATCATCTAAGAGAAATTATTATCGCACACGATACATACTAATCACAACAAAACAATCGCAAAAAACGCAATGCTATGCATGACCATAGACTCTACTTCACAATGTGGTACCATTCTAACTCTGAAGTACTTGGTTAGGAGGCTTGATATTATGTCACCACCTGAGTGGACGGACAATTCAAATTGGCCATGTCCTCATAGATCCCCTCAACTTAACCCGAGACACATATACGTGACAGAGGTAAATGTGTGTTGCATGGTAGCCCGCCAACAGTAGACCGCCACGATCAGGCTCATTCAGTTGTACTTCCCCAAAATCACTAGGCTTGTCACGTCTTACCTATATGACGACAAAATAATCTACACTTCAAAAATTATCAACATCTATTTTCTCCCCTCGTTGGCCTAGACTACTCCATTAAGAGCGTTGTCTTTAGCACAAGTTGGAATAATCACTATTTCAACAACTTTGGGGTTACTTCACAATTCTCATCACAAATTTATAACATCACTATCATCATCATCACATAAACTTATCACAAATTTATAATATCTCTATCATCAATCATAAATCATCATCATCACATAAACTTATAAAATATTTATAACATCACTATCATAAATCATACATCATTATCATCGAATAAACTTATATTACACAATGCATCCATATTTTATTATTACCTCGCATAAACTCATCTAATCAAACATATGCACCAAATTTATTTGACATCCAATATAACAATAATATCAAATACCACACATTTAACAAAATTAAATCAAATATCACAATAATAGAAAATACCACACGTTTAACGAATCAATCAATACCTTTTATATATATATATATATATATTTCTATTCCATATTATAATCTCACAATTTCAAATTTTGCATATCAATTAATTTATCATTCAACGGTATATTGTCGTACGTAGCGAGCTCCGGATGAATTGTTGAGATATACGGTTTCCCGTTCATCTCACAATATATTATACTCATGAATTCAAGCATTCTCTCACCCCTTACCTTATCTCGACGCTTTCACACGCTAATCCGAGTCCACCAAAGAAAGACCTCCATTCATTTGGTTTCTCGTCCTCAATCAATCCGATTCGACACTTTATGGTAAATGTTAAAGATAAAATATCATAACACACTCTTAAAAGGTAAATTTCGAAATCAAATTAACTTACCCCAAATTGGAAAATAATAAGTGGATAATATAGCCATTGTTCACTCGGTCGTTTTGGCATTGATTTCACTCAAATCGGACTTACGGTAAAGAGAAAAAGTGCAAAATAAGGAATTCCATAAACGGAGAAGTCGGATATTTTTAGAGAATGGTTAAAAATATGAGAAACTGTGTTTAATTGACTAACTAAATGTATGAAATAACATACTGAAATTTGGACGAAAATAGAAAAAGTTTTCTAGGACAGTTATCGATCACCAGTATCAATTTTCCTCTATGTGTGGCTGGTCTGCTCTGGCTCTCCTCTCTTTCTCCTACCTTTGCTTCTTCTTGGTTTCAATCAATTTTAATTTTTTTATTAATTAGGTTTTATCTTGTATATCGACCTAACCCATAAAACACATGTTACTCGTTTCTTTTATTTTTTTAAATAAAGTCAACAATTATCAAACTAATTTTTTTATCACTTTTTTAAACACAATTTCATTACTAAAATTTTACTAATATTTTATAAAATGAAGTAATTAACCTTTAAAAATATATTAGTAATAACTAAAACTCTAGTACTCATAATTATTACCACAATAATTAAATTGTTAATTGTGAAGATACTTATATTAAAATTCTGCCATCTTTAGAGAGAGATAAAAATATAAAATCAATAATTTATATTAATTACTAAATCACGATAAATACGTATAAAATCATCATACTATAACAACTATATAAAAATAAAGGAAATCAAATACAATATTACTACTATCCTAAGATAACTGTTTATAAAATAAGTAACTAAAATAAGAGATATTTAGAAATAACTAAAATATAAATATGTGAACATTTGACATTAGTCAAATATACAAGAAAATATCACATTAACTACTAACGTACATATACACGTAGAATCGTCTAAAATCTTATTCTTTAAAATATGTACACTAAAATACTATTATTTTTAGAATAATATATAAAATATTAAAATATAATATTTGTTATTTATATCACTTATTTAGTCAAATATATGTACAAGATTGGGACATCATAGAAAGCACTCATATAACAAAAATTAGTCACAAAATTTATCAACATGTATTCTAAAATAATTTTAACATCAAATTAATTATTTAAAATCCTATTTAATTAATAAAATAATTTATTATAAAATTTGGGTGTTACAAAATCTTTCTTGCTTTATCTTGTAATTCTTTCCAACTACCTAATAAAATCTATACATTAATTTCAATTACATCCTTACGCTCATGACTATATTTTACTTCCTAATATGTTCTTACAATAAGTTCTTATAAATTAAACATCATTAGCCACATAAATGAACGACCATTTTTATGCAAATGCAGAACAAGTTAGAGTTATATGTCACTGGTTTGTATAGGTATCTTAACCATTTTAAGTTTGATTAAATTCTACTAACACATATATGAAACATGTGAAGATGATATAATGTACAATGCAATGAAAGACACACCACGTAACGTATCTTCACGACAATTTCACAACATTTTCATATATAGTATACAACAAAAGCTCCGTAGGCACCTAGCAATAATAGTAAAAAAATCACGCAATTAACAAGGACACAAAAAAACTCAATAGACACATCGCCCATACGGTCTGATTGGACAGACCACTTGTGATACCACTAATGTGCAACCATAAACCCCAAAATAATATATATAATAATTTATACCTTATTTTTGTAAATATTTGCAGCGGAAAAATAAAACTCTTTCAAAGGAAAAAGAAACTTTTATGGACTATTTAGGATATCACATTTCTCAAAAGAAAAATGGAACATTGTATCAGTTTTTCCTCCTATAAAACTGTTCAATCTCAATAAAATCATTTTACTGAAGCTTATTAATTTAATTCCAAAAACTTACTATTATTAACAAGATTTTCATAAAAAAAGTAACTTCAAATTTAATAAATAAAATGAAACTTATAATTCTCATTCCCGATACCACATATCAGAGCGGAGCTTCTCTCAAACTTGAACTTCAAGACTCATTAACCTACAATAACTGCGATTTCGCAAACGCATGAATAGCTAAGGTAGTTAAACACAAACAATGAAGGAGATGAGTTTCGAAATCATGTTAATAGTATAATATAAATAACAAGAACACGTAAATAATCATAATAGATTGTATCATAACACATCATCATATAGTAATACTCGTGGTGGCCGGAATCTCAATTTAAAGGTGGTGGTGTGATTTTTGACGAAGAGAAATAAGGTGCTTTGAGTACCGATTCAGGTTGGGAATGAAATAGGAGGATGTGAGGAACAAGAACATGATGATGGTGTTGCATGGAACTTACTATGGTGGTAAAAAATAGCTTGAGACGGCAGCGGTAATGGCAGAATAAAGTTTATGGTCTGTATTTTGCGCATCATAGAGACATGAAGTCAAGTTTGATGAAGATGATTATCCAACCATGGCAACAATGAATCACAAAAAGAATGGGTAGTGAGGGTTCTTTGAGGCGTTGTAATCTCATGAGGAAGGAGTCTGCGCAGCAGAGTTTTTGTTGTGGAGAGGGGGTGTGTAAGACCCTTAATTTTAAATATTAATTTACGCAATTTTGGAATATTTTGTATTTAAACTATTTGGACTTTTCAGTCAAGTTTAAAATATTTTACGGATTAATTATCAAATATTTTTGAGATTGATTGAAATTATTCGACGAAAGATTATTTAATTATATTAACGAAGAATTAATACTGGACAAATTATCCGTCGATAGAGTTGCGACGAGAGTATTTGGTTACTTGAGGGTTAAGTTTAATTATAATATTATATATATATATATATATATTTATATATAATAGGTGGCAATGAAGTATGTGTATATATATATATATACATGCAAGTGAGAAAAAGGAGAAAACACAAACAGAAGCAGATTTCTCTCCCACCTGCCCGCGTGCGTTTTCTTTCTTTTTCCTTATTCTTTCTTATTCTTTTCATTTTGTTTGTGTTGGTGAAAAAAACAAACAAACCATACTCAAAACACACATTACCTCGAAATCTAGCCTCAAATCGAAGAGTGTCAAGAGCGAAAGTTACTCCTCTCATCATTACGGTGCTAGAGAACCAACTTTGGTAGCGACGACGCGAACGAGAGTTTTGCCGGTTTTTGTCGCGGTAACGAAAACGAGCGAGAAAGCGAAACGAAGGTAAGGGGCTCCTTCCAACTTTTTAGTTTGCATGTAGGGATTCTATATGTGTGTTTGATGGATGATTAATGTGCTTGCTATCTTTGTTGAAAACGTTGTTGATGAGTTGAAATTTTATTATTATATATAAAAATTAAAGCATGTATTTATTGGTGACTTTTTCTTTTTTATTTTTAGTAGATCGTACATCTTGGCATGGCAATCATGTTGTGTTATTTTTATCAAGGCAACATTTAGGTTATTAAAATTGATTTACTGTGGTACATATAATGCAATTAAAATAGACTTTACCAAAGACATTAAGAAATAATTTTAGAAGCATTTGGGTAGAATTTTTTGTTACAAAGTAGAATTCCTACAGGATAGTGTGATTGTGTCAATTCTTTAATATTGGTTTGAATCAGTTGGCCACCTTGGGGGCACCTGCTATGATTTGATAATGAATATATCGATCTAAATTTTGTGGAATTGAAAGTTATTGGTTTTCAACAGCAACTTTGGTATATAGCATATTCATCTCAACTGGCTTACTGCATCATGTTGTAGATGAACATGTTTTTGTATTCCTCGGCGAAAATTACGCTTTTTGCGTTTCACTTCGAAGGAGAGAAACCAGAGATTATTATTATTATTACTATCATTATCATTATCATTATCATTATCATTATCATTATCATTATCATTATCATTATCATTATCATTATCATTATCATTATCATTATCATTATCATTATCATTATCATTATCATTATCATTATCATTATCATTATCATTATCATTATCATTATCATTATTTTTGCAGTTTTACTTTCAAATCTTGAACAAAATTTGACTTGCATACTTTTGAAAAAAAAAATACTACAATAAAATTATAAATGGCAGTGTTTGACGTGATGGGCCGTGAAGTTAAGTAGTGACCGTGATGGACTACATAGTGGTTCTGTGTGATTGGACTGTCCATTCTATTCGTGCGAGGATTTAACTTATGTGTAGTGCCTGTGATAGGCTACACAAGTAAATCGTGCTACTCTATGTTGCGACTGCACCTTGGTAATTAGTACTTTGGCCTGTGATAGGCAGTACAATTACCATTTACGCCCCTTCGAGGAGGGTTTTGTTGTTATGTGGTGACCGTGATGGGCCACAAAGTTAAGTAGTGATCGTGATGGGCTACAGGGTGGTTCTGCGTGTATTTGACGGTCCATCTTATCCTTACGGGGATTTAACTTATGTGTAGGGCATGTGATAGGCTACCACAAGTAAATCGTGCTAGTCTATGATGCGACTGCACCTCGGTAATTAGTACTTTGGCCTGTGATAGGCAGTACAATTATGATTTACGCACCTTTCAAGGAAGGTTTTCATCCTGGAAATTCCAGAGTTGTGTACATTGGCATAGACACATTGCATTGGGATGGTTGACCTGAGAGTCATGATTGAGATGGACTGATGTGAGGAAATCGATGTGTGCAAGTACCTTAAAATTCTAAGTTTCTAATGAGTTATGGTGATTGTTGATTGTGGTTGGATTTGCAACATGATTTGTATGATAAATCGTTTGTTTTCTAAAAAATATAGATGTTATACATTTTAATAAATGAGCATACTTATTTTATCATTGTTGTTATAGTGTTGAAACATGCCATATATGTATTTGTTATCTTTGACATAACTGCTAAATGTTAATTGTTAATTTCGGTTGGTGACCCTTTACATTATTGTGAAAAATTAGGTTTTTCCCTCATATGATACCCAAACCCGTACCACCGACAGTTACACTGACGACAGAGACGTCGTTAGATTTCCTTGATCTTCGCGTACCCACTGCTTGGGTGTACGACCCCGCCTCAAGCAGGGCCACGTATACGGGGAGATTGGTGAGGACTAGCAGGATCGCCGAGGCAGTGTCTTTTGTGGAGCACACTCACGCACGGATTGATTTTCCTGTACCTTCCAGACTGGTACTGGAGGCACACGGAGTATTGCGGACGCAGGGGGTCCAACAGCTAGGGTTGAAACGGAGGCCACTGTAAAGGGTGTAGTGGTAACCCTTGCTATTGTAGTTTTAGTGCATGATCAGACTAGTTTGGATGTATAGGGCCCTGGTATTTCAATGGTTGTATTCATTCCTTTTTGGGATGATTATATTTATGATGCACTCTGATAGTGATTTTAGTTGGTGGGTCCATGATCCAAATTTTTTTTTTATGTAATTATTTAATAACTTTTGTCGTTTTGGATTACGACGTCTTACTATTTTTGAATGGTTTAATTCTAATTTCTCTTAAATTCTTTTGAATTAATTTGAAATTCATTTATTTGTTTTGAAAAAATAAAATACACTTGCGCTGTTAAAAATCGGGGTGTTACAGGGTGAAGCTAGCAACTACTTAGGTGCATAAGTAACATATTTGAAAGGCCGAAAATAGAGTAGGCCAATGTCCATATTGAAACACTAAAACATAGATGTAGCAAACGGGTCGCAAGTGCAGATAAGAAAGTCCATTGCGGTGTAACAAAGGCCCAAATGGTATGCAGAAGAAGAAAACAAGGTGTAAATAACAGTCTGATCTAAAATTCATTTTTTTGTATTTCTAAAAGTCGTTAATAAATAATTTATTTTACTCATCCACACTAGAAACGTTTTCTCTAAAATACTCATTTTTAACATGATATTTCTTAACATAATCAAATATAATTTTTAACAACTAAATCAAATATCTTTAAAATCGTCACATTATAGCAAACACACATGAAAAAATTAACCATAATATTTATCAACATATATCCTCAAACATTTTAAATATCTCATTAACTCTGTCAAATATTATTTTTAATAATTAAATAGTCTATTATAAAACTTGACTATAAGTTTTAATATACATATTTTTCAAAAAATTATATTCTTAAATAATAATATTATTCTATTATTAATTTAAATATCATTAAATTTTCCAGAAAATAAAAATTTATTAAACAAATAGAAACATAACTCTCGGGGGTACAAATCTAACAAGAAAAATTAAAATATAAAAGAAATAAATAGAAAACATCGATAAACACTAATAATATTATTTATTTCAATACTATTATTAAATATAAAACATTTTTAATACCTTATATAAAATACCACAAACAATCACTACAAGAAAACATTTCTATACCTACGGAAAATTAGCTACGGACTTTAGTCTGTGGGTAAATTATTAATTACCCACGGAACAACCGTGAGTAACTTTGTTATTGAATAAATTTGTTTTTTTAAGACTATTCCACGGTTAGTCCGTAGGTAATGTTAAAAATAATCTGTGTGTAATGTTAGAAAAATGCAACTTAACTTAATTTTTTAAAATATTTTCGTATTTTATGTTTCTACGGATTGTTCGTGGGTAATGTCCATGGGTAAATTTAATATGTAAATTTTTTTAAAATTGTTTAATTTTTTAAAACTGATAAAATGTAAAAAAAAAACCTAATCACATAAGTGACACTAAACCTAAACACATAACCAGTGCCACCAAACCTCAACTTTACCTACCGTTACACCTCACCGCCACCAAACCTCAACCTTTCCTATCGTTACACCGCGCCGCCATCGACACAACTTTGCCGTCTTCGTAACTCTCACGTATGAGCTTCAGCACCGTTCTCGCGATGTTTTCAGCACCATTCTTGCGATGTCTTCAACGCCGTTCTCGCGACCTTCAGCGCCATTTTTGACCTTCTCTTCAACGCCGTTTTCGACCTTCTCTTCAGCGTCGTTAGGTTTCTTATATCTTCGATTAGGTTAGTTTCCATTGTTTTGATTTTATATTTGTTAGAATCTCAAGAAATTTGAATGTGATCTACTGTGAGCTTTGATTTTGATTCTTCTGATTTAGGGTTTTTCTTATGATTTAGTGTTTTTGTGTGTTGTTAACAATGTACTTCTGATTTAATGTTTTAGTGTTTTTGTGTGTTGTTAATAATGTACTTCTGATTTAGTGATTCTTGTGATATATCCATCAACATAATGGTCAAGCGAAATTATGATTTTGTGATTCTTCTGATTTTGCGTCATGTTAATGAAGCCTAATTCAACTTGCTTACTAACTGCAAGGAATCCGGGTCCTTCTTTGAGTTTAACAACCTTAACTCACCCAAATGATATCTTCAGGTTTGTATTCCTGTCTCCATTTGAAGCTCAGTTTCAACATTTGAGATGCTTTCTTGACATTCCAATTATGTGACTTTAAATACCTTGAGATGGATCCATCAGAACAATATATAGATGCCTTATCTGATAATGTTCCTATCAACTTTCTCACCTCGGAAAACATCAGGAAATAACTGTATGAGAAGAATATATCATCAAGAGGTTGTCAGAGATCTTTCATTGAAACCAGTGAATATCAAAATGTTTTTAACTTTTAGATATTTGATATTATCAGTGACTTTAAGGCTATCCGCTGCTTATAGTGCATCTGATGATTATTTTAGACTCATGATAAAGAACTTTTGGTTGGCAGGTTGCTGGTAGCATAGACAGAGACAAACCGTTGTGGTAGCTTCCATTCACCACGACAGCCTCAGAGTTCTCGAATGGGACAAACTCTCCGATTTGGTTTCTTCCTTCGCCACCACTTCCTTAGGTCGTCACGCCCTAAAGGTCTCTCTTTGTTTTATGATTTGTTATTCTTAATTTTTTTTGTTATGAAAAAAAAGCCAAACAGACCCTATTTTTACCATGTCTGAGACTTTTTTCTCCTTGTGAACATGTTTGCAGATAATGGAGTTTGTCATGAATCGATCTTTAGTTAAGGGGATAGAACAAGTTATTGACGAACATGGCTCTATCAAGGACTCCGCGGTTCGTTCCATATCTCATACAAGTTCCCTTTATCTAATCCTACAAGTTGTGCAGCTATTACTTATTGATTTTCTTTGATTTAAGATGGCATGGCATTTGTTACTTCTTGGCTTTTTTAAACTTTCTTTGTTACTTCGTATTTACTAAGAGAAAATACTTCAAAGATGCATCTATCCTTTGTTGCTGTTGTAAAACTAGCTAACTGTCAACTTCTTCTCTTATTTCTAACACATGTATAATTTAAACTTTCATCCTTGTTATAGAGTTCAGAGCTTAAAAAGTCACGTCAACAAGTGCAACTGCTCGAGATAAAGGTAACTCCTGTTTCTTTTTACTATATTTGGTAATGTGTTTTCGGAAGATACTGGTTTGATTCAACTGAAATATAAATACAGCCATCATATGGGTAAAACAAGACCATACTTTAGCTGAAAAAGCTGCAAAGGGGTCAAAATTGTAACTGTATTGTTCAATTTTATGCAGATAAAACTAATTTCTGTCACTCACTAGGATGTATTCTCAACAAACTTACAACTCAACTTTGTGTACTTACGAAAAATGACTAATCTATTTTGTTTGACAAAAATATGATTGCTTTGTCTATCACTTTGTGTGTTAGTTAGGCCAAGTTTAAATGGGATTTTTGTAGTGCATACTATTAATAAATAGGACAGGAGAATTTTATCGATCTTTAAAATTGGCGGGGAGATGTATCCAATATCTGATGTACTTGGGAAGTTAGAGTAATTTTCTTGCTTTTATTGTTTATTTTTAAAATTAATATGAAAAAAATCTCAAAGTAGTTAGGTTGTTTCTTAGAGTACATTTAGGCAACAACACATGAATGATTTATATAATATCTCTAACAGAGTTCATTTTATACTTCCCAATTTTCAGATTATTTGTTTCCTTTGTTCAGGTACAACAATTAATGGAAAGCATAATCAGAAATGAAAAGAGTGAAACATCAATTCTTGTAAGATACATCTTACTGTACATGCATTTCATTCTTCCTAGACGGTTCTTTCTTTCCATATTGATTTTGTGAGAATTCAAACAGGAAGTGAATAACATCAATGGTAGGTGGTGCATAAAAACGGATTCTGGACAGAAAACAAGTTTTAAGGGTCTATTGTTGTCCAGGTTTATCAAATTTCTCAACATAGCTCCAATTATTCATTGTCTATGTTGGTTTTTGAGTTTGAAAAAACTATTTAAAAATCACAATTTGTGTCACCGAAGATATTACTGGGTTGAGTCGCGGACTAGGTCGCTCTCTTTAAGACGTTTCGCGGCACTGCCCAAATTGTGCAAGGCAGACTATCAACCGCCGTCCCCAGGATAAAACAGCCCGGATTCACTGTATCGGAGTTACACCCTCAATATGGCTATTAAAGCCACTCTCAATATACGGTTAAAGTCACTCTTAACTCAATATGGCTATTAAAGCCACTCTTAATATGACGGTTAAAGTCACTCTTACTAAGGCGATTAAAGCCTCACAATATGGTATTATAACCACTCATAAATCAAAATGACTGCAGTATAAAACCGATCTAAAAGGATAGTGGTATTAGGACCATTCAAAACTCAACGGAATTACGGTATAACAACCGTTCTAAAATATCGAAGAACTACGATATTACAATACCGCTCTAAAATATCGAAGGGACTACGGTAACAATGCCGCTCTAAAATATCGAAGGGACAGAAAGAAAGGGGAAAAGTGACTCGTAAATTAGCCGAGCAAAATATAAGAGGGAGAAAAGAAAAAGTTGGGAACTGCATCCAACTTTGGTGTGTCTTTCACAATAAATTGATACTCGTTATATAGTTATGGAAGCAAACTCACATATGTTTTCTAACCAATGTGGGACTTAAACAAAAATTTGAGAATATTTATATAGTGATCAAAACTATTCAAAATGAGAGTTTAACAATGTGGGACTTCAACAATTTTTAAATTCACACATTTGTTTCAACAGTCTATGAAATAATATGTTTGTCAACAAAGGGCAGTAGGTAAGGCGTAAAATTTCATCAGTTGAATATAATAATTTTTTTGGCAGTAGTTCAGGAGTAGGAAGTACTATAGAACCACTTTCTGTTGTTCCCTTAAATGACGATTTGCAGCGAGCAAGAGGTTTGGTAGCAAAGGCTGAGGCAGATGTGCTCTTGGCATTAACCAAAAAGGTTACAACTTACAGACATAATCTGACAATTTCTCTTTGAATTTACGAAATAGTTTTTTCGTTCATATATTGAATAATACATCAATCGTTGACCTTAGAGCTATATACACGAGAATACAATTAAATGAGCCTAATTATATTGATACAGTCTTCCACAGATCATTACGTGCATGTTCTCTTTTCTCTTTCCTTATGTTGTCATAATTTATTTGCAGATTCAGCTAGACGTCGATGATATTGAAAATATATTAAACAGTTTGGTTCAACTAGATGTGGTAAATACCCTGTATTGTTTTTTGAGTGAAGTGGTTCACCAATTGTAAACATATACTTTCTGTGCGAAAAGATTATCAGTAATGTGGTTCATATTATGCAGATTAATGCTCGTGCTACGTATGGTCTTTCATTTGGAGGATCAAATCCCCATATATTTCTGCTTGATAGGAATAGCTCTTCTACTGCTAAATCCTTCTTAACAAGGAATGAAGATTCCAATGGACCGTTACCCAACAATAGGGAATGGATATTGTATCTTCCCAAAGCTTATCATCCATTATTGCTTCAGAGCCATAGGGCGAATTTACGAAAGGCCAAAGAGGATGTCAATAACTCTACTTCAGTTAAGTCACAAATAACATAAGACTATTGTTCTCTCTCTCTCACAATGTTTTTAACTTTTCAATATTTGATATTAACAGTGATTTTGATAGGTTACGGAATTTTGTTTTAATATTTTTCATCTACTTCTTTTCTATCGTTTGCCCTTTTTATTTTACAAGAGCAGATATTATCAGTTCAAAGATGCCAAATCATTGTGTTTTTCTTTAATGTTTTTTCTGTCATTCGTATCAACTACCTGTGATATCTGACAACCTCTTGATGATATATTCTTCTCATACAGTTATTTCCTGATGTTTTCTGAAGTGAATAAGAGAGCAAGAGAGATATATATAGATGTCTTATCTGTTAATAGTTTACAGATTGTCCGTGGTTAAAGTTACCCACGGAAAATCTGTAGGTAACTTTACCCACAGAAAATCGGTGAGTCATATTATCCACGGAAAATCGGTGAGTCATATTACCCACGGAAAATCGATAAGTCATATCACCCACGGACATTCCTTAAGTAACCATATCATACTGATTGTCCGTGGGTAAATATTTACCTACGAGCGAAATAGCTACGGACCCGTGTCCGTGGGTAATTTTACATTACCCACGGACTTTCCGTGGATAAAGATAAAATCTATCGTAGGTAATAAGAGTTTTTCTTGTAGTGAATATCATAGATCATGTATAATTATTTATAATATCAATATTTCATAAATATAATAAATGTTATATTACTTATAAATATCGTCTAATATATTTGTGTTGCACGTTTTATAAATGATTTTTCTTACGGTTATAGCGCATACCATTATATTACTTATTCAAAAATATATTAATATATTTTTTGCACGTATTTTTGCATACTCAATAACAATAATAATCTATCTTATCGATGAAGTTAATTAATTTTAAAAAAAATTAGAAAAGAGTATAGTTGTAATAATTAAAGTCAATAATAACCATATTAAAAATGATCACAAGTAAATTGAAACTTTGTCCTATGATGTTACATAATTACCATTAAGCTAACACTTTATTAATAATGAATCTATATAAGTTTTTCAAAATATGATAAATAAAAGATAAACTATTTTTAATTTATTATAAATAATATATTGTAGAAATATATTTAAATAGGTTTACATGATAGAATATTTTTTAATAGTTGCGCTCACAATAATAATTATTAAGAAATTTTTAATCATTTTCATTATTTGTTATTTGGGTAATACAGTAAATATTATATCTCTACAAAACAACTAACTCATATTAGTTAATACCATATTTTTTACTACCTACAATTTATGTTGAAAAATATTAAGATGAGTTTCCATTTTAAATTTATTTCAACTAATGCATATATTAACGTATTGTAATGTTTATAAATACGGTTAAATAAGCTTTCGACTTGTTAATTTCTATTTTGTGGATGACCTTTTTACGTTTTTGAAACATGTCTATAAAAAACTCAATCAAAAATATATATTGACAATCTAACACAGAATAAAAATGCTTGTATAACAATTTTATAGAGATTAAAAAATATTAAATTTTTTAAATGAACCAAAAACTAAATTTCAAAATTTTATAATGATTAAAAACATATTTAACACTTATACATATTGTATTGTAGTTAAGAAATTTATATTATTAAAATATATATTTACTACACTTAGTTTATTATTGTTTTTTTACTAACACTTACTTTAATATTTTATTTCCTGTAATGTATATATATATATATATATTTGTGTGTGTGTTTTTTAACAAATTCAAACATATTTATGTGCTAATTAAAAATTCACTTGACTAAAAATTTTATATACATATTTTTCAAAATATCACATTGTGAAATAATATATAATACTATTTTTCGATAATTAATATAATAGATATAAATGAGTTTTTCATAAAATAAAAATTTATTAACAAAAGGCTCAAGGTTATAATTAAACCTAAATAAAAATGAAATAAATAGAAAACAAAAACCGACACTAAAGCTAATTTTTCAACTGCTCAAAATGAATTTGAGCTTTCACTCGTGAGACTTCAACGTGAAACATTTACCCTCGATCATAGACCTCAAAGATACTATTAATATTATTTATTTCAATACTACTATTAAATATGATTTTTTTTTAAAATCATAATTAAAATACCACAAAAAATATTATGAGTTGCATAAATCCTATACAATTATTTATTATATCAATATTTCATAAATCATGTTGTATGTGTTTAAAAATACCTTTTTTTTTTATAAATTTTTGTTGTACGTGTTGATATATTTCATTAATTCAGACAATTATACTTATAAATTTTTGAAGTGTTTAATTTTTATAGAGTGTAAATGCAGTTTTTTTTTTCCGCTTTGAACCAAACACATAAGTCTAATTTTACTTTTAAGATAATTTTAATCAAAGCCAAACATTTTTTAAGATTTCAGAATTATAATTAGTTGATAGTGTAAAACTATTTATGGTAACAGTGCATATCAATATATTAGTTGTTCAAAAATATGTTAATATATTTTCTACACCTGTTGTTTTCCATATTTTGTACCAATAGTAATTTATCCTGTCGATGAGGTTAATTAGTTTTAAAAAATTGGGAAAGTATAAAGTTAGTAATTAATAAAAGTGACGACCATTTTAAAATACTCACAGTGGGTTTTAAACTTTGTCCTTGATGTTACATAATCAAATTCTTACCGTTAAACTAACTTATTGAAAATGAATGTTTATTAGTTTTTGAAAATATAAAAACAAAAGGTAAACTATTTTTAATTTATTATAAATAATTTACTGTAGAAATATATTTAAATAGGTTTACAGGACACAGTACTTTTTAGAGTTGCACACACTAAAATAATTTGAATAATAATTATAAAGCAATTTTAGTCCTTTAAATTATTTATTAATTTTGTAATACAATAAAAATTATATCTCTACAAAACAAATAAAACATATTCTGCAAACAAAAAACTAAATTTGGCCTCATTTATTTAATGATTTGTTCTACCCATTTAATTTTTTTTTTTAAATTGAAATTATGATATATGTAACCAATTGTTTTATTAAAATTTTCTAAATATGGTGTATATTCCTCAATGATTAAAGAAACAAAATCTGTTACCTTGAGATCGGTAACTTCAGTTTGTGTGCATAATACTAAAACTACACCCTCCAAATGTAATTAATGATCTACCATAGATAAAGAATTTTTTATATTTGTTTACAATTGAGTAGAAACCATATTATATATATATATATATAGTTTTGCAATTATGTTCTTTATATACACATATATAAAATATTGACAATTAAATACATTCAATTAAAGGCAGACAACAATAGAGAATAGAAAAATAACTATTATTGTTAATTCAATTATTATATACTACTTGAAAAACAGGATTTAGCGTCGGCCAAAAGTCCACGCTAACAAGCCAAAAGTCCACGCTAATGTGGATTTAGCGTCGACGTCGAGCTCAGGTAAAAACAGTCGAAGTTAATACATGGCGTCGGCCGGTCCCACGCTAAGGCGACTCTAGAAACTAAAATAGAACATCCTACGCTAATTAAGTATGTTGCCACGTCATAAAAAAATTGTTTGCGTCGGATGGCCAACGCTAAAGTCAACATTTTAAAGTCAACAAAATAGTTAGCGTCAGATGAAGCCGACGCTTAAGTCCATTTAAAGTCAACGTTCTTTGTAATGTAGTGTCAGTCGCTCCGACGCTAAAGTAAACAAACTATTAGCGTCGGTATGGCCGACGGTACGGTCAAATAAAAGTCAACTTTATTTATATTTTAGCCTCGGTCCGGCCAACGATAAAGTCAAAATTGAAAAGTCAACAAATAACATATTGTGTGTGACTAGACGGGGGACACAGGTTCAAGTTGTGGAATTGGCCTCTTGCAAATGCAGGATAAGGCGTATAATAGATCCATAATGACTCCAACCCTTTCAAATAATGATACATTATCAAAAGCCTAAATGAAAAATTATCCAATTAATATTGTGACTTAATTCAAATTCAATAACTAAGCTTCATTTGTATAGAGTATTTCTATACAAATGAAAAATAAAAGAAAACAATCTCGTACACAGACGTGTGCTGCAGGGATTGGAGAAGAAAAAGATAGAGGTAGTTGTGTACCATATGATATTCATAGATGCAGTAACTTCCTAAACTTCTAGATGGTAAATCGAAAGGGTATCCAATTTGAATAAATATTTGTGAAACATCAAAACAATCAAGACCGCAGTAAAAAAATCCTTGTTAGTAGAATTATAATTATTCTTATTTACCACCTAAAAATAAAACAAGAACAAACAAAACATAAGTAATACCTCGGGGTTCTTTTCCATCTCACGAGTGACCACTCTAATTGATCCAGGATGTATCCTAACATTGTCATCCAAAAATAATACATACTTGCTGTCTTTGTACATTTTCTCCACCCCAACCTACAAAGGTGCCAATACTATGTAATACTTGTGTAGTTAGCAAAACATATCTACAAGGAGAGTCTACTGGTCAAACAAATCTACAAGAATATAAATGACTCAAATTTGATATAAAATTATCAAAAAGTTAATACAGATCCTTCACACATGTATTTAATTAGCAAGTGTTATGCAAGGAAATTAGGAAATAAAATTATCTCTAACCACTAGTTAATGAAACAACTAAGACCAACTCCAATTTCAACATAGATTTAGATTGATTTCAAGTAAATGTAAGGAACTAGTCAATAAATCTGTACTTGGCATTTGAAAGGACTATCAAAATATGTCAGTAAAATTCCATACCAATTGATTATGAATTTTTTTACTGCAAGTTGTTGATAAACCACCTACAACAACCTTAGCATCAACATCATCCTGCATATATCAAGCATTCAACCAATTTAGTGAAACGCTGACAAGTTTATAAAATACAATCAAAGAATTCGACGCAGAAGTTTTGCTGATTCTAGCGGGGTAACGAGCTAAAACCAAACTGAAATGAGTTGTGTTGGAACCAAGTTGGTTCTAAGACTTAGGATTTTGATGTTTACAAAAGCACTCAATGTAAACTTATTTTGTACCTTGAATTATTAAGTTAAATGCCCCAGAAACTGAAGGAAACAGAAGCAGAGATCAAAGGATTCCAGAAAAATGAATTCTGGATTGACCAGAAGATATCCAGGAATGTCAAAAATATCACCAGAAGATATCTTTGCTGGCCCATATCAGAATGAAGAAAAATCAGAAGGAAATATGGATTATACCATTGGAAAGCCTTCCAGAAGGAGAATTGTTCCAGACAAACAGGAATCAAATATCAATTTTATTCCAGAAGTTATTCTGACCAGAAGATGGTCTGGCAGTGAAAAATTACACAGTCCAGACTTGTTCCAGACTTGACCAGAAGGTATGTTTATGAGTCCAGAACAAGAGGATTAATCCAGATTTGGCCCAGATCATAAGATAGCATGATTCAGGGCATGGAACTAAGTCCAGACCAAAAGAAATGAGTTCCAGAATCAATCCAGACCTGGTCCAAAATCAAAGGTAAAATGTGCAGACTGAAATATTTTTTGATCAAGTTTATTTCAGTTTGTTCCAGACCAAATTCCAGAATCTGTCCAGATCAGAGTAAAAATATCCAGATCAATGGTTCAGAAATAATTTTTTGAGTCCAGTGATGGTCCAGATCAGAAAATCAGACCATGGCCCAGTGTTGGCCGAAATCAGAGGGACATAATGTGCAAGTCCAGAAATGGCCGAGTCCAGAAGAATTCAGCATATCAGGCGCACATCCAGGTTGGCCGAAATCAGAAGATCAGAGGGTCAGGAAGTGTGGTCCAGGGATGGCCGAATTCAGAGGATCACAACATATCATTTAGCTTGGACCAGATGTGGACTAGCGCTCAAAATTCTGATGGTCCAGAATTGATCAACGATGGAGATTGCAAGTTATTTTAATTAAAGTGTTAAAAAGATTGGTTATAAAAATAAAGTGGAGTAGCATGGAATTCAGGAGCATTGGCGGGAACAACCAACAGATTTGATTGGCTAGTTAATTTATGAAAGAAATCTAAGGCTGGAAAAAGATATGATTTTTATTTTAATGAAGCCCAATTGGTCAATTTATTTTGCCAGAAAATCTAGCAAGATTCAGCTCGAATTTAAGCATTGGAAGAGGCCCTAATCAGCATCTATAAAAGGAGGCTCAAGGCAGAATGCTCATAAGTGAAAATCACAAAAGGGTCATACACTTCAAAAGCAAACACTCTCAAATTTTCATATAAGTCAATTGTTGAGTCTCAGTTTTTAAAGCAAGTACTCTTGTTGTTTTCGTTCCACTGTGTCAACTCTAAGTTGTTGAAGTAAAGTCTACAAGCTGAGGGAGTCAGTAGGGGTAGCAAGTACTTAGCAATTAGATTCATAGTGGTGTGGTTTCTTCTACAATCTGGGGTTGTTAGATTGGCTGAAGACAGGTGTTTTCCTCAAGAAGTCTAGGATTGTTAGACTATTGAGAAGACTGACTTGGAGGGTCAGTAGCAAGGTTGTAATTCAAGTTTGAATTAGTGAAATCCTTCAAGGCGAAGGGACCGGACGTAGCCTCGTTAACGATGAACCAGTATAAAATCTGAGTTTTTATTTTTACTTTTATCCGCTGCTAACTCTGTTTTAATTATACATCAAGTTTTGTTTTGAAAGTATTAAGAACAGGAAAAGTATTCAAGTTAAGTCAAACACAATTCAACCCCCCTTTCTCGTGTTTGCACCTTCAAGTTGAAGGTTGCCAAACTTAATAGCAAATAATTAAAATTCTGATTGTGGAATTGGAGGGAAAATGTGGACTTATTTTATACCTCAAATTCTTATAGTAGTCGTGATATAGCATGGTAAGCAGGATCCTCTGTGCTTTCGACCACAAAAAGAAATTCTAGATGGCCACCATAAAGAGACGTTATCTGCATATTTATAAAAAAACAGAATCATAATGAAAATTTCCTATTAAAAAGAGATGCTCGGACCAAAAAGAAATGGTATAACAATGGTTAACAAAATAAACTCCAAGAATTAGCTTAAATAGATGTTTAAAATTGCAACCAATTATTGTTTATGCAGCAAAATTGAATTATCAATAGTATGTCCAAAATACCAATAAATCATACAATTGAAATTAGAACAGTGCAGCCCACACTCCATATATCAACAGCAAGATTACATCAATTTGAGTTTTTTATGATCTATATAATCGAGGGAGTGACTCAAATAAGATTACTATGTAAAAAGAATCACTGACAAAAATAGTTAAGGGGACGCAAAAATCATATTGACCTCAGGTGCCATCCAATAAGGACTTCCTTTCAAAGAAAATGGAAGAGATTGCCCTGTTATCTGCAAATTATCCCGAATAGGCAATATTAGACACCACAGCTTAATAGTTGACCAGAGAGATATTTAGTTCAAGTCAAATTATCCAATCCCAAAAAGGTTGCATAGTATACACATGAAGCCATCTTATAAATGCTCTTACATGCTTTGCCATCCCAAAATCTGCCAGTTTATCTAACCATTACGATCCACCAATATATTTGCTCCTTTGATGACCCTGATTAGAATCGTACCAGCAAAAAATGTTTCACAAATTACAACATCAAGAAAATATGCTAATTGAATTATAATATCAATAAAACTCACATGTGAACATTGTTCTTTGCATGCAAATATGGAAGTCCTGAAAGAATTTGCCGAGTGTAATTCCGAATTGCAATTTCACCTAATTGGCCATATTCTTGAAGCAATTTATAGATTGAGCCACCAGAGACGTATTCCAAGTATATATAAAGTTTGTCATCTACCTATTAAGTATAGAATTTTATAATGCATTTAACACAGTCTGAAATTTTAAATCTTGATTGTAAGCAAGCAAATTTGAAAGTGAAATCATTCACTGAATGAAAGCAATAACTCAATAAGTACCGTCTGAGACCCATAATACTGGACTATATTTGGATGCCGCAATTGACTTAGCAGTGCAATTTCCTGCAAATGCCATCACATATAAATGATCTTTCATTATTACACACACACAATCAGTCCAAAGAAAAGCATGAGTCTGATAAACATAAAATGAATGACAGGTGTTTCACAGTTTACACCAGCAAGCTTACTTGGCCAAGTTGCTGTGCACATTCCCGTGATTTAGGGTAACCTCCTTCATTGTACACATCTCACCACAATCTCTACAAAGATCAAAAGTTCAACAAGTCAAGCTTAACAGTTAAGAGAACTTAATGCAGAATAAAAAAAATGTGGATAAATAAAAAGACTTTGAAAAGCATTAAATATCAATTTTGAATCAGGGCCAGAGTTTAGATAACAGATAAAGGACAAAACGTGGACATGCAAATTCAAATGCTATTTTCTTGGTAAGAATTCCAAAATCATGCGCACAAAAATGGGTCTGGATATTAACAATAACAGCATAATACATATATATGTGTGTGTTTGGAACCCACTTGATACAAGTTAAGATTAGAAAATATTCTGTTACTTAATTTAGATCGTCAAATATTCTCAAAACTGTAAATTAGGAATTTGTAAAGGTGTGAGATATGTGTACAGCAATTATTCCTAAATAGAAGTGAGGAATTATAGGGCCTCCTATATATATATGTATTGCATCATTCAGTAAAAAGTATGAAATACAGAATTATCTTTTGAAACCTTTTCTATATGGTATCAAGAGCTAGCACCGCCTCCACAATATAGGAATCGGTGGTTTGTTGGTTTCTTTTGGTAATTTCTGATGACTTCTTCTGATAAAAATTCTGCTGCTGCTCATAATGAAGCGCTCACCCCAAAGCGACTTGACGGCACGAACTATGTCGAGTGGTCGTTGAATGCGCAGAATAAGATCAGAGGCAGAAAACATTGGGGCTACATCACCGGATCAAAGGCTGCACCAAAAAATAAGGAATCTGATGAATATGAAGCATGGGAAGATGAAAATTGTTTGGTCAAGTCTTGGCTTCTGGACTCTATGACCAAAGAAATCAGATCCCTCTTCATTCGCTTAGCAACGGCGAAGCAAATTTGGGAGACGGCGAAGGAGACGTACTCGGTCAACCAAGATGCGTCTAGAGCTTATCAATTGTATCGTGAGGTAATCTCTACTCAGCAAAATGGAGGATCTGTCATTACATACTTTGGTAAATTGCAGAGGTTGTGGCAGGAGTATGATGTTATTAAAGATTGTACCATGGAATGCCCTAAAGATGTTGAGAAGTATAACAACATGGTTAATTCCCAGCGAGTTTATGTGTTTTTGGCTGGTCTGGATTCACAATTGGATGGAGCTCGTGGCCGTATCCTTGCTACCACTCACCTTCCAAATATTCAATCAGTTTATGCAACTATTTGTGCAGAGGCAAATCGCCAAGATGCTATGCTAGGCAGTGAGTCTACTGAGGTGTCTTCCTTTGCTATCAAGAAGTATTCTAAGAAAGAATTTTGCAAGTGTACCCATTGTAATGGGGATAATCATTTCAAGGAGACATGTTTTCAACTCCATGGCTATCTAGATTGGCATCCAAAAGGAAAAACTACTTCCAATAACAAGGCAGAAAATGTTAAAAGCCATGTTGCCACTGCTACTGGATTTGTAACCAAGTCAGGTATTTCTAACTCTGCTCTTAGTTTTTATGTTGTTACTAAAGGTAGAGATTGGATAATTGATCCAGGTGCTAGTGACCATATGACTTGTGATCCTCATAAATTTACTAATTTTTCCTCTAAATGTTCTAAAACTGTCGTTATCAATGCCAATGGAGTCTTATCTCCTATTGAAGGTGTTGGTACTGTATCCCTCTCACCCTCCTTATCAGTACCTAATGTTTTATTTGTTCCTAAATTGGATTGAAATCTTCTCTCTATTAGTCAATTAACCAAATCACATTCTTGTGTTGTTTCATTTTATCCAACCCATTGTGATTTTCAAAATATACAGACGAAGGAGAAGATTGGTAGTGGTAGAGAAAGTGAAGGGTTGTATTATCTTGATAATGTTTCACCACAAACTCATCAAGGAAGATTGTCTTATCTTGCAAGTGAGAACATACAAGATAACAATAAAAAAAAGGAAATATGGCTATGGCATAGACGATTGGGACATCCCTTCTTTGGTTATCTGAAAAAATTGTTTCCCTCATTATTTCAAAAATGCAATATTTCAGATTTTCTTTGTGAAACTTGTGTAATGGTGAAAAGCCATCGTGCTGTTTTTCCCTTGAGCAATAAAAAAATTGTTTTCCCTTTTTCATTAATTCACACAGATGTTTGGGGTCCTGCCCCGCAATCTACGGATAATGGAAAAAAATGGTTTGTCAGTTTTGTTGATGATTGTACTCGGGTAACTTGGGTATATTTGCTTAAACATAAAAGTGATGTGTATGGTGTGTTTCGTTCCTTCCATCAAATGATAGTTACACAATTTAACACATGTATAAAGGTCATTAGATCAGATAATGGAGGGGAATATTTCAGGACTGAATTAATTGAGTTTATGAACTCTAAAGGCATTTTGCATCAAACTACATGTCCTTATTCACCCCAACAAAATGGAGTGGCTGAGAGGAAAAATAGAAATATATTAGAGGTGACTAGATCACTTTTAATAGAGGGTCATGTTCCATCTCATTTATGGGGAGAGGCTGTGAACACTGCGGTTTATTTGATTAATCGAACCCCTTCTAGTGTGCTTAACTTTAGAAGACCTCTAGATGTGTTGTCTGATCACTGTGTTCTTCCTTCCATAGTTCATCTACTACCTCAAATTTTTGGATGTGTTATATATGTTCACTTACACCCACATCAACGAACAAAGCTTGAAGAAAGAGCTATCAAATGTGTGTTTGTTGGGTATGGATCAACTCAAAAAGGTTATCGTGCTTACCATCCAACATCAAAGAAATTTTATATTTCTATGGATGTGACTTTTCATGAAGAAAAATATTTTTATGTTGATTCTGAACTTCATGGGGGGAATGTGAGTGAAGTGCAGCATCAAGATGTTAGCATGTTTAATATTGATACACAATTATATTGTGAAGACGAATTGTCTTGTGAAAATCACTCTACAGTAAGTAAGCCAATCCTGGACATGGGAACTTCACCTTTAGATAATACATCGCTTCCTGATCAAAACCAATCAGCTCAATCTTCTCCACAGGTTCAACGTGATTCTTCCGAGGTATCTCTTGATCCTATCCTTGATAATACAATTATAGATGAAGTTGATCCTGTTTTTAATTCTGAAATTGATTCTTCTTTGCAGGAAACTGATCATGAAATTGAACCTGGTTTGCATGAGACCACTGAGTCTACTGTTGTCCAATATAATCTTCCACCCCGTTCTAACCGTGGTCAACCTCCAATCCGATATGAACCAGACCTCCAAGCTAAAATTAAATATCCCATTAGTAAATATGTGTCATTTCACAAGTTATCTCAGTCATATGCATCTTTTGTATCTCAATTATCCTCAATGTCTATTCCTAGTAATGTACAGGAAGCCTTGGCAGATCCTAAATGGACAAAAGCAATGGTTGAGGAGATGGCAGCCTTGAAAAAAAACCACACTTGGGATATTGTTCCTTTACCAAGATGGAAGAAAACAGTAGGTTGCAAATGGGTCTTCACAATTAAACACAAAGCTGATGGAACTATTGAGAGGTATAAAGCACGATTGGTGGCGAAAGGTTACACTCAGTCTTATGGTGTAGATTATCAAGAGACATTTGCGCCGGTTGCCAAACTCAACACTGTGAGAATACTTTTATCACTAGCAGCAAACCAAAATTGGCCTCTTCTACAATTTGATGTGAAAAACGCTTTCCTACATGGAGAAATTTCAGAAGAAATCTATATGGATTTCCCACCAGGCATGATAGATTCAAATGGAACGAAGGTTTGCAAAATAAAGAAAGCTCTATATGGATTAAAGCAATCCCCAAGAGCATGGTTTGGAAGGTTTACTAAGTCTATGAAGATTTTTGGCTATAGAGTAAGTAATTATGACCACACTTTATTTTTGAAGAAAGGAGAAGGTAAAATTAGAGCTTTGATTATCTATGTGGATGATATAATAGTTACCGGAAATGACTAGAATGAAATTTGTAGTTTACAACAATACCTTGCATCTGAATTTGAGATGAAGCAACTTGGAAACCTCAAATACTTTTTGGGTATTGAAGTGGCTAGATCAAAGCATGGTATTTTTCTATGCCAAAGAAAATATACTCTTGACTTATTATCTGAAACTGGGCTGCTTGGTTGTAAACCAGTTGATACACCAATTGAACAAAATCACAAGCTCTTTCAATGTTTAAATTCTGCTACAACAGACAGAGGAAGGTACCAGAGGCTGGTTGGAAAACTAATTTACTTTGTCTCATACACGTCCAGACATTACGTATGCAGTGAATGTCGTTAGTCAATTTATGCATGATCCACACAAGCCTCACATGGATGCTGTTGAGAGAATTTTGAGATATTTGAAGTCCACTCCTGGAAAAGGAATTTTGTTCTCAAATCATGGGAATTTGAAGGTAAAGGGGTACATTGATGCTGATTGGGCAGGTTCAAAAAATGATAGAAAGTCTACCTCTGGATATTTCACCTTTGTAGGGGGGAATCTTGTAACTTGGAGGAGTAAAAAACAGCCGGTAGTAGCCAGATCTAGTGCTGAAGCAGAGTTTAGAGGCATGGCACTTGGGGTATGTGAACTTTTGTGGGTTCGAAATGTTTTGACAGATTTGGGTTTTAAACCAAATGAAGCTATGAATTTGTTTTGTGACAATACATCAGCAATAGCAATTGCTCATAATCCTGTCCAACATGATAGAACAAAACATGTGGAGATTGATAGACATTTCATCAAAGAAAAGATTGAAGCTGGAATAATTTCATTTCCATTTGTAAGATCAGACTTGCAATCAGTTGATGTTCTCACCAAATGAGTGGCAAACAGGGTGTTTAATGAGTCTTTATTCAAGTTGGGAATGTGTGATATCCATGCACCAACTTGAGTGGGGGTGTTAAGATTAGAAAATATTCTGTTACTTAATTTAGATCGTCAAATATTCTCAAAACTGTAAATTAGGAATTTGTAAAGGTGTGAGATATGTGTACATCAATTATTCCTAAATAGAAGAGAGGAATTATAGGGCCTCCTATATATATGTATTGCATCATTCAGTAAAAAGTATGAAATACAGAATTATCTTTTGAAACCTTTTCTATAATACAGACCTGCTGAAACCGAGATAAACATGTCCAAATGTTCCCCTTCCAAGCAACTGTCCTTTTGTCCACCGTGAACCTGGGCTCGTTGCATTTTCTACTCTGGCAGGACTTCGAGGTCCCGATGGAGTTGAAGACACGGAATAGGTTGGAGAAAATGGACATGATTTAGTCACATTTATTGGAGGAAGTGGTAACCGATGAGTTTGTTGTTTACTGACATCGGGACGTCTTGTATGCAACTCTGTTGCGGCACCTCCAGCCTTTTGATGCAGAGGGCTGACTGTACGGCTCTGTATCTTGGAACTGGGACTGGGGCTTGCCATTATGGGACTAGGTATTGGCGAACACTCAGAGTTGTGTGCCCTAAATGCTGATGGATCCCCACCAACTGAATTATTACTTGAATTGTGACCTGAACTTGGACTGGAGCAGAGCCCAGAAGCTATATCTTGATAACGCTTTCCTGTCCATAATCCTGAGCTCAACACTTGCTCTTGACCAAATGCCCGCATTGGACTTCTAGAAGGACTAGACATTGAACTATCTGGAGCACTGCAAAAACCACTCGGACGACCTATTTGCAGATGCAAAGGAACTCCTTTTGGCGAGGTAGACAAAAGCTTTTTGTTGCACAATTGATGAGCTAGTTTTGAGGATGCTCTTGATTTTCTTTGGACAGTAATAGGTGATTGATCACTGTGCACCACACTTTACAAACATGGAAATAATTTTAGCAATTGAATGAACCGAAAATAAGGCAAACACATTAAGAGCACTTAAAAATATGTATCTAGATGTAAACAAACCTTCTGAAAGAATTGTTAATGGTTGTTCTGTTTCTATTTTCCCAGTCAGATGCCAGAGGACTAACAAGATGTGAATCAGATGAGTCGCCATTATCAATAGAGCTGTCACAGGAAACAAATGCAGTGGCAATATCTCCTTCCACATCTATAACCTCTCCCCTTTTAGTTAGATAACCAGGTTCTGGCAGGGGAAAATATAGAGATGGTTTAGATGAAGAATAGAGATCCACTTCTTATGGAAATCGGAATAGTACTGATCTGTATAGCAGGCTCGCCACTAAAAGGTGCAGTTGCAAGGTTACTTGACTGATCGAGCAACTTACGACGTGCAGAACTGATTATATTCAATAAATTTGGGACAATCTTCGACTCATCAGAACCTACATGATGCAAGGTATGTTTTCAAAGTCAATTAAAAGCATATTATTCAGTATCTCACATGCCACATATTCAATCAATATTATCTACTCACTACGCAGATTTCCGCAGTAATTCTCTTCAGAGTCATGAGAGGTAGCCTTTCCTAGCTTGGTCCTTCAAATAAGAACAGACACTTTTAGTAAGTTGAAGATGATGAAAGAACAGCGAAAAAGATTGAAATGGGAACAATGTCGTCAACATACAGTGGCAATGGCAGCGACATAACATCCAAGCATCTTTTAAATGCTCCTTTAATTGAAACAACTAAAGAATCTGCTTTGTTCATTGCTTGAGATCTCTATACTAAATGATGTTTATACCATGCACCAAAAGGTCAATAAAGAACTATACTGCCATGGTGATGATGCATAGAATTTAACAGATGAATGAAAAACTCCATGAGAACGAAGATCTGTATCTAACAAAGAAATACATAGGAACTGCACATAAAAACAAAAGTTAACTATTTCAGTTATTATGATAATATGTGAGATCTTAGACTGATTCACAGAACATCACTATGATCCATGGATCATATATTTTGTAAGGATATATCTCGAATAAGTAAATACAGGCACAATGAAAGTTTAATCAACTAGGTGGAATCTATTTCACAAGATGCTCGACCTATTGGAAATAATTTACCAAATACCACCCAAATATATCACTATTTGCATGAGAATAAAATTTGTGAGTAAACCTTTCTTATGCTTCATTAACTTGTCTCTACATTCAAGTGAAACAAGAGGAAAGGAAACCCTAAATTAAACCTGGAAGATAGGAGAGATAGAGCGAGAGATTACTTTTAACAACAATTTTGCTTGCAAGATGATGGTCTGAGATTAAGAACAGAACGGTTCGAGTAGCTGACCTTGACGGCAAGGGTTCATAGTGGGTTCGAGAGCTAGGGTTCAGAGTGGCTGAGTGTCACGACGGCGAGAGGCTAAGCTTCACGGCGAGGGTTCACAGTGGGTTCGAGAGCTAGGGTTCAGAGTGGCTGAGCTTCACGGCGGCGAGAGGCTGAGCTTCACGACGAGGGTTCACAGTGGGTTCAAGAGGGTTTACAGTGGGTTCGAGAGCTACAGCTCACAGTGGGTGAGCTTCACGACGGCGAGAGGCTGAGCTTCACGGCGGTGTATACAAAGTGGGTGATAGCATCGAGAGTATGATGGGTTCAAGAGAGTTGAGAGTGAGAGTTTAGAGGGTTCAAGAGAGTTCAGAGTTGAGAGTGTTCAAGAGAGTTCAAAGTTGAGAGTGAGAGTTGAGAGGATACAAGAGAGTTTGATGGTGACTTATTTTTAATTTTTCAAATAATATTAATAAGTTTAATTTTAAAAAATATACAACGTAGCGTCAGTCCATCCGACGCTAACTATTAAAATAAATAAAAAATAAACTAAAAAAATAAACTAGCGTCTGTCTTATTTTATTTAGCGTCTGCTACACCGACGCTAATTATTAATAAAATCAAAATAATAAATTTGGTACACTAGCGTCGGCTAAACCGACGCTACACCGACGCTAACAAGAGTCGGAGTCGGGGGTCGACGCTAAATATGGCAGCTAAAATGATTTTTTCTAATAGTGATATATATGATATGTATTTTGTCTGACACAAAATAATTTGTATCAAAATAGTATTAGATCTTCAAATTTTTAGTGTTTCAGATCACTGGTTGGAGGGACGCAGCATGGGAGCCTAGGACAGTGAATTGGTTGACATTATATCGGTTTAATTGGGCAACAAGGTGGTAGACCTTGTACATTGCCAAACATAGCACCTGCAACAACAACAAGTAACACCACAAACTTCATGAACATCTTCAACGTTGTTTCCATTATAACCAACTTGTGTTTGTTATGAAAAAATAGTGATATTTTATAGGGCATGGTATGTTAAAGAAATTTTTCTTATTTATAGGGAAAATGACAATCCTTTGAAATATGAAAATAAGAAATATTAAGACGATAATAATGTTCCTACTTAATTCTTTTTTATCATATTAGGAAACTTTTAGCATCCATTGACTAATTTTTAATACCATATTTTTTACTACCTACAATTTGTGTTGAAAAATATTAAGATGAGTTTTCCATTTTAAATTTATTTCAACTAATGCATATATGAATATATTGTAATTGTAAGATTCAATACCAATTATCTAGAATTTGGCATCTCAATCCATACATCTTAATATATTAAAGGCAAGTAAATATAAAGAATAGTCTGAATCAATTTAAAGTAATTCAACTACCAATCAATTATGCTTTACAATTGTTCAAACAGATTCATAAGGTATAATAGTTCAACTGAATTCTCTTATTAAACCTTTATATAAGGTCTTAATACTACAAAGGTCGTAATACATTATAACTAAACAATTAAATTTGGATTTTTCCCCTCTGGTATTAAGTTGCACCTGAACTACCTCCAACAGCTGCTAAATTTTTAACATAAAAGGGTGAGAATAAATCTCAGTGAGTTTAAAAACTAAGGGAGGCAAAGTTTGAAATTATTCTTTTAATAAATAAATAAAAGTGCAGAAAACAATAAATTCTGATACGATACATCTCAAGCTGAAGCTTTTAACTTCACTTTTTTTTTAAAAAAAAAACTGAAATCATTCTTTTATTGTTTTAGAATGATTCTGGAAACAACACATGACCTCTGAAATCCTTTCCTTGTAAACAAAGAAAGGTTGCCCAATTATCTCGACGCGGGTCACCAAGATAATTGAGACCTGAGCGGTAAAGGTGGTCTGGCCAAACCCCAATCAGCGTCCTGATTGTTCTCCTTTACCTGTTGAACCATGCCTGGAACAACTTAATTCCCACCTTGAATAAGGCCATGCAAGATATAATTAATGAGAGTGTACTAAACTTGAGATGTTTTGTATGAAATATCTTTATCACGTCATGTATGCAATGCGACCTCCATTCACAACAATTTTGAATAACTTAACAATGTACTAAATTCATAATAATTTAATCCTAAGTTCCTAATTCGAAACTAGAACAAGAGGCAAAAAGTAGAAACAACATCAGAGTCGTGAAATTAATAACAACTTAAGAGTCATGAAGTTAATAACAACTTCAGAGTCATGAAATTAATAACAACTTAAGAGTTATGAAAAGTTATTTGGATGCAGTTTTAAAACACCTACATGCGAAAAATTCCATTTCCTCACACTTAACTTATTCTAACCCGTAATAACCCTAAAACAGCTACTTTAAAGAATTCATAGCTCACAGTTTCGCATACGCATTACAGGCAACAGCATTAACGAGCCGTGCTCGACAAGCATACTGACCTTAAATTAAGGTTTACACATGTAATTAAATTTTCCTAACACATAATTCATTCACAACATCACACAAACATAGATAAACTACATGCATGTTCTAAATTAACAGAGATAAACTCAAATTTTCAATGAAATTTCTATATGCTAAATTTCTTCTCTTTTTTTTTCTCTCACTATTTTAGTTCTTGTCTTCCATTCCCTTATTATTTTTCAAACAATTTCATAATTTGTAATAAAATTTAATCCCCAATCTCACATGATAAAAAGGTAAAGAACTCACCTAATTGTGTCTCAACTCATTTTTGAACTCCTCAAATCTCAGATTCCCTGTTTCAGCTCGAATCCCTCTTGGCTGGTCGTGTTTTACTTGTTCCACTAATCTGAGCTGATTCACAAGGATAAAGATAGAGACTCTCTCATGCAACGGTGCTGGTCAGGTTTAGGGGTGTTAGCGAACTTTTAGTTTTTGGAAGATTTGGAAGAAGAATAAAAAAAATGGGGAACATAAAAAGAAGGTAAACACTAACAAATGGGGTTTTCAGGTTTACGGGAAGGAGGAGAGAACCACTAACAAATGGGGTTTTCAGGTTTGCAAGAAGGAGGATACGGGAAGGAGGATACCAGAAGGAGGAGAGAACGAGTGAAATGTCTATCCGCGAAGCATTTATGGGAGGCAAAATAAAGGAAATTCCCGAATTGTCCCTTGGTCTTTATCCTTATTACTATTGTGTTCCTCTTTATCAATTTAAGTTTAAATAAAAAAATCCCTATTTCTAAAATTAATAATATTATTTGTAACACATGTATTTTATTAAGTTTTAATTAATTTAGTTATTACAATAATGTTTATAAATAGGGTTAAATAAGCATTTAGTCCAAACACGTTTTTTAAAAATTTGCATTTTGTCCCGTTAACAAAACTGCATTTTTTAGTTCCTACGACATTTTCTTGCAAACAGTTTAGGTCCCTACTAAAAAAAACATGTGCAATTATACTTGAACTCTTAAATTTTTGAATGATTTTTTGCAAACACGATTAAAACATTATAAAAATTTTCTATATAAAAATCTAGAATTTTTTAAATTAAGTTAAATTAAATATAAATTTTTTATATGTCCAAAATCCATGATAAAATTAAAAAAATGGAACTAGAAATCGACTTGTTAATTTATTTTTTCTAGATGACCTTTTTACGTTGTTGAAACATGTCTACAAAACACTCACTCAACAATATATATCGACAATCTAACACGAACTAAAAATACTTGCATAACAATTCTATACGAATTGAAAAATATTAAATTTTTTACACGAACCAAAAACTAAATTTTAAAATTTTATAACGACTAAAAACATAACACTTATACATATTGTATATGTGCTAATTAAAAATTCGCTTGACTAAAAATTTTATATACATATTTTTCAAAAAATTAAATTGTGAATAATATATAATACTATTATTCTATAATTAATATAATAGATATAAATGTGTTTTTCATAAAACAAAAATTTATTAAACAACTAGAAATAAAAGGCTCAAGGTTACAAACCTAAGCTATGAAAATTAAAAATTAAAATGATATAATTAGAAGAAAAAAAACTGATACTAAGGTTAGTTTTTCAACTGCTCTAAAAGAGTTTGAGCTTTCTCTCGTGAAAGTTCAAGGTTAATCTTAAACTCCAAGGATGCTATTAATATTATTTATTTCAATACTTCTATTAAATATGAAACATTTTAAAAATCTTATATAAAATACCACCAAAAAAAGTATGTTACATAAATCATATACATTTATTTATAATATCAAAATTTCATAAATCATGTTGCATGTTTTTATAAATAATTTTTTCTATAAATTTGTGTTCCATGTGTTTATATATTTTATTAATTAAATCCACTAAACAATTATTTTCTGTGAAATTTTACTAATAATTTAACTAATAATTTTAAAGAAATTTTAGTCCAATATTTATTAGTTGGGTAATATGTGACACCCTAAACCTCAAAATAACATATATACTAATTTATACTAATTTTTTTTTCAAATAAAATTCGCAGCGGATAAAGAAAATATGTTACTAAGAAAATAAAAATTTTGATAACTAATTTAGAATATCACGTTCCTCAAAATACATATGTAAAATTCAACTTTATTCCTTAATTAAAACAATGCAATCTCAATGAATTTGACTTAACTATAATTTCTTGATTTAATTCCAAAAACTTACTAGTACTTATAAGGTTTTCATACAGAAGTCTTTTCTAATTAAATAAGTGAAAGTAAAATACAAATTACAACTCTTAATTCTCGGTATAACCTATTAGAGCGGGGTTTTTTCCAAATTTGAACTTCAAGACTCATTAACCTATAATAACTGCAATTTCACAAATGCAGGGCCAAGCCAGTCAAACACAAACAACAAAGGAGGTGAGTTTCGAAATCATGGTTATAGTATGACATAAGTAAGAAGAACACGCAATCAATCATAATAAACCTTATCATTATACAAACATTCTTCAAGAAAAAAACATCACATTATAAAGTCAAAATCACTCAAGAGAAATCAATACATTTCACTATAACATCAAATCTTGTGAGACAAATTAATATCGCACATGATACATATTAATCACGACAAAACAATCACAAGAAGATGCAATGCTATGCATGAGATTAGACTCTATTTCACAATATGGTACCATTCTAACTCTAAAGTACTTAGTTAGGAGGCTTGATACTATGCCACCATCCCGGTGGACGGACAATTCAAATTGGCTCTGTCAGCATAGATCCCCTCAACTCAACCCGAGATACATATACGCAACAATCAAGGTAAATGTGTGCTGTGTGGTAGCTCCCGACATTTGGAGTGCTACCTCCAAGTCACCTAGGAATTCCCCACCTGAATACCTCCAAGGTCTAACAATCTTGTTTTACGGCTCAATAGTAGACTGCCACGATTAGGCTCAATTCAGTTGTACTTGCCCAAAATCACTAGGCTTGTTAGGCCCTACCTATATGATGACAAAGTAATCTCCACTTCAAAAATTCTTAATGTTTATTTTCTCCCCTCGTTGGCCTATGATACTCCGTTAAGAGCATCATCTTTAGCACAAATTGAAATAATCACTATTTCATTAATTATGGGGTACTTCACTATTCTAATCACAATTTTATAACATCATTAATCATATATAATTATGATCATTATATAAACTCATCACAAATTTATAACATCACTATCATCAATCAAACATCATCATTATCATCACATAAACATATATCATACAATGCATCCATCTTTTATAATCACGTCACATAAATTTGTCTAATCAAACATATGCACATAATTTCATTAGACATCCAACATCACAACAATATCAATTATCAAATACCACACAATTATCGAAAATTAAATCAATCAATACCTTATAAACATTTCTATATAACATTTTAACCTCACAATCCTCATATTTTCACATTAATTAATTTATCTCTCAAATGGCTACTGCCGTACGTAGCGAGCTCCAAATGAATAATTGGAAAATACCGTTTTCCCATTCATCTCACAATATATTATACTCATGAATTCAAATGATGTCTCACCAATTACCTTACTTAGACGCTTTCTCTAACACAGAAATCAATGAAAGTTTTCAACAACAACCGTAGATCGACAACGTACAGCGACTGAATCCAAATAAACGACGAGTTCACAAAATCGCCGAGACATGACTGATAAATTATGCAGAGCATAAAATCAATGTTAAATAATTAATAATAATTTTTGGAGCAAAAATAGAGTCAAAACGACGAGAAAAAAAAAACTGCAGAAAAAGTCTCACCGACTCGTCGGAGTGCCAAAATGGTCAAACTTCAACTTCACCGAAAAATCCAAATGAGTAGTGCTTCTTGAAGGTTTCGACGAGAGGAATCCAAAAACGATGTCAGTATATATATATATATTATTTATTAATGTTATTTATTAATATTATTGTTTCCTATTTTAAAGTCTATCAATTAGGCTATTTTAATATTATTTTATTTTATTAGATTTGATTATAATTTTATTAGTTTTTCTTATATAAAACTGTCTATTTTAGCCTATTTAAAAAAATGTAAAATATAACATATAAATATGTTAATGTGAATATGGCTTTTAAATAGGCTTTCAGACCAGACCAAATTTTTAAAAAGGCCAGATCAAGCCTAAAAAAAAAGCCTATGATAGGCCGTATATCAGGCTTAGGCCTAAAAAATTAATCATAGGCCAGACTCAGGGCTTTCAAAGCCTGGCCTGGCCTGACCTATTCCCACCCCTAGCAACGATCAATAAAATTTGGATTGATTCAAATGGCAAGGAATTGATGGGATGAATTTGAGAGGAAGAGGGTGTTGATGCGTTTTTTGATGGTTGTGCTGTTGTCTTCCGTTTTTTCTTCTTTTTTTTGAATTACACATTGAGGGGTGTAGATAACTGATGTACAGGTGCAGAAGTAAAATAGACTGTAAAGCCCAACATATGGGAGTCTAGTCTGAGGCAGAAATAGGGTTGTAAAGAGCAACTTGCAGGTGTAAGAAAGAAAAGTCCAATTCAGCAATAATTATAGCCCAAATTAATATGCAGAAGTGGAAAATAGGGGTTAAATAGTTGTTTGGTCCAAAATCCATTTTCTAGTATTTCGAAAAATAAACAAATAATTTATTTTAGTCATCTAAGTTATAAACTTTTTCTCCAAAATACTCATTTTAACATAATATTTTTTTCCTTATCATAGATAAATATAATTTTAACCAAAATTCTCATATTCAAAATAATAACTATAATTATTACTATAATATTTTTCAAAATAATCACATAAAAATACATCATCTTTATAGAGTAGTCAAAATTAAAAAAAAAAAATAAATATAACATCAATAATTTATATTAATTACTAAATCACAATAAATATGTATAAAATCATCATACCATAGCAACTATATAAAAATAAATAAAATTAATATCGATATTACTATTATTCCAAGATAACTATTTATAAAACAAATAATTAAAGTAAGAGATACTTAGAAAGTATTAAAATATAGATATGTGCACACTTAACATTAGTCAAATGCACATGAAATCATCACATTAATTATTTACACGCATATACATGTAAAATCGTATAAAATCTTATTTTTTATAATATTACACTAAAATACTATTATTTAAAAAAATATATAAAATAATAAAATATAATATTTGTAATTTATATCACTCATTTAGTCTAATATGTACAAGATTAGCACTTCATAGAAAGTACACATAAAAAAAATTTATCACAAAATTTATCAACATATACTCTAAACTAATTTTAACATCAAATTAATTATTTAAAATCCTATTTTATTAATAAAATAGTTTATTATAAAAATTGAGTTGTTACGTAATACAATAAACATTATATCTCTACAAAACAAAATCATATCCTGCAAATGAAAAACTAAATTTGACCTCTTTTGACTACGTTTGAAAGGTGTAGATACCATTATATATATATATATATATATATATATATATATATATATATATATATATATATATTTAGCAATTATGTTTGTTCTTTATACAAACATATATAAAATATTAATACTTAAATATATTCAATTAAAGGCAAACAACAATAGAGAATAGAAAAATTAGTTTTTAACCATTATTATTAATTCAATTATTACATATGATATGTCTTCAATGTTTTATCAATTTTACAAAAATATTATTAGATCTTCAATTTTTTAGCGATTCAGATCACTAGTTGGAGGGGCGCAGCATGGGAGCCTAGGACATTCTATTGGTTTATCTGGGCAACATGGTGGTAGACCTTGTACATTGCCAATTATAGCACTTGCAACAACAAGAAGTAACACCACAAAGTTCATGAACATCTTCAATGATGTTTCCATTATAACCAACTTGTGTTTGTTATGAAAAGAATAGTGATATTTTATTAGGAGTGGTATTTTATAGAAATTTTACTTATTTATTTGGAAAAGACCAATCCTTTGAAATATCATAATAAGAATTATTAAGATGATAATAATGTTCGTACTTAATTCTTTTTTATCATATTAAGAAACTTTTAGCATTCATTGACTAATTTTAATACCATATTTTTTTATTATCTACAATTTTTATTGAAATTTATTCAGATGAGTTTTCCATTTTAAATTTATTTAAAATAATGCATATTTGAATGTATAGTAATATTTTTAAATAGGATAAATAAATTTTTAGTCTCTATAAATTTTTTGAAAATCCGATTTTAGTCCCTTTAAAAAAACTGCCTTTTTTAGTCCCTAAAATTTTCTCCTACAAACAATTTAAGTCCCTACTAGAAAGAAACATGTCCAATTGTACATGAACTTACAAATTATTTTTTGCAAGCACGATTAAAACACTATAAAAAGTTTCTACATAAAAATTTAGAATGTTTTAACGTAAGTTAAATTAAATATGAATGTTTTAAATGTCCAAAATCCATGATAAAAGTAAGGAAAATATGAACATAGAAATCGACTTTTTAATTCATTATTTGTGAATGACCTTTTTACATTGTGGAAACTTATCTATAAAAAACTCAATCAAAAATATATATTGACAATCTAACATGAACTAAAAATACTTGCATAATAATTTATAAGAATTAAAAAATGCTAATGTTTTTACACGAACTAAACGAAATTTCAAAATTTTATAACGGACTACAAAATTATTTACCCGTTATACATATTGTATTATAGTTAAGAAATTTATATTATTAAAATATAATATCTTACGTTATTTAACATAATCTTATCCATAAAATATATATTTACTACAATTACTTTAATATTGTTTTTTTTACTAACACTTACTTTAATATTTTATTTCCAGTAAAATTTTATGTATAAGTAATTTTTTTTAACAATTACTTTATTCATTTTTTTTAATATATTACATTCTTAAATAATATATAATACTATTATTCTATTATTAATTTAATTGATATAAATTAAATTTTTCATAAACTCAAAATTTACGAAACAACTAGCAAAAGTCTAAGTGTTACAGACCTAACGCAAGAAAAATAAAAATAAAAATAAAAATAAAAGTGAAATAAATAGAAAACAAAATCTGACACTAAGGCTAATTTTTTAATTGCTCTAAAAGAATTTGATCTTTTTTTAGTGAGAGGTCAAAGTCAAACACTTACCCTCGATCTTAGACCGGATGCTTTTAATATTATTTATTTCAATACTTCTATTAAAAATGTAATATTTTTAAAATCTTATATAAAATACCACAAAAAATATCATGTGTTACATAAATCATGCACAACTATTTATAATATCAATATTTCATAAATCATGTTGCACGTTTTTATAGATAATTTTTTTATTTATAAATTTGTGTTGCATGTGTTTATATATTTAATTAATTCAATCAATTATACTAATAAATTTTCGAAGTGTTTCATTTTTAAATGCAATTTTTTTGCTATGAAGCAAACAAATCTTATCGTAGTTTTATTTTTAATACAATTTCAATCAAAGTCAAATATTTTTTAAGTTTTCAGAATTTTAAATGTATAAAAATATTTACAGTGACGTTTGATAAGACTGCAACTGCACGGTATTATTGCGTAGTAAAAATTATGGTTCCCATAATAAATGTGTTTTTACAATTATTGCATAGTAAAAATCTCTTTACTATGATGATTAGCTTAAACAATAAATGTTGATAATGATTTTTTGTTTAAAATTTGCAATAAAAATAAAGATTGTAGTTTTTTACAATGATGGATACAATAAAATTAACCTTGTTTGAGTTATGAGTGTTAAACTCTTAAAAATCAGATAAACAACTATAACTAATGTCTTCTTTCAAAAAAAACAAATGTGTATTTTAAACTAATAACCAACCTATTTTCATGATTGATGTATTAGCATAATCCTTTAAGAGAAGATATCTTTCATGGTTTCAAGAGAACCAAAATCTATTTTCATGATTTGATTCTCTTGTCCAATATTAGGATCAGATATCAAATCTACCTTTCGGTATATTATTTGATATCTAAGTATGAATATGATTCTTATTAAGTATGGATTAAATTATCAACACCCATGATAGAAAGAAATAGAAATTGTTAGAGATTCAACATTGAAAATCCTACAATCCCAAGACAAGGAAGATCTACTCATATATGATCATAGTAGAATCAAAACTTAAATATAAAAACATTGGAAATATAAAATAACAGAATAAAATAACAAAGCAAAAATAGAAAACTAAATATTATTGAAACTAGAAAATTTCAAAGAGAAATACAAGAATAAAAGAAAGAGTAACAAGAGATTGTGAGTAGGAATCTATATCTAAAGTTTAGTATTTTCTTCCTTTTTAAAGCCCTAGGTGCCTTAATGATCTTTAATTACAAAAAACCATTAGAATTTCCTAGAAGAAAAATGGTTCAACAGCAGAAGATGAGTAGTTTATGGCCATAATGGCCATTACTACTCGACAATAATAGGTTCAGCAGCAGAAGATGAGCGGATTATGACCATAATGGTCATTACTATCAGGACGTAATAGGTTCAGCAACTGAAGATGAGCAAATTATGGCCATGATGGTCATTACTGCCACACAGTAATCCTTTATAACTTGGAGTGGCAATTTCTTGTTTTTTTGCTCATTCATCCATTATGACCGTAATGGCCATTACGGCCAGACAGTAATGCTTGTTGGAACGTGAGTTTCATTCATTTTCTTCATCGTGATGCACCATGACTGCACCACTTGACTTCAAGGCTCTTTTGCACTAAAAATCTTCACTTGTCCTTGCAATCTAAACAAACCAAAAAGATAGTAAAATAGAACTAAAATCGAATTAAAAGCATCAAATTAACCTATCAAATAAAGCTATAAAAATAGATAAATTCTAGCTTGTCAAATTCCCCCATGCTTGTGCTCAAGCAATTGTTTCAGATAAAATTTATGGACGAGCAGACACCATGAATAGGGAACTCAACATTCAGTTCAAGTGTAGGCAATAGGAAAATTCCAAAACCAATGGATAACCAACTTCGGTTCCAAATTAGTGACATAGGCTCATCTGAAAACATAATTCTCATCAATAGGACACTCAATCCTCAAATTATCTCAGTGTTTTAGGCTAATGGGCATTCACTCAAAATTTCACCAATGCAAAGTTTCTTGTCATAGGCTTGATTATTAACCAAATCTCCACTACATCTCTAGTGAGAGCATATGTAAATCAAAAACACTTTTGAAGGTTGTAACGGGGCCAAGGGACAATAAGTGGGGAAAACCAAAAAAGGAGATATTGAAAAGGCTATATCAAATTAAACATATGATTATAGATACCCTTTTTGAATAATTGGAGCTCAGAGTGACACCATAAACCCCAAAATAACATATATAATAATTTATACTAGATTTTTTCGAGCAAATTCGCAGCGAATAAAGAAAATATGTTTATAAGGAAATAAAAACTTTTGTAACTAATTTAGGACATCACGTTTCTCAAAGTACACATCGAACAATTCAAACTTTAATCCTTAATTAAAACAGTTTATTCTCAATGAACATGATATAACTATAAATTCTTATTTTAATTCCAAAAACTAACTAGTACTAAGGTTTTTATATAAAAATTCATTTGTAATTAGATAAGTAAAATACAAATTAAAACTCTTAATTTCCGGTATTACCTATCAAAGCAGAGTTTCTCCCAAACTTGAACTTCAAGACTCATTAACCTGTAATAACTGCAATTTCGAAAATGCAGGGCCAAGCCAATCAAACAAAAACAACGAAGGAGATGAGTTTTGAAATCATGTTGATAATATAATATAAGTAAGAAGAACACGCAGTTAATCATAAATAAATTGTATCATTATTCAAAACATTCTTCCAGGAAAACATCACATTATAAAGTCAAAATCGTTCAAGGAAAATCAATACAATTCACTATAACATCAAATCATCTAAGAGAAATTATTATCGCACACGATACATATAAACCACAACAAAAGAATCACAAAAAAAAGCAATGTTATGCATGAGCTTAGCCTCTACTTCACTAGGTGGTACCATTCTAACTCTGAAATACCTGGTTAGGAGGCTTGATAATATGCCACCACTTGAGTGGATAGACAATTCAAATTGGCCCTATCCTCATTGATCCCCTTAACTCAACTCAAGACACATATACGCGACAATCGAGGTAAACGTGTGTTGCACGATAGCTCCTTACATTTGGAGTGCCACTTCCAAGTCACTTAGGAATTCCCCACTCGAAAACCTCCGAGGTCTAATAGTCTTGCCTTAAGGCTTAAAAGTAGACCGCTACAATCAGGCTCATTCAGTTGTACTTCCCCAAAATCACCAGACTTGTTAGACCCTACCTATATGATGACAATAATCTCAACTTCAAAAATTATCAACATCTATTTTCTCCCCTTGTTGGCCTAGACTACTGCATTAAGAGAATTATCTTTAGCACAAGTTGGAATAATCACTATTTCATCAACTATGGGGTTACTTCAAAATTTTCATCACAAATTTATTACATCATCATCATCACATAAACTTGTCACAAATTTATAACACCACTATCATCAATCATAAATCATCATGATCACATAAACTTATAACATCACTATCATAAATCATACATCATTATTATCACCTCACATAAACTAATATAATCAAACATATTTTATTATCACACCATGCATCCATATTTTATTATCACCTCACATAAACTAATGTAATAAAATTATATCACACCATGCATCCGTACTTTATTATCATATCACATAAACATATGCACCAAGTTCATTCTACAACCAATATCAAATACCACACATTTAACGAAATTAAATCAAATATCATAATATTATCAAATACCACACATTTAACGAAGTTAAATCAATCAACGCCTTATAAATATTTCTATTCCACATTTTAATCTCACAATTTTCATTTTTACACATTAATTAATTTATCACTCAAAGGGATATTGCCGTACGTAGCAAGCCCCGAGTTAATCGTTGGGAAATATGGTTTTCCCGTTCATCTGACAATATATTATACTCATGTATTTTAACAGGATCTCACCCCTTACCTTATTTCAACGCTTTATCAAACCTAGGAATCAATGGGGGTTTTCAACAACAACTGCAAATTAACAACAAACAGCGAACGAATCCAAAGAGACGGTGAGTTCACCAAATCATTGAGATACGACTGATAAATTATGCGGAGCATAAAAATCAATGTTACATAATTAATAATAATTTTAGGAGCAAAAATTGAGTCAAAGCGACGAGAAAAAAACTACTGAGAAAGTCTTACCGACTTGTCGAAGCGTTGGAAGGGTTTGACGTCAACTTCACCGAAAAACGCAAATGAGTAGTGCCTCTTGAAGGTTTCGATGAGAGGAATCCAAAAACGATGCCAGTTTTTTGAGACGACAAATATTGTGATTTGAATTGGCCAAAAACATCTCACCCAAGGAAAGAAACGAAGTTGTTTATGAAGAAACAGACCAACGATCGGTAAAATGGATGCCAAAATTGGATTAGTGGCAGATTTTATGTGGGATGGAGGTTGGGATCAATTCAAATGGCAATGAATTGGTCAGAACACGTTTTAGAGAAAGAGATTTTCTTTTAGTATGGCTGCGCTGCGTTCTTCGAAGAAGAAGAGGAAGTCATTCCCAATTTTTTTTTTAAATGTAGAATGAAGGGGGCGAATAGCAAACACTCAAAACCAGGGTATCAAACGCAAAAAGCCCAAACAAAAACAACAGTTAAAACAAACAAGTGCATAAAGTGGTCTATCTCAAAATTTATTTTGTTTTATATTTTTAAAGTGTCCAAAAAATTTAATTACTTGTGCTATTCAACCATAATGAAAATATTATTCTCCAAAATACTTACATTAAAATACTTATGTGACCATACTCTTTCAGAATACAAATTTCTTTTATTTTTTTTAAAACTGTAATAAAATATTCAACCCTAAAATATTCATACTCATTTATATTTTATAATTTAAATAAAATAATAAAATATAATATTTATAATTTATATTAATAATTAAATTAAATATCTATAAATTATCAGCATATATTCTAAAATAATTTTAACATCAAATTTATTCTTTAAAATCCTCCTTGACTAATAAATAAAATAGTTTATTATAAAACTTGGGATGTTACACTAAGAAGGAACAAGAGAATTATTCAAGGGCAACAGATGGGACAATTATGTATCATAACAGAATCTGTATACCTAGGGACCAAGAATTAAAGAGAATAGTATTAGAAGAAACCCACAAGAGCCACTTGACCATTCACCCTGGAGTCACCAAGATGTATCAAAATCTTAAGAGGGTTATTGGTGGCCAAGTATGAAGAATGATGTGGCAACCTTTATTGCCCAGTGCTTGACTTGTCATAAGGTAAAAATAGAACATCCAAGACCAGCAGGTCTGTTGCAGCTTCTAGATATACCTGAATGGAAATGGGATTCTATTCCATGAATTTTGTAGTAGGACTACCTCATCAATTACTTACATGTCTAGACTATTTACAATGCCCCAAAGCTAGCTAAGTTATTTATACACGGGATTGTAAGATTACATGAGGTACCTCACAACATAATATAAGATAGGAACTCCATATTTACCTCCATATTTTTGAAAGCCTTTCAAAAGTCTCTAGGAACTAGGTTACACCTTAGTACTGGCTATTATCCCCAAATTGATGGTCAGATTGAGAGGACCATTCAGACTTTGGAGGATATGTTAAGGGCTTTTGTTTTAGAAGATGGTGGGGGTTAGGATACACACTTGACTTTGGTGGGGTTTTCCTCCTTAATAAAATATTCAACCCTAAAATATTCAACCCTAAAATATTCATACTCATTTATATTTTATAATTTAAATAAAATAATAAAATATAATATTTATAATTTATATTAATAATTAAATTAAATATCTATAAATTATCAGCATATATTCTAAAATAATTTTAACATCAAATTTATTCTTTAAAATCCTCCTTGACTAATAAAATAGTTTATTATAAAACTTAGGATGTTACACTAAGAAGGAACAAGAGAATTATTCAAGGGCAACAGATGGGACAATTATGTATCATAACAGAATCTGTATACCTAGGGACCAAGAATTAAAGAGAATAGTATTAGAAGAAACCCACAAGAGCCACTTGACCATTCACCCTGGAGTCACCAAGATGTATCAAAATCTTAAGAGGGTTATTGGTGGCCAAGTATGAAGAATGATGTGGCAACCTTTATTGCCCAGTGCCTGACTTGTCATAAGGTAAAAATAGAACATCCAAGACTAGCAGGTCTGTTGCAGCTTCTAGATATACCTGAATGGAAATGGGATTCTATTCCATGAATTTTGTAGTAGGACTACCTCATCAATTACTTACATGTCTAGACTATTTACAATGCCCCAAAGCTAGCTAAGTTATTTATACACGGGATTGTAAGATTACACGAGGTACCTCACAACATAATATAAGATAGGAACTCCATATTTACCTCCATATTTTTAAAGCCTTTCAAAAGTCTCTAGGAACTAGGTTACACCTTAGTACTGGCTATTATCCCCAAATTGATGGTCAGATGAGAGGACCATTCAGACTTTGGAGGATATGTTAAGGGCTTTTGTTTTAGAAGATGGTGGGGGCTAGGATACACACTTGACTTTGGTGGGGTTTTCCTATAATAATAGTTACCATGCCAGTATAGGTAGGTGACAAGGGGATTTTAGGGCATGAGGTTATCTAAGAAACCACTGTAAAAATTAAAGTCATTAAGGACAAGTTGAGGATTGCCCAAAGTAGGCATAAAAGCTATGTTGACCAAAGGAGGAGACCCTTAGATTTTGAGGAAGGTGATCATGTATTTTTAAGGGTTACCCCTACTATTGGCATTGAAAGAGTGTTGAAAGTTAAAAATATTAACCCGTGTTTTATTGGACCATTTCAGATTATACAGAGGATAGATCCCTCTACCTACAAATTAGCACTGCCACCATCCTTCTCTAGGCCCTGTGATGTCTTTCATGTTTCCCAACTAAAGAAATATATTCCAAATCCTTACCAAATTTTAACCATGATTCTATCCAACTTAAACCCAACCTCATTTACAATCTAATGCTAGTTCAGATTGTGGGTATGAGCCTCAAAGAATTGAGGAACAAAGTTATTCCCCTAGTGATGGTTGATTGGGAAGTATCATCTTCACAGCTTAGATGTGTAAGAGAAATGAAATCTTTAGCACGTTGGTGTTTTGAATCTGCTCCCAAATGATTTGAATTAACATGCATGTGGTTGGTTTGTTTGTTGATTCATTTTTGCATTACTTATTTAGGAATTCCCAAAATTCAAGGAAAAGAATTCTTGTGAAAAGTGTGAATCCTTCCCTAAAGGTAAATACACGTGCATGGTTGTTTTCCACCTTTGCCGATGTCTTTTGTCTTTGATTAGTTGTATCCATTGCCGCCTCCTGATTGCTCATTATTAAAATTCTAAGTGTTTCTACCTCTAGTGGTTCTTTACATGTTGCTTCTGGTGGTTGTCTGCCTCTGGTGGTTATCTTCATGTTTTTTCTGGTGGTTGTCATTATTAAAATTCTAAGTGTTGTTGCCTCTAATAAAATATCTCCTTCTCTTCTTCCTTTAATGTTGCTTCTTCCTCTGACATTGATTCTTCTTCTCTTCTTCCTTAAACATTGATTCTTCTTTTCTTCTTCCACTAACATTGCTTCTTCTTCTCTTCTTCCTTTAACGTTGATTCTTTTCTTCTTCCTCTAACAATGCTTCTTCTTTTCTTCCTTAACTCTGATCACTGTTCACAATCCTCTAACTATGATCATTGTTAAACATCCTCTGGACATGCATACTCTTATACATCGTCGGGATGCATATTGTGACACCATAAACCCCAAAACAACATATATAGTACTTTATATTAGATTTTTTTTAAAAAAATTCACAGCGAATAAAGAAAATATGTTTAAAAGAAAATAAGAATTTTTATAACTAATTTAGGATATCACGTTCCTCTAAATACACATGTAAAAATTCAACTTTATTCCTTAATTAAAATAACGCAATTTCAATGAACTTGACTTAACTATAATTTCTTGATTTAATTCCAAAAACATACTAGTAATTATAAGGTTTTCATACAAAAAGTCTTTTCTAATTAAACAAGTGAAAGTAAAATACATATTACAACTCTTAATTCCCAGTATCACCTATCAGAGCGGGGTTTCTCCCAAATTTGAACTTCAAGACTTATTAACTTGTAATAACTGCGATTTCGCAAATGCAGGGCCAAGCAAGTCAAACACAAACAACGAAGGAGGTGAGTTTCGAAATCATGTTTATAGTATAATATAAGTAAGAAGAACACACAATCAATCATAATAAACCATATCATCATACAAACATTCTTCAAGAAAAAAAAATCACATTATAAAGTCAAAATCATTCAAGAGAAATCAATATATTTCACTATAACATCAAATAAGAGAAATTATTATTGCACACGTTATATATTAATCACAAGAAGATGCAACGTTATGCATGAGCTTAGACTCTAGTTCACAATGTGGTACCATTCTAACTCTGAAGTACTTGGTTAGGAAGCTTGATACTATGCCACCATCCCGGTGGACAGACAATTCAAATTGGCCTCGTCCTCATAGATCCCTCCAACTCAACTCGAGACACATATACGCGACACTCGCGGTAAATGTGTGTTGCGTGGTAGCTCTTAACATTTGAAGTACTACCTCCAGGTAACCTAGGAATTCCCCACCTCAATACCTCCAAGGTCTAACAATCTTGTACTAAGGCTCAACAGTAGATCACCACGATCAGGCTCATTTAGTTGTACTTCTCCAGAATCACTAGGCTTGTGAAGCTCTACCTATATGGTGAAAAAATAATTTCCACTTCAAAATTCACATCAACTTCAACTCGTTAGCATAGACTTCTCCATTAAGAGTATCATCTTTAGCAGAAGTTGGAATCATCACTATTTCATCAATGATGTCGTACTTCAATTATTTCATCACAAATTCATAACGTCAATATCATTAATCATATCTCATCACATAAACTCATCACAATTTTATAGCATCACTATCATTAATCATACATCATCACATACAGTTATCACAAATTTATAATATCATTATTATTAATTATACAACATCATAATCACATAAACTTACCAAAATGCATCCATCATTTATTATCACATCACATAAACCTGTCTATTCAATCATATACATAAAATTCATTCGACACCCAATATAACAACAATATCAAATACAACACATTTAACGAAATTAAATGAATCAAAAACTTATAAATATTTCTATTCCGCATTTTATTCTAAGAATTTCCATATTAATAGCCCTTACGTAGTGAGCCCCGAATGAATCGTTGGGAAATACGGTTTCCCGTTCTTCTCACAATATATTTTACTCATGAATTTAAATGCTCTCTCAACCCGTACCTTATTTCAACGCTTTCACACACGAATACGATTCCACGAGAAAACAACCTTTGTTCTTTAACTCTTTGTCCTTCAATCGATCTAACTCGACAGTTTATTGGTAAACGTCAAAAATAAATTATCAGAAGACACTCTAAAAACTAATTTCGAAATTTGGTCAAGGAAACTTACCATAAATTAGAAAACCAATTAGTAGATAATATAGCCACTTTTCACATGATCGTTTTGACGTTGGTTTCACTCAAATCGGACTTATAGTGAACAAGAACGATGCAAAATAACGAATTCTGTAAACGGAGAAGTCGGATATTTTAGAGAGAAATTGGGATGGTAAAAAATCTAGAAAAGTGTTTTAGTTGACTAACTAAATGAGTTAAACAACATACTAAAATTTGGAATAAAACGGAGAATATTTTCTTGAACTATTATCGATTGCCGGTGTCGATTTTCTTGTTTTGTTCTCTGCTGTCACCGCTGTTCTTGTCCTCCCCTCTCTTTCTCATACTTTCTCATATTTTTTTTTATTATTTAATTAGGTTTTAGTTTTCTAAATGGGCCTAATCCATAAAACACATTTTACTCATTTCTTTTATTTATTTTTTAAATAAACCAACAATTATCAAAACTAACTTTTTTTTAACACTTTCTTTTTTAAACACAATTTAATTACTAAAATATTACTAATATTTCAAAACTAATATTTTATAAAATAAAGAAATTAATCTTTAAAATACATTAATAACCAAAATTCTCATACTCCAAATAATAACTATAATAACACTTATTTTTCCAAATACTCAAATTAAAATATTACCATCATTAGAGAATCATCCAAATTATAAAATCAATAAATATAACATCAACAATTTATATTAATTACTAAATCATAATAAATATATATAAAATCACAATGTCATAACAAGTATATAAAAATAAAGGAAATCAAACACAATATCCCAAGATAATTATTTATAAAATAAATAACTAAAAATAGAAAATAGTTCTAAATAATTGAAATATAACTACGTGCATACTTAAATCAGTCAAACGCACAGAAAAATATAACATTAATTGGATACACGTATATACACGTAAAATCGCATGAAATCTTATTCTTTAAAATATTACACTAAAATACAATTATTTTTAGAAAAATATACAAAATAATAAAATAAAATATTTATTATTTATATAACTCATTTTGTATGATATGTATCAAACTAACACATCATAAAATTAATTACAAAATCTATCAACATATATTCTAAAATAATTTTAACATCAAATTAATTATTTAAAATCTTATTTCATTAATAAAATAGTTTATTATAAAAATTGGGGTGTTACACGTATCCTCTGATATATCCTCTAGACACGTATCCTCTGATACATCATCTAGACGTGTATCCTCTAATAATCCTCTAGACGCATCCTCTGACTGGGAGTTGTGCCTCTAGTCCAAATGTGATTAAGGACTTAAAATTTAATCTCCACTTGTTTTTAAATATATTGTTTGAGTTAATATTAGTATTATGGAGTGATAATGTGTTTCAAACCCATGTATCAAGGCTTTGCATACATAGCATCACAAGTGCATTACATTATCATTAATTAGGTCATGCATGGTCTTATTCATGGTGGGGTATTCAAGGTTGTTCCAAGCATGGAACATCAAGTAGAGGAGATCAATCAGGACGTTGGTTGGGGTTTGGCTAGACAACATTTACCAATCAGGACTCAAATGAAGGTGCAAACATGAGAAGGGGGGTTGAATTGTGTTTGACTAACTTGAATACTTTTTCTGTTTTTGCAGTTTTAAAACAAAACTTGATGTATGAATAAAACAGAGTTAGCAGCGGATACAAAGTAAAAATAAAAACACAGAATTTTATACTGGTTCACCGTTAACGAGGCTACGTCCAGTCCCTTCACCTTGAAGGATTTCACTAATTCAAAACCTTGAATTACAACAATACCACTGACCCTCCAAGTCAGTCTTCTCAAACAGTCTAACAATCCTAGACTTTTGAGGAATGCGGCACCTTGACTTCTTAAGTCAAGTCTTCTCCTACCAATCGGACAACCCCAGATTGTGGAAGGAATTACAACTCGTTGAATCTAATTGCCAAGTAATCTGCTACCCCTTCTGACTCCCTCAAATTGTAGACTCTACTTCAACAACTTAGATCTAACACAAGGGAAAGAAAATAACACGAGTGCTTGCTTCTGGAAAGTTGGAACTCCCAATTAACCTCACTGAAAACTTGAGTGTTTGCTTTGGAAGTGTATGACTCTTTTGTGATTTTCGATACTAAGTATTCTGCCTTGAGCCTCCTTTTGTAGATGCGAATTAGGGCCTCTTCCAAGCTTAATTTCGAGCTGTATCTTGCTGGATTCTCTTGCAAAAATATCTTGACCAATCGAGCTTCACTTAAATAAAAAACATATATTTTTTAAGCTTCAAATTTTATTTCAAAAATAACTGGCCAATCATGTCTTTACTTTCTTCCCGCCGACAGCTCCTGAACTCCCATACGACTTCACTTTATTTTTGTAACAAATCCTTTTAATACTTTGATCAAAATAAATTAAAATCTCTACCGTTAATCCTCATGATTAAATCTGGACCATTTGATCTTCTGCGCTAGTCCACATCTGGACCATAATAAGTGATCTGCTGTGATCCTCTGATTTCGGCAAACCCTGGACCACACTTTCCAATCTTCTGATCTTCTGATCTCGGCCATCCTGGTCTAGCAAACTGATCTGCTGTGATCCTCTAATCTCGGCCACTACTGGACCACACATTCTGACCTTCTGATTTCGGCCAACACTGGGCCATGGTCTGATCTTCTGATCTCGGCCAACACTAGGATGTTTTGACATCCTAGAGTATGTTCTGGTACCTTCAGGATTCAATCTCTGGAACTCTTTGATCTTCTTCTTCTGATTACTTCAACTTCTGGTGGCATTTGATTTAATAATTCAACGTTCAAAATAAGATTACATGGAGTGCTTTTGTAAACATCAAAATCCTAAGTACTTAGAACCAACTTGGTTCCAACATCAAATATCTTGGTGACCCAAATCAAGATATAAGGCGACCATTCTTAGAATCATAATTTCATGTTCGTATGCATATCTATGAAAGAAATATTTTTAAACTATCGTTCCCATTATTTTTTAGAGCTCACTGAGATTTCATATCTCGCCCTTTATATTTTTATGTCTGTAGCAACTGGAGGAACTTGAGACAGGTTTAGCATCAGAGAAATAATTCCAGACTGGCTGGAATTTGAATTTAATGTTTTATTTTTTTTTATTTATGTTATAGTTAGACATGTTTAGTTCATTTCCAAATGTATTAACTTATTAATCTATTGAATAAATTGTAAACTATTAAGTTTTATTGTCGTTTTCAATTGAATTTGGTGATTCTAATTTATTATTCATTATTATTGCCTCTGTTATTATTAAGGTGTATCGATTCAACTGCCATATTCTAGATAATTGGTATTGAGTCTCACAATCCAATATATTCCAAGGATAATCTCTAGGCCTTTAAGGGGTATACAATCATAATCCAAATCCAATAGAAAGATCCAATGAAAAGGCTAATGGGACTTTGAAGACATGCAAGAGAGGTTTCAATTTGGTTCTCAATAGATACAACTAAGGTAGAAGGTTATCAGAGGAAGATTGAGTTGTATGACACAATCAAAGGATATGAATGAATGTCATGCACCCATATCAAACAGAACAATCAATGGTGTTTGGGTTATAAAACATGTACTAGTAATCAGATTGTTGTCTTTAGCTTTCTTACCATCAAGGGCATAGACCCTCCTTGAACTTGGTTTTCTTGGGTTGGCTTCATCTTTCCTCTGGCTTGCTGGACAAGAAGAAGCGACATGTCCTGGTTGTTTGCAGAAATAGCAAAAATGTTTTTCCCTCTAAGCATTCTCTGTAACACCCCAAATATTATAAAAAACTATTTTATTAAGGAAATATGATTTTAAATAATTAATTAGGTGTTAAAATTATTTTAGAATATATGTTGATAAATTTTGTGACTAATTTTCATTATATCGATGCTTTCAATGATGTGTTAGTTTGATACATATTATATTAAATTAGTGATATAAATAATAAGTATTTTATTTTATTATTTTATATATTTTTCTAAAAATAATAGTATTTTAGTGTAATATTTTAAACAATAAGATTTCATACTATTTTACGTGTATATACGCATATCCAATTAATGTTATATTTTTCTGTGCGTTTGACTGATGTTAAGTATGCACGTAGTTATATTTCAATTATTTAGAACTATTTTCTATTTTTAGTTATTGATTTTATAAATAATTATCTTGGGATAGTAGTGATATTGTGTTTGTTTTCCTTTATTGTTATATACTTGTTATGACATTGTGATTTTATATATATTTATTATGATTTAGTAATTAATATAAAGTGTTGATGTTATATTTATTTATTTTATAATTTCGACTATTATCTAGTGATGGTAATATTTTAATTTGAGTATTTGGAAAAATAAGTGTTATTATAGTTATTATTTGGAATATGAGAATTTTGGTTATTAATGTATTTTAAAGATTAATTACTTTATTTTATAAAATACTAGTTTTGAAATATTTGTAATATTTTAGTAATTAAATTGTGTTTAAAAAAGAAAGTGTTAAAAAAAAAGTTAGTTTTAATAATTGTTGGTTTATTTAAAATAAAAGATACAAGAAATGAGTAAAATGGGATTCATGGGTTAGGCCCATTTAGAAGACTAAAACCTAATTAACTAATAACAATAATAAAAAGTATGAGAAAGAGAGGGGAGGACAAGTATAGCTGTGGCAGCAGAGAGAAAAACAAGAAAATCGGTACGGCGATCGATAACTGTTCTAGAAAACTTTATCCGTTTAGTCCAATTTCTAGTATGTTGTTTAACTCATTTAGTTAGTCAATTAAACACAGTTTCCTAGATTTTTAACCATCCCTATTTCTCTCTAAATTACCCGACTTCTCCATTTACCGAATTCGTTATTTTGCAATGTTCTTCTTCACCATAAGTCTAATTTGTGTTAAACCAACGCCAAAACGATCGTGTGATAAGTGGCTATATTATCCACTGATTGTTTATCATATTTATGGTAAGTTTCATTGACTGAATTTCGAAATTTAGTTTTTAGAGTGTCTTCTCTTAATTTATTTTTTACGTCTACCCATAAATTGTTGAGTTAGATCGATTGAAAGACAAAGAGTCAGAGCACAACAGATGTTTGCTCGTGGAATCGTGTTAATGTGTGAAAGCATCAAAATAAGGTAAGGGGTGAGAGAACGTTTGAATTCATGAGTATGAAATATTGTGAGAGGAACGGGAAACCGTATTTCCCAACAATTCATTCGGCGCTCGCTACATAATGTAGTAGCCCTTTGAGGGATAAATTAATTAATGTGCAAATATGGAAATTGTGAGAATAAAAAGTTGAATAGAAATATTTATAAGTTGTTGATGGATTTAATTTCGTTAAATGTGTGGTATTTGATATTGTTGTGATATTGGGTATCGAATGAATTTTATGTATATGATTGAATAAATAGGTTTAAGTGATGTGATAATAAAAGATGGATGAATTTTGATAAGTTTATGTGATCATGATGATGTATAATTTATAATAATGATGTTATAAATTTGTGATAAGATCGTGTGATGATGTATGATTAATGATAGTGATGCTATAAAATTGTTATGAGTTTATGCGATGAGATATGATTAATGATAGTGACGTTATGAATTTGTGATGAGGATATTGAAGTACCCCATAATTGATGAAACTTGTACTAAAGATGATGCTCTTAGTAGAGTAGTCTAGGCTAACGAAGGGAGAAATTAGATGTTTGGAATAATGTTGTGGAAGTTTGTTGTTGATCCTTAGGGCAAGATTGTTAGACCTTGGAGGTATTCGGGTGGGGAATTCCTAGGTGACTTGGAGGTAGCACTCCAAATGCCGGGAGCTACCATGCAACATAGGTTTACCTCGACTGTCATGTATATGTGTCTTGGGTTGAGTTAAGGGGATCTATGAGGACAAGGCCAATTTGAATTATCCGGGATGGTGGCATAGTATCAAGCCTCCTAACCAAGTACTTCAGAGTTAGAATGGTATCACATTGTAAAGTAGAGTCTAAGCTCATGCATAACATTGCATCTTCTTGTGATTGTTTTGTTGTGATTAATATTGTATCGTGTACGATAATAATTTATCTCAAACAATTTGATGTTATAGTGAAATGTATTGATTCTGTTGAATGATTTTGACTTTATAATGTGATGTTTTTTCTTGAAGAATATTTGTATAATGATACGGTTTATTATGATTAATTGCGTGTTCTTCTTACTTATATTATACTATAAACATGATTTCAAAACTCACCTCCTTCGTTGTTTGTGTTTGAATGGCTTGGCCATGCGTTTGCGAAATCGCAGTTATTATAGGTTGATGAGTCTCGAAGTTCAAATTTTGGAGAAACCCCACTCTGTTAGGTGATACCGGGAATTAAGAGTTGTAATTTGTATTTTACTTTCATTTATTTAATTAGAAAAGACTTTTTGTATGAAAACCTTATAAGTACTAGTAAGTTTTTGGAATTAAATCAAGAAATTATAGTTAAGTCAAGTTCATTGAGATTGCATTGTTTTAATTAAGGAATAAAGTTGAATTTTTATATGTGTAGTTAAAGGAACGTGATATCCTAAATTAGTTATAAAAATTCTTATTTTCTTGGAAACATATTTTCTTTATCCGCTGCGAATTTTGTTCAAAAAAATCTAGTATAAATTACTATTATATATGTTATTTTGGGGTTTAGGGTGTCACATTCTCCCCCATGTTCTCTTCCACACCTTAAGCAGCTTCTTGCACAGGAAGAATTGGAGGCCTGAACCTCTATCCCTTTTCTGGTGAGGTCTTCACCTTCAATTGTTGATTGAGTTTATTGGAATCCCTTTGTTGCTAGCAATTGGCCTGCTTATCCTCTCTCACTTTCTTTAGATTTTCCTCAGTTATATAGCTTTTGGGCACGAGGGTGGAGTAGTTTGTGATTTCCAAGTGTCCTATGCTGCCTCTGTTATCTGACCTCAAACATCATTAACATTGTTTGATCTTCCACTCCTCATGTGGTGCATACTGAGCATGTGAAGAAAATTTAGCCAATTCTTCAAACATGGCCAACGACTCACCCACTAACATGTCTCCCTACTATAAGTGGATAAATTCTAATTCCTTTTGCCTTTTAACACTTTTGGATAAATACAAAGTGTTCCCACTCCATTGGTTTTTCTAGAGTTAGCAAACGAGCCTTTGCACCATTTCACCAATGCTTTGCCTCACCCTTTAGAAGGTGACCAACAAGTGTTACTTTTTGTTCCTATGAACACTGTACCACTTCAAAAACATTCTTCTCCTCTTCAAGCCAGGCTTGAGCCTCAGTTGGGTTATGGCTCCCCTTAAATATCAAAGGTTTCAACTTGAGAAATCATAAAAGGTTATGTTAGCTGCATGATTGCCACCCCCTTATTGTTCCAGATGTTGAACTAGGTTTGTTGTAGTCGTTACCTAGAGTTAAATAGCTTCCCATATGTGTTCCCATTGCTCAGCAGTAGGTCGTGGAGAAGGAACATTATTGTCTGGTGGAGCATTACATCTTAGCCTTCCACGTCTTCCAGGTCTGTCTGCCATATATCTGCATACCATACACCAAATACAAAATTGACCAAACTTAATATTTGCTGAAATGATACTTAGATCATAATTGAAGGTGCAAACACGAGAAGGGGGGTTGAATTGTGTTTGACTAACTTGAATACTTTTTCTGTTTTTGCAGTTTTAAAACAAAATTTGATGTATGAATAAAACAGAGTTAGCAGCGGATATAAAGTAAAAATAAAAACACATAATTTTATACTGGTTCACCGTTAACGAGGCTACGTCCAGTCCCTTCACCTTGAAGGATTTCACTAATTCAAAACCTTGAATTACAATAGTACCACTGACCCTCCATGTCATTCTTCTCAAACAGTCTAACAATCCTAGACTTTTGAGGAATACAGCACCTTGAATTCTTAAGTCCAGTCTTCTCCTACCAATCTGACAACCCCTGATTGTAGAAGGAATTACAACGCCTTGAATCTAGTTGCCAAGTAATCTGCTACCCCTTCTGACTCCTTCAGACTGTAGACTCTTTTTCAACAACTTAGATCTAACACAAGGGTAATAAAATAACACGAGTGCTTGCTTCTTGAAAGCTGCAACTCACAATTCACCTCACTGAAAACTTGAGTGTTTGCTTTTGGAAGTGTGTGACTCTTTTGTGATTTTCGATGCTAAGTCTTCAGTCTTGAGCCTCCTTTTATAAATGTGAATTACGGTCTCTTCCAAGCTTAAATTCGAGCTGTATCTTGCTGGATTCTCTTGCAAAAATAACTTGGCCATTCGGGTTTCATATAAATAAAAAACATATCTTTTTATGCTCCAGATTTCCTTTCAAAAATAACTTTGACCAATTCTGACTTTAATTAATTCTAGAACAAATCTTTCTTCCCGCCAATAGCTTCTGAATTCCACAATACTTCAATTTATTTTTGTATCAAATCGTTTTTAATACTTTGATCAAATTTAATCAAATCTCCACCGATTATCATCATGATTAAATCTGGACCGTTTAATCTTCTGCGCTAGTCCACATCTTGACCATACTATGTGATCTGCTGTGATCCTCTGATTTTGGCCAATCTTGGACCACACTTTCTGATCCTCTTATCTCGGCCAACCTTGACTTGCAAACTAATTTGCTGTGATCCTCTGATCTCGGCCAATGCTGAACCACACATTCTGAACTTTTGATTTCGGCCAACACTGGGCCATATACTTAATTCTGAACCATTGATCTTGATATCTTCCCTCTGATCTAGACCAATTCTGAACTGGGTCTGGATTGAACTGAAATTAAATCTGGACAAATAATATTTTAGTCTGGACATTTTACCTTCTGATTTGGATCAGGTCTGATCAAATCTGGACATCATTTCTTCTGGTATGGACTTAATTTCATACCCTGAACCATGCTATCTTCTTGTCTGGGTCAAATCTGGATTGAATCTCTTGTTCTGGACCCATTAATTTATCCTCTGATTAAGTCTGGATCAAGTCTGGGCTGTTTATCATTTCACTGCCAGACCATCTTCTGGTCAAAATAACTTCTGGACTAAGTCTGACTTATGATTCCTTCTGGTCTAAATCAAGTCTCCCTCTGGCAGGCTTCCTTCTGGTCTGGTCGAGGTCTCCTTCTGGCTTTGCTTCCTTCTGATCTGGGCCAGCAAAGATATCCTCTGGTACCTTATGGATGCATTTTATGGTGTCTTCATCTTCTGCCTCTGGAAATTTCATTTTCTAGTGGCATTTAATGTAATAAATCAAGGTTCAAAATAAGATTACATGGAGTGCTTTTGTAAACATCAAAATCCTATGTACTTAGAACCAACTTGGTTCCAACAATCTCCCCCTTTTTGATGATGACAAAACCTTAACTTATTTTGCTAGCTTATAACTCGTAGACTTGAATTATCCCCCTCAGACCAATCTCTCCCCCTAAGTCTGATACTGACTTTTTCTTCTCCTTTTCAACTCCTTGTCTTTTCACTCTTTCTTTTCTTCTCTTCTCCCCTCCTTTTCAACTCCTTTATTCGCTCTTTCTTTTCTCTCTTCACATTGCCTTTCCTTTTCAACTCCTTCTCTTTTCACTTTTTCTTTTTCTCTCTCCCTGTTTCCTCTCCTTTTCAACTTCTTCTCTTTTTCACTCTTTCTTTTTCTCTCTTTATTTTTCTCTCTCCCTGTTTCTTCTCCTTTTCAACTCATTCTCTATTCATCTCTTTCTTTCTCGCTCCTCCTTTCTTTTTATCTCTCCTTTTCTACTTATTTCTCCTTTTTTTCTCTCTCTCTCTCTCCCCCGCCTTTTGTCATCAGCCAAAAAGAGGTCCTACTATTTTTGTAATTTTTTGTTTTTTCTCTTTACAAATTACAGAAAGTAAAAACAGAAAATTAAAAAGCATAAAATAATATTACAAGAAAATTAAAAAAACTCCTAAGATGACTACTTGAGCTAGTCAGATATGGAGGTAATGTTGAGATGCTTCTTGATGAACTCGAACCTATCTTCAGGTAGTGTTTTGGTGAAGATGTCAACCCATTGATGATCAGTGTCCACAAACTTGATCCTTAAAGTCCTATTTTGAACATGGTCCCTAATGAAATGATGTTTTATTTAAATGTGTTTGGCTCTAGAGTGTAAGATAGGGTTCTTGGTTAGGTTTATGGCTGAAGTGTTATCACAGAACAAAGGGATATTGGTTTCAAAGATGTTTTAATCTTCAAGTTGATGTTTCATCCAGAGTAACTGTGAACTGCATCTTGCTGCTGATATATACTCAGCTTCAGCTGTTGACATGGCAATGGTGCTTTGTGTTTTGCTTGACAAAGAGATCAAATTATCACCTAATAAAGTGCAGTTGCCACTTGTACTTTTCCTTTCCAGCTTGTCTCCAGCATGGTCGGAATCACAAAAACCTTTTAGTTTGTAGGTGGGGGTTTTCTTGTATAACAGGGTAAGGTTGGTGGTTCCTTTAAGGTATCTCAAAATTCGTTTGACAGCAGTTAAATGGGATTCCCTAGGGTCAGCTTCAAAACGGGCACAAACACAAACACTAAACAAAATGTCAGGTCTAGAAGCAGTTAAATAAAGAAGGGATCCAATCATACCTCTATATGTTTTCTGGTCTACCTTTTGGCTGGTTTCATCTTTCTCAAGTGAGCAGGTTGGGTGCATGGGGGTGGCCATAGGCTTACATTCACTCATTTTGAACTTTTTAAGAAGTTCTTTAGTGTATTTAGATTGGTGAATGAGTATACCTGATTTACCTTGATGAATCTGAATTCCTAGGAAGAACTTCAGTTCTCCCATCATGCTCATTTGGAACTCTTTCTGCATTAGGTCAAAAAACTCTTTGCACAAAGTGCCATTAGTTGATCCAAATATGATATCATCAACATGGACTTGAATAATCAAAATATCATTTTTAATAGATTTGCTAAATAGAGTATTATCAATCTGGCCTCTATTAAATTCATTCTTAAGCAGAAAGTTACTAAGTCTGTCATACCATGCCCTTGGTGCTTGTTTTAAACCATATAAAGATTTCTTAAGTTTAAAAACATGGTTTGGAAAATCTGGATTTTCAAATCCAGGGGGCTGTTTGACATAGACTTCCTCACTTATATAGCCATTTAAGAATGCACTTTTAACATCCATTTGGTACAGCATTATATCATGATTAGCAGTAAATGATAAAAGAATTCTAATTGCTTCTAACCTGGCCACTGGAGCAAAAGTCTCAGTGTAATCTATACCTTCCTGCGTACTGTATCCTTGAGCTACAAGTCTGGCTTTGTTCCTTACTACTTCACCTTTTTCGTTGAGTTTGTTCCTGAACACCCACTTGGTTCCAATAATGTTTTTGTTTGGTCTGGATACCAGATTCCAAACATCATTCCTTTGGAATTCATTCATCTCTTCTTGCATTGCAAGTATCCAACCTTCCTCTGCCAAAGCTTCATCAACATTGGTTGGTTTGCATCAGCTTCTGGTTCTGGAAGATCTGTAACAGCTTCTAATTCTGATAAATCAACTTCTGGTTCTAATAAATCTGTAACAGCTTCTGATTCTGGTAAGAATCCAGATTTCTCTTCTGACTTATCTTGGCTGTTTCTGAGTTGATCAGATTTATCTTTTGAAGATTTGTCATGTGTTGCTGACTTGCTTGTATCCTCTACCTTTCCAAGTACTTCCGTTTCTTCTGCTTCTGCTTCTGCTCCCTGCACTATCTTTATCTTGCTTTGATTTGTCAAGATCAAGGAGTTTGTTATATAACATAATGCAAATCAAATAATTTAAAATTGAACTCAATACAGCCAAACCATTAATTCTGCTTCTGGTGGTTTCTTCTTGTTTTTGAAACCACTGGAATGTTGTTTCTGCTGAAGTGTTCAATTTGTGTGAATCACCTGGTTCCTCTGAACAGTTTGAAAACCTGCAGAATACTTATCTAGCTTTGATTTTTAAGATCAAGCTTCTTGTTATCACAGTAAACATAAATATCAAACAATAATATTATTTACAGCAAGATGTAAACTCTATGTCAACAGTTTCAGTTTTACACTAAAAATACTCTTGCTTTTGATTTTCAGATTCCGAATCTATATGTTATGTGATTACATGGTTTGGATGAGGGGATTTGAATTCCCTTCCAGGTTTATAGTCTTGATAAATCTCACTGGAGTGTTTGAAGAACTCTCCTGATTCTAATTCTTCTTTTTCTGCTTTGGCTGATACACCATGTTCCTCTGGTGATTCTGGAACTTATGGTGATTCTGGTGATTATACTAATTCTGGTAATTATGCTGGTTCTGGTTCGGGTTCTGGTACTGATTCAGATTCTGGTTCCAGTGTTGGTTCTGGTTCCAGTTCCTGTGCCTCTGATACTGGTTCTAGTTCTGTTTCTTGTTCCAGTTAATGTACCTCTAATATTTGTTCCAGTTCTGAGTCTGGTTGCCATTCCTATTCTGATTCGTGTGATATGTGTGATATCTATGATATTTCCTATTCCTCCTATGATTATGGTTCTGGTTCTGATAGGTATTGTGTTGACTAGTTCTTCTTCTACCAGAGTCAATTTGCTTCTATTTGGTAGATGTTGGAACATAAACCATCTTCTGCTTGTGCATTTCCAACATCCATTGTCCAGGCACCATTGTTGGTGTCTCATTCTGTTTGCTCAGAATATCTACAACAATGACAATTTGATCTTTTGGTACCCAGAACTGATTGGGTCCAGGTTTGTTAGTCTTAACAGCTCTCTGATCTTGTTCAGATTTTACCATTGGACAAGATAGTTCAGAGTGACCTTTCTTAGCACAAACAATGCATAAAACATCAGAATGAACAACTTTACTTTCACAATCGTTTCTGTAAAACCAAGAGCTATCTTTCCAATGTTACTCTTTCCATAAATCATAGATGCATATTTACTTCTTTCCATTCCATTAGAAATAAAGTTTTGAAAAAATTGCTCATGCATATCAGATTCACTAACAGTTTTGGAAGTGGAACAAGCATTACTTTTGAGAGTTTGGTTTTCAGATTTGAGTCTTGCAACTTCAGTTTTAAAATCCTTGTTTTCAGTTGCATACTCAGAATTTTGATTCTTTAAAACATGGACTTCTTTGGTCAGATTTTTCTTATCTTCCCTAAGAGTTTTCAGTTTTAAAGCCATCTTATTGTTTGCATTTAAAAAATCTTTTAAAGTATCGATTTAACTCAGATTTAGAGAGATCAGAAAATACCTCATCGTCTTCATCTTCTGAATCTGTTCCGGAGCCTGAGCTGTATTCAGAACTTGAGTTTTTATGAGCCATCAGAGCCAGAATTGCTCCCTTTGATGTGCTTCCAGACTTGCGTGAATGACTGCTTCGATCATTCTTCCTTCTGCCTGCTTTCCTTCCTGAATTCTTACCTTTGTGAAGTCCAGAGGAAGGCCTGATGTGTGCCATCTTTGCTGTTTCTGCCTCTTCTTCATCAGACGATTCTTCCTCTGATTTTGATGCATCCCAGGCTGCCATCAGACCCTTCTTTCTGAATCTGGAATTCTTCTTGTGCTGTTTTCCTTTTTCCAGATTTGGACATTTTGACTTGATATGTCCAGGTTCATTGCATCCATAACAAACAATACTCTTCTTGTCAGATTCTTCCTTTCCTTTGTTGTTATGTTTTATCTTGAAGCTTCTTCTCTTCTTGTTTTCCCAGATCTTATCCATCTTTTTGGTTAAGTAAGCCATGTCATCACAGTCACTGTCACTATCCTCTGATTCTGATGATGCCCTTGCAACTTTCTTCTGTTTCGACTTCAGGGCCAGATTCTTCTTCTTCTTTGGTTCATCTGCTTCTAGTTCAATTTCATGAGACCTGAGTGAGCTGATCAGATCTTCAAGTTTTAAGTTGTTCAAATCTTTGGCTTGCTGAACTGCAGTAACCATTGGTCTCCACTTGGTTGGTAAGCTTCTTAGAATCTTCTTGACATGATCTGTTGTTGTGTAGCTTTTCTTCAAGACCTTCAGTCCAGATATCGGAGTCTGGAATCTGCAGAACATTCCATCAATGTTTTCATCATCTTCCATCTTGAACATATCATACTGTTTGACCAATATGTTAGCCATTGCTTCTTGAACCTGCTGGCTTCCTTCATAGGTCAGAACCAGACTGTCGAATATGCTCTTTGTTGTTTCTTTATCTGTGCATTTGTCAAATTCCTTGAATGTGATGTCACTGATCATGATGTTTATGGACATGTGATGAAGTTTGTATAATTTGCTCTGGTCTGGTTTCATATCATCTATGTCTAGTTCTTTAGTTGGATCTTCTGGAACAGTAGGTGCAGTGTATCCTTTGACTACCATCTTCCATAGTTCAGGATCTTGAGATATGAAGAAACTTCTCATTCTGTCCTTCCAATACTCAAACCTTTCTCCATCAAACAGTGGTGGTCTGTTGATGTTGCCTCCCAGTTCATCTTTGGAATTACAACGCCTTGAATCTAATTGCCAAGGAATCTGCTACCCCTTCTGACTCCTTCAGACTGTAGACTCTACTTCAACAACTTAGATCTAACACAAGGGAAAGAAAATAACACGAGTGCTTGCTTCTGGAAAGCTGGAACTCACAATTAACCTCACTGAAAACTTGAGTGTTTGCTTTTGGAAGTGTATGACTCTTTTGTGATTTTCTATGCTAAGTCTTCAGTCTTGAGTCTCCTTTTATAGATGTGAATTAGGGTCTCTTCCAAGCTTAAATTCGCGCTGTATCTTTCATAACTCTTCATCATATGCATATTTGTCATTGTTTTTAGTTTTATTTATACGAAATCATTAGTTAATTTAAGGATTTATTTAATATATTTTGTTAATTTTAGTTTTTAGATTTAACAACATGTTTATGTTCGTATTTCCTTTATTAAGTATATATTTTTATGGTTTTATGTTATTTTCCTTATTTTCCGTGTAGTGCTGAATTCTGGTGAGAAATCAACATGACCTACATGGAGTATTTCTATCATATATGGAGTTGTAGATGTCCAATTGGAGTCAAACCCAGTGCAAATGAAAGCTAAGATATATAGCTACAACTTTGATGAAGACACCAGAACCAAATTCGGAATAGAAAGAGGACCAAAATGCAATAAACGCCAGACATCAAATGTTGTGCGCTTGAGGCGCGCCATCTGCGCTTGACGCGCGTTTTGGCACCACTGATTCTGTTTAAATGCGCCTGAAGCGCAAAGAATGCGCCTAGGGCGCGTGGCGTGCTGTAGATTGCATAAAATCAAGTTTTTCTGATTTTTGAGGGATCTTTTGGTCAATTGGGAAGCTCAGAGACTTGTGCCCTAGCAGAGAAGCTCAGAGACGGCTGTTCTACACCATTGAAGGAGTTTTATCAAGAATCATTCATGAATCTTTGTTGTAATTCCTTTTTAATCCCTATCTCTTTATTCTCTGTAATGAGCAACTAAATCCTATTTGTTAGGGATGAGTGGAACAAGATGAAACCTTTATTTGTCTGAATTGATTCCAGGTTATATGAATAAATTTATTGAATTATTTTTCTCATCTCTGTGCTTAATGTTTTTTATTGCCTGATCAACTTTAAAATGTTCTATGATTTGTAATTTGAAACGGAAGTGGACTTTACGAATGCTTGAAATGAGAAATTCATGAGATTGTAGTCTAGGGATAGATGCAGGTCATGAAACCAATTGAATTAGTTGCAGAGACAACAATTTAAAAAGAGAATTTTTGTACTGTAGAGCTTAATTCTAATCTTAAACTCACTAAGGAATTAGGGGTTATTTTGGAATTAAAGGTTCTGTCACTAAGACATTAGGGCAAGAATACTAAAGAGAATTCGGTAATAATTCAATTAAAGGAATTCAGTAACTAGGATCAAATTAGAAACTCATCCCTGACATTTTTCTCATTATAAAAGTTCAATTTTATTACTGTTGTTATTTCAAATATTATTCTACTTAATCTAGAAACTTTTTGTTCAATTTCAGTAATTAAATATAATTCAATAGTAAAACGCAATCCTTGAGTTCGACACTCGATACTACCGTTTTAATTATTACTTGCAGCGATTCAGTACACTTGCTGAAACGCTATCAAGTTTTTGGCGCCGTTGCCGGGGATTGCCATATCACTATTGAGTTATAATTTATTTACTTAATTGGAATTTTTTGCTCTGCAATAAAATTTTTGTTTTCTTTTATTTACTTATTTTTTTTATATTTATCTTCTATTTTCTCATGATTTTTTTCTAACCTTGTATGCGAGGCCAGTCTCAGCTGAGCTTCTTTTTGATCCAGAAATAGAAAAGACCACAAAAGCTAATCGAAAGGCGGTTCGAGAAAGGAGGAAAAGGGAAAGAAAGTTAGCAGCAGAGGAACAAAATCTAGGGGACTGCTTCATATTTGCTGAAATGGCTAATCCACCACCACCTGAACGTACCCTCGGGGAGTATGGAAATCGTGATAGAAGCCGTGCTCGTTTGGCCATCCATAACCAACCGGTTACAGTCAACAAATTCGAAATAAGTCCTGCCCTCTACCGAGAGTTGAAGGAGATTCATTTTTCCGGTAAACATAATGAAGATGCAAATAGACATCTCACAAACTTCTTTGAACTATGTGAGACAGTGAAGGTGGACGGTAACAGTGAAGAAGGCAAGAGGTTGAGACTATTTCCATTGTCATTAAAAGATGATGCTAAGGAGTGGCTAAATTCATTACCCTCTTGTAGCATCACCACATGGGATGATCTTGAAGACAAATTCCTGGAACAATACTTTCCCCCAGCGGTGTTTGTCAGAAAAAGGCAAGAGATTTCTTCTTACAAGCAGAAAGAAGGAGAATCACTTCGTGACACTTACAGGAGGTTCAAGAGTTTACTAGCAGGATGCCCCAATCATGCTTATGACGACACCGCTCAAATGCAAATATTCTGCATTGGGTTGAGGCCGAGCACTAGAATTATGTTGGATGCTACAGCAGGTGGCTCTTTGAATTACAAGACCGCATCAGAAGCATGAAAAATTATCGAGATTATGCCATCCAATGAGCAAATGATGCTATAAAAAGTGGTATGCTGGAATTGAGTGTTATGGATGCCGGGTTGGCTCAAGGAAAGTTAGTCTCAAAACAGATAGAAGAGGTTATCGCTTTGGAGATAAAAAAGGGGATGGCAGCTCTAAATATACAACCTCAAGTGGCCCCTGTTAAATTATTAAAACATACAAGTTGTGACTTTTGTGGGGGAGCACATAAAAATGGCGCCTGTGAAGTACTAGAGGATGATGACACAGAAGAACCAGAAAAGGTGAATTTTGTAGGTAACAACGGAAAACAAAATAATCCTTACTCCAATACATACAATCCGGGTTGGAGAAATCATCCAAATTTTTCATGGAAAGACCAACAGGGTGGGTCCCAAAGCCAACAAGGAGCTCAAACAAGTCAAGCGCCACCGGGTAAAGCTGCTTGGGAGATTGCTATTGAGAAGTTGGCAACAAACACAAGTGTTTTCATTGAAGAGTCAAGAGCCATCCAGGAAAATCAATCAGCCTCTATCAAGAATCTTGAGACCCAAGTGGGTCAAATTGCTCAACAGTTAGCACAAAGAGCACCCAGAAACTTGCCTAGTGACACAGTTCCAAATCCATGAAACAATGTTAATGCCGTGACAACAAGGAGTGGCAAAGTAAGTGAACCATTACCACCTAAAGAAAAAAAGGGTGGAAGTGTTTCAACCCCGACCAACTCTGAGGAAAAAGTCACCCCGACATCAGCTGAGGGGGATATTGGTTGTGAAAAGGAGGAAGAACTTGTGGTGCAGAAAAAGGAAGTCTTACCAAAACCAGAAATTCAACTTCCATTCCCTCAAAGATTAAAAAGGGAAGAAACAGAAAAACAATTCGGTAAGTTTCTTGATGTTTTTAAAAAATTGCAAATTAACATTCCTTTTGTAGAAGCACTAGAGCAGATGTCGACGTATGCCAAGTTCATGAAGGAGATTCTGTCAAAGAAAAGGAAAATCGGCGGTGAAACAGTGATGCTTACTGAAGAGTGCAGTGCTATTCTACAGAGGAAGCTACCACCTAAGCTCAAGGATCCTGGAAGCATCTCTATACCCTGCGCTATTGGGAATAGAACTTTTGGGAAGGCCATGTGTGATCTTGGGGCAAGTGTGAGTCTTATGCCTCTTTCTATATACAAAAAGTTAGGCATTGGAAGAGTCAAAGACACATAGTTGATGTTACAGTTCGCAGACCGCTCAATAAACACCCGTACGGCATGGTGGAAGATGTGTTGGTCAAGGTGGATAAGTTCATTTTCCCAGTTGATTTTGTGGTATTGGACATGGAGGAAGATAGTGATATCCCCTTGATTTTGGGGAGACCGTTCCTAGCAACAGGGCGAGCTATGATTGATGTGGCGGATGGCACCTTAACCTTGAAGGTAAATGAGGAAACAGTCACCTTTAACATCCTAAAAGCCATGGAACACTCTAAAGAAAGAGAAGGGTGCAACCGAATTGAGATATTTGATTCGATAGTTGATGAAGAAGTTGGGCATCAAGTACCCATTTTGCCGCTAGAAAGAGTGTTATGCCTACCCCAAAGAGTTGTTAAAGATAGTGAAGACCCGAGGGAAAAAGAAGTTTTAGCCATGTTAGAAGCATCACCATTTCATTCCTCCCGCTTCCGCACTAGATGGGAGGAGTTGAAAGGGAATGAAGAGGAACTCCTAGAAATAAAAGAGACACCACTTATTGAACTCAAGCAGCTGCCTCCTCACTTAAAATATGTATTCTTGGGTGAAAAAGATAATAACCCAGCTATCATCAATGCAAGCTTGAGTGAATTACAAGAAGAGAAGCTGTTGAGAATTTTGCGGAAGCATAAGGGTGCGATCGGTTGGTCCATTGAAGACTTGAAGGGAATAAGTCCGACTTTTTGTATGCACAAGATCCTAATGGAGGACGATCACAAACCGGTTGTGCAACCCCAAAGAAGATTGAATCCAGCTATGACAGAAGTGATTAGGAAAGAAGTGGTAAAGCTCTTAGAAGCCGGTCTCATTTACCTCATTTCAGATAGTTCGTCGGTGAGCCCCGTTCAAGTTGTACCGAAAAAGGGTGGAATAACCGTCATCACAAATGAAAAGAACGAGCTAATTCATACGCGAACGGTCACAGGGTGGAGAGTTTGTATTGATTATAGAAGATTGAACAGTGCTACAAGGAATGATCATTTTTCGCTCCCTTTCATTGACCAGATGCTTGAGAGACTAGCAGGACATGAGTACTACTGCTTCTTAGATGGATACTCGGGGTATAATCAGATAGCTGTGGCACCTAAAGATCAAGAGAAAACTGCATTTACATGTCCTTATGGGGTGTTTGCCTATCGGCGGATGCCGTTTGGGCTATGTAATGCACCAGCTACATTTCAAAGGTGCATGATGTCCATATTCTCCAATATGATTGAGAAACATATCGAAGTATTTATGGATGACTTTTCTGTTTTTGGTTCATCGTTTGACAATTGTTTGATTAATCTAGCCCTTGTATTAGAAAGGTGTGAAAAATCCAACTTGGTCCTAAATTGGGAAAAATGCCATTTTATGGTAAGAGAGGGAATTGTTTTAGGCCACCGAATCTCCCACAAGGGGATCAAAGTTGACAAGGCCAAAGTTGAAATTATTGAAAAACTTCCCCCTCCCACCAATGAAAAAGGCATTAGAAGCTTTTTAGGTCATGCTGGATTTTACAGGAGGTTTATAAAAGATTTTTCTAAAGTTGCCAAACCACTTACAAACCTACTTGTAAAAGACACACCTTTCAAATTCAATGAGGACTGTTTGAATGCTTTTAAAACCTTGAAAAATAAGTTGATAACTGCCCCTATTGTCACTGCACCCGATTGGTCACTACCTTTTGAAATCATGTGTGATGCAAGTGACATTGTTGTAGGGGCAGTCCTGGGACAAAGAAAAGATAAGTTGTTGCATGTAATTTACTACGCAAGTCATGTTTTGAATCAGGCACAACATAATTACGCAACAACTGAAAAAGAATTATTGGCTGTGGTGTATGCTTTTGATAAATTTCGATCTTACTTATTAGGATCAAAAGTTATTGTTTACACTAATCATGCTGCCTTGAGATATTTGTTTGCTAAGCAGGAATCAAAGCCAAGGCTACTCAGGTGGATTTTGTTACTACAAGAGTTCGATATTGAGATCCGAGATAAGAAGGGTTCAGAAAACACTATAGCTGACCATCTATCTCGATTGGAGAAGGTGGAGGAGGATGATGACACTAGACCGATTCGAGACCAGTTCGCCGATGAACACAACTTTGCAATTTCCGAGGCACCTTGGTTCGCTGACATTGCAAATTTTAAGGTAGGAAAGGCAATTCCATCCGATTTCATTTACCAACAACGAAAGAAGTTTATCCATGACGCCAAATTCTATGTATGGGATGAGCCCTTTCTTTCTATACAAAAAAGGAGTGGATGGGTTGTTGCGAAGGTGTGTGCCTGAGGAAGAGCAAGACAAGGTACTGTGGCACTGCCATGACTCTAATTATGGCGGTCATTTTAGTGGGGATCGAACTGCATCAAAGGTTCTCCTGTCAGGATTGTTCTGGCCGTCATTGTTTAAAGATGCATTCAACTATGTGAAGAAGTGTGATCGATGTCAGCGCACCGGTAATATTTCAAAACGAGATGAGATGCCTCAAAATCCTGTACTAGAAGTAGAAGTGTTCGATGTGTGGGGTATCGATTTCATGGGTCCATTTCCACTCTCATATGCAAAAGTTTATATTCTGGTGGCAGTGGACTATGTCTCAAAGTGGGTTGAAGCAACTGCTACACCAACCAATGATTCACAACAGGTCATCGCATTTCTCAAGAAGAACATCTTCGCGCGTTTTGGGGTACCTAGAGCTTTGATCAGTGACGAGGGCACTCACTTTCTTAATCGGAAGCTGGAGTACCTCCTAAAAAATATAGCGTACATCATAGGGTGGCAACCCCATATCACCCACAAACTAGTGGGCAAGTTGAAGTATCCAACAGACAAATAAAGAAAATCCTTGAAAAGACGGTGAACGTTTCAAGGAAAGATTGGTCAACAAAGCTTGACGATGCACTTTGGGCATATCGAACAGCTTTCAAGACCCCCCTTGGTATGTAACCATATCAAATTGTGTATGGTAAAGCTTGTCATTTAGCCCTTGAGTTGGAGCATCGGGCTTTTTGGACAACAAAATACTGGAATTTTGACTTGGTAAAGGCAGGCGAATCTAGAATACTCCAGCTTCACGAGTTAGAGGAGTTCCGGAATTTTGCATATGAAAATGCCAAGATCTATAAAGAAAAAACCAAGAAGTGGCATGACAAAAAAATTCAATTCAAGGATGGTCGGGACCGTTCAGAATAATCAAAGTGTTCCCACACGGTGCAGTGGAGTTAAAAGATATACACTCGAACCGAAGTTTCAAGGTGAATGGACAAAGGCTCAAACAATACTTAGGGGGAGAGTCAAAATTTCCGATGGAGTCTATCAATCTGATCCCCATTTGAAAAGGGGAATGTCAAACTCAAGACATTAAACGAGCCCTTATTGGGAGGCAACCCAAATTCGTATCCTTTGCAAGTTACCTTTAAAATTTAATCTCATTTTATTTGCTTTAATTTTATTGCTAGTATATTAGTTCTTGCTGTTTTGTATGCTCAAGGAACCACAAGGTGGGTGGAGGGAGTAGATTTAGCCTGGAGCCGCATCCAGCAACAGCATGGGTGTTTCAAGACTGGCTCTTTGCGCCTGAAGCGCCACTGGTGCGCCTGAAGCGCAAGTAAAATTGTAAGTATGAACAATCTGCGCCTGAAGCGCGCTCTTTACGCCTGAAGCGCGTTCTGTGCGCCTGAAGCGCGCCCTTTGCGCTTGAAGCGCATTTCGTGAAAGTTTGTCACTTCCAGTCAGTGCCTAAAGCGCATCTCATGCGCTCGAAGCGCATTCGCGCAAATTACCTCTAGAAGTTAGCGCTTGAAGCGCGGCTTCTGTGCTTGAAGCGCATTTTGCGCATAATGCTACTGGAAGTTAGCGCTTGAAGCGCTGCTTCTTCGCTCGAAGCGCATTTCTCCCAATTTGTCACTGCCAACACGCGCTTGAAGCGCTGCTTCTGCGCTTAAAGCGCATTTCTCCCAGTTTGTCACTGCCAACACGCGCTTGAAGCGCTGAACGTGCGCCCGAAGCGCATTTCACGTATTTTGCTTCTGTCGATCCGCGCCTGAAGCGCTGAACGTGCGCCCGAAGCGCGTTTACGCTGGCTTGTGCTTTTAAAACATCCTACCCCTCCATTGTGTCCCCAAACCAGCCTCAAGCTCTCTAACATTCCTCCAATTACACAGTTCATCTCCAGCACCAGTTGAATCTCTAACACTTCTTACTGTTCAACACAACAAAGGTAAGTCTTCTTAACTTCAAGCATTCAAATGTTCATTCATTATCAAGTAAGTCCATATCCTTTTGTTGGTTGATTGATGATATTTCAAAAAAAATGTATGTCCATTATTACTGCTTGCATTGTTACATGATTGTGGTTTATACATGCATTGTTGAATAAGAAGTAGTGTTAGGGTATGCCTTCATTTAGAACTTGTTGTGATTGAAAATTATCTTGCACTCCTAGTGTTTGAGGAAATGCCACAACCAAACTCGAATCTTAATTGATGAATTGTCACTATATGTGCATTGCTATATGTGTGTGGGTTGTTTGAACTAGAAATTGTGCTGGTGTTGGCCTTCACTTAGAACATGTTATGCTTGAAAATTATCTGGCACTCCATGTGTTTGATAAAATGCCACAACCACCGTTAAATCTTAATTGATAAATTTTCATTGGATTAATGTGTATTGGATGAATGTGGGATAATAGTTATGATTGTCTTGGTCAAGTGGATGAACATTCGATCTAACCCTCTAACGTTGAATACTTTGAACCTTGGTTGTGTTTAATTGTTTTGCAGGATCAAATGGCAACCCATCAAAAAGCAAAACGAACAAAGGTTATAGAGGCATCATCTTCCTAACCGCACGATGCGTCCTTATTCAAGAACCTAGAAACACAAGAGTTTCATGCCAAACTCCCTACCATCAAGAAGTTCGTGAGTGAGAAAAATTTTGATTTGAAAGAAGATGAATTTGTTGACATCCAGGCAATGATTGCTACCAGGGGATGGGAGAAGTTAACCACATTTGTCACCAATGCGAGTAAACCAATAGTAGTGGAATTCTTCTCAAACGCTTCTGATCTGAAGTCCGCTCCACATGATGAATTTGTGAGCTATGTGAGGGGAAAGAGGGTCCCCTTTACACCTGAAGCAATCAATGAACTCTTTGGTTTGCCAAATTATAGGGATTGCAGCTTTCAAGTATATGAGGACACAAACACAAAAATAGACACCGAAGACATTTTGCGCACTTTGTGTAGACCCGGCACAGATTGGGTAAGAAAGAGGGACGGCACTCCTAGAAAACTGCGCTCGTTGGATCTCACTCCAATTGCAAAAGCATGGAGCACTTTTGTTCATCATACGCTTTTGCCTTGTTCAAATGTATCAGATGTGACAGTTCAACGAGCATGTCTACTAGCCACAATCATAAAAGGTGACAGACTCAATGTGGGTCTGCTGCTTGTCAATGATCTGTGGCGGACAGCCCTTCTTGACCCCCCGACGGGCTACTTCCATCGCGCCTCTTTGATTGGCAAACTATGTGAACGGGTGAGAGTGTCACCCAAAAAGGGTGAAGAAATGGTGAAACCTGCTACCCCCATCACTGCCAGATGGATTGAGAAATACTCCAGAATTCCGACAGATCTTCCAGGTTTTCCACAACCAGTGATGCCGATGGAAGAAGATTTTGGTCCTACAGGGCCACATGACGACCCTCAACACCCCCCACAGCTGACCACTGAGGAAAGATTTGGAAGATTAGAAGATATGATGGAGCAGATGAGGATCGACCAGCGAAATGGACAGGCCAGGATAGAACTGGGGATGACCAATCTTTATCGAGCCTTTGCATCATCACAGCAAACACCGGGCGGCATGTTTCTACTCTGACTTGTTCTCACCTCACCAGTATCCTGGCGACTCCAGTGGTGCGGGAATGGAGGACCCAAACAGCGCTCCTTGAGTCACTTAACTGAGAGAAGTTTTCTTTCCTTTTTATTTTCTTTCTTTGTTTGTATTTTTGCTTTTGTTGTTAGTAATCGAACTATCTGTCCTTGTTTGTATTTTTAAATGTGTACTATGATGAAGAAGTGTAATAACTTGTAGTAGGTCTTAAGTTTTCTGTTTGGGATTCTGAATTTCAACTCTATGTTTCTTTGCTCATATCATTGATCTATTCGACGCGTTTCACTAATACATACCATGTTGATTACTAAGTGGTTGGAAAATCTGCCATAAAAAAATGTAGTAACACATTTGACACAGTTTTGAAAGTTCAACTCTCTCTTGTATATCCTAACTGTGAGTTTTTGGGCCTAAACATTTATATTTCTTGTTGTGTGATGATCTAGACATGTGTTAACCCTTCAGAACTTGCACTAATTCTAACATGCATCACTTGTGATTTATGCATACACGGAGGCAATTTTGTTTGGTCGTTTGAGCCTTTCTAACTACCATGTGCAAATTTTATCCTTTGCTAGCCCCTTTGAGCTTGACCCTTTCTTTCGGTTACTAGCCACATTACAAGTCAAATTTTTGACAGTGATTCAATCACAGTACTTGGAGGTAGGTAAAAATTTTTTTTTATCGTCTCTGTAAAGTTTGTAGTTTGGGGTTGCTCATGGAATAGCAACGTCTTAAGTTTGGGGTAGGGTTCTCAAATAAAAAAATAAAAAAAATAAAAAAAAATGTTGTACTATGAAAAATAACATCTCCTTAGTTATTTTGTCAAAGTTTGAGAATCCCCACAGTGAAAAGGTGAATAAAAATCAAAAGAGGTAGAATAAAGTGAAAATGTGCGCATAACTCCAAGTAGTAAAGCCTACTTTCCCAAAATGTCCTACCCTTACCTAAGCCCCATTACAACCTGAAAGTCCTCCAAAAGTGTTTGTGTTTGTTGCATTGTGATCGCTAACTAGAATTTTTTCAAGCCTATGGTAGCGTGATGCATGTTCTAGAATTTGAGTGATAAATTCATTACCCTGACTAAACACTTGAGAGAAATTTTGGTGAGATTGTGTGAAGAGATAGTTGAACTGGATGAATTAATGTTAAAGTGTATACATTGAGTTATTTTTGTGCAGCAACCATGAAGCATGATGAATGTTTTGTAGTAGTGGAAATTTTGAGAATGGAGTTTGATGTGATTTGAGAAGATTGAGTTTAAATTACCCTTAACTGTACCAAATAGGAAACTAATTGTTGCCTAGGGACAAGCAACAGACTAAGTTTTGGGTTGTGATAACTCTTCATCATATGCATATTTGTCATTGTTTTTAGTCTTATTTATAGGAAATCATTAATTAATTTAAGGAGTTATTTAATATATTTTGTTAATTTTAGTTTTTAGATTTAACAACATGTTTATGTTCGTATTTCCTTTATTAAGTAGATATTTTTATGGTTTTATGTTATTTTCTTTATTTTCCGTGCAGTGCTGAATTCTGGTGAGAAATCAACATGACCTACATGGAGTATTTCTACCATATCTGGAGTTGTAGATGTCCAATTGGAGTCAAACAAAGTTCAAATGAAAGCTAAGATCCATAGCTACAACTTTCATGCAGACACCAGAACCAAATTAGGACTAGAAAGAGGAGAAAAATGCAATAAATTCCAGACATCAGTTGTTGTGCGCTTGAAGCGTGCCAGCTGCGCTCGAAGCGCGTTTTGGCACCACTGCTTCTGTTTTAATGCGCCTGAAGCCTGAAGCACAAGTCTTGCGCATGGCACGCGGAAGAATGCATAAAACCGAGTTTTTCTAAATTTTGAGGGATCTTTTTGTCAATTAAGAAGCTCAGAGACTTTTGCCCTAGCAGAGAAGCTCAGAGACGACTGTTCTACACCATTGAAAGAGTTTTATAGCTACAACTTTCATGAAGACACCAGAACCAAATTCGGACTAGAAGGAGGAGCAACATGCAATAAACGCCAGACATCAAATGTTGTGCGCTTGAAGCGCGTTTGGGCACCACTAATTTTGTTTCAATGCGCCTGAAGCGCAAGGCATGCGCCTGGGGCGCGTGGCGCGCTGCAGATTGCATAAAATCAAGTTTTTCTGATTTTTTAGGGATCTTTTGGTCAATTGGGAAGTTCAGATACTTGTGCCCTAGCAGAGAAGCTCAGAGACGGCTGTTCTACACCATTGAAGGAGTTTTATCAAGAATCATTCATAAATCTTTCTTGTAATTCCTCTTTAATCCCTATCTCTTTAATCTCTATAATGAGCAACTAAATCCTATTTGTTAGGGATGAGTGGAACAAGATGAAACCTTTATTTGTCTGAATTGATTCCAGGTTATATGAATAAATTTATTGAATTATTTTTCTCATCTCTGTGCTTAATTTTTTTTATTGCCTGATCAACTTTAAAATGTTCTATGATTTGTAATTTGAAACGGAAGTGGACTTTACGAATGCTTGAAATGAGAAATTCATGAGATTGTAGTCTAGGGATAGATGCAGGTCATGAAACCAATTGACTTAGTTGCAGAGACAACAATTTAAAAAGAGAATTTTTATGCTGTAGAGCTTAATTCTAATCTTAAACTCACTAAGGAATTAGGGGTTACTTTGGAATTAAAGGTTCTGTCACTAAGACATTAGGGCAAGAATACTAAAGAGAATTCGGTAATAATTCCATAATGGAATTCAGTAACTAGGATCAAATTAGAAACCAAGGGTAGACTCAAACTGAAACTCATCCCTGACATTTTTCTCATTATAAAAGTTCAATTTTATTATTGTTGTTATTTCAAATATTATTCTACTTAATCTACAAACTTTTTGTTCAATTTCAGTAATTAAATATAATTCGATAGTAAAACGCAATCCTTGAGTTCGACACTCGGTACTACCATTTTAATTATTACTTGCAACGTTTCAGTACACTTGCTGAAACGCTATCAATCTTGTTGGATTCTCTTGCAAAAATAACTTGACCAATCGGGTTTCATATAAATAAAAAACATATCTTTTTATGCTCCAGATTGCCTTACAAAACTAACTTTGACCAATTCTGACTTTAATTAATTCTGGAACAAATCTTTCTTCCCGCTAATAGCTTCTGAATTCCACAAGACTTCTATTTATTTTTGTATCAAATCCTTTTTAATACTTTGATCAAATTTAATCAAATCTCCACTGATTATCATCATGATTAAATCTGGACCGTTTAATCTTCTGCGTTAGTCCACATCTGGACCATACTAAGTGATCTGCTGTGATCCTCTGATTTTGGCCAACCTTGAGTTGCAAACTGATCTGTTGTGATCCTCTGATCTCGGCCAATGCTGGACCACACATCCTGACCTTTTGATTTCGGCCAACACTGGGCCATGGTCTAATCTTCTGATCTCAGTCAACACTGGGCCATATACTTAATTCTGAACTATTGATCTTGATATCTTCCCTCTGATCTGGACCAATTATGAACTGAGTCTGGATTGAACTGAAATTAAATCAGGACAAATAATATTTCAGTCTGGACATTTTACCTTCTGATTTGGATTAGGTCTGGATCAAATCTGGACATCATTTCTTCTGGTCTGGACTTAGTTTCATACCCTAAACCATGCTATCTTCTGGTCTGGGTCAAATCTGGATTGAATCTCTTGTTCTGGACCCATTAATTTATCCTCTGATTAAGTCTGGATCAAGTCTGGGCTGTTTATCATTTCACTACCAGACCATCTTCTGGTCAGAATAACTTCTAGACTAAGTCTGACTTATGATTCCTTCTATTCTGAATCAAGTCTCCCTCTGGCAGGCTTCCTTCTGGTCTGGTCCAGGTCTCCTTCTGACTTTGCTTCTTTCTGATCTGGGCCAGCAAAGATATCCTCTGGTACCTTCTGGGTGCATTTTCTGGTGTCTTCATCTTCTGCATTTGGAAACTTCATTTTCTAAGGGCATTTAATGTAATAATTCAAGGTTCAAAATAAGATTACATGGAGTGCTTTTGTAAACATCAAAATCCTAAGTACTTAGAACCAACTTGGTTCCAACAATCTCTCCCTTTTTGATGATGACAAAACCTTAACTTATTTTGCTAGCTTATAACTCGTAGACTTGAATTACTCCCCCTCAAACCAATCTTTCCCCCTAAGTCTGATACTGACTTTTTCTTCTCCTTTTCAACTCCTTGTCTTTTCACTCTTTCTTTTCTTCTCTTCTCCTCTCCTTTTCAACTCCTTCTTTATTCGCTCTTTCTTTTCTCTCTTCACATTGCCTTTCCTTTTCAACTCCTTCTCTTTTCACTCTTTCTTTTTCTCTCTCCCTGTTTCCTCTCCTTTTAAACTTCTTACCTTTTTTCACTCTTTCTTTTTCTCTCTTTATTTTTTATCTCCCTGTTTCTTCTCCTTTTCAACTCCTTCTCTATTCATCTCTTTCTTTCTCGCTCCTCCTTTCTTTTTATCTCTCATTTTCTACTTATTTCTCCTTTTTCTCTCTCTCTCTCCCCCCTTTTGTCATCAGCCAAAAAGAGGTCCTACTATTTTTGTAATTTTTTGTTTTTTCTCTTTACAAATTACAGAAAGGAAAAATAGAAAATTAAAAAGCATAAAATAAAATTACAAGAAAATTAAAAAACTTTAAAGATGACTACTTGAGCTAGTCAGATATGGAGGTAATGCTGAGATGCTTCTTGATGAACTCGAATCTATCTTCAGGTAGTGTTTTGGTGAAGATGTCAGCCCATTGATGATCAGTGTCCACAAACTTGATGCTTAAAGTCCCTTTTTGAATAAGATTACATGGAGTGCTTTTGTAAACATCAAAATCCTAAGTACTTAGAACCAACTTGGTTCCAACAATAATAGGTTCTGTTAGCTGCGTGATTGCCACCCCCTTACTGTTCCAGATGTTGAACTAGGTTAGTGGTAGTCGTTACCTAGAGTTAAATAGCTTCTAGTATGTGTTCCCATTGCTGAGTAGTAGGTGGTGGAGAAGGAACATTATCGTCTGGTGGAGCATTACATCTTGGCCTTCCACGTCTTTCAGGTCTGTCTGCCATAAATCTGCATACCATACAAAAAATACAAAGTTGATCAAATTTAATATTTGCTGAAATGATACGTTGATCATAAAAGGTTATGTTAGCTTTGTGATTGCCACCCCCTTATTGTTCCAGATGTCGAACTAGGTTAGTGATAGCCGTTACCTAGAGTTGAATAGCCTCTAGTATGTGTTCCCATTGCTCAACAGTAGGTAGTGGAGAAGGAACATTATCGTCTGGTGGAGCATTACATATTGGCCTTCCACGTCTTCCAGGTATGTCTGCCATAAATCTGCATACCATACACAAAATACAAAATTGATCAAACTTAATATTTGCTGAAATGATACTTAGATGATATAGTAAAGAGGAGAAGCATCTTAAATTTAACCCACTACCCATAGTCTGATTGGTTATACCAGATATAATTCCAAATGTAATAACGGCAACCATGTATCTAGAAAATGGTAATAATTCTTACATTTAAAAATTTCAGAGGCAATCATAGGAGTTTTCATAAGTAGAATTATTGAAATGTCATTGTAATTGTATAGTACATAGTCTGCAAAAAATCCTCTGATGTACAAAAAAATAAAGTAAATTAAAATGTCAACAAATCATAACTACATAGCCTTATCCTCTAATGTCTGAATCCTTGCTTCAAGTCTTCTTATCTGCTATAATATATAAAATGTGGGATGAGATACTAGTCTCAATGAGTTCTATATAAAAAAATGGGGATGGGCAGTTCCAATAATGGTTCAAAGGATACGTAGAACATCCAGAGGGATGTTTCGAGGATACATAGAACGTCCAAAGGGAAGGTTCAAAGGGTACGTAGACACGAATAATACACTAGTTAGCCCACTATCATCTCACCCTCATTCATTCAATCCTTAACACAAACATTCACACACACATATGAAAAATAGATAAATTTTTAATAACATAATGCAAGTTTCAATAGTTCCAACATGCCAAACCTCACAGGTTTCCTCACTTATGTTTTAGAGGTCCCATTATTTCAAAACCCAAAAAACTAATTCCTAAGAGGAAATGAATTTAATATCAACCCCAGAACCCCACATGCAATTGTGAAAATTTGTTCTAGGATAAAAACTCACACTCTTGAGAAGGAGATATTTCATCTAGAGTCAAGCTGGATTGTAGAAGCTATTGGGTTTCATAGCTCTTAACACTTCCACCTCTGCTGCAATGGTTCGATTATGAGATTCACTAATCTGCTCTTAATCTTCTTTTAGTGTTGCCTTGGACTACAAACGACACTTGAGAGCAAGAAGAGGACATGCACGAGGTCAAGTTGGAGGAAGAGAACTTCAAATCGTTGCTGCCTTGAAGGATCATGGGAAGAAAAGGAAAAAGAGAAAGATGATGATGGTGAACACTAAGAGAATGTTGTTGTGTGTTATGATGGAAGGAAAAGTGGGGTTGGTTTATGAAAGAAAGGAAAGTCATAATGGTTTTTGTGCACCTGTGAGTGAGAGAGAAAGAAAAGCGGTGTGTTCTCCTCTTTTGAGTCTTGGACTTGTTAATACTACCACTTTCCTACCTCAAGTTTGAACATAAATCAAATATTACTAAAAATAATGTATTAATGTTTGATAAAAATTCTAAAATCTATTTACTATCTTAATTTATAAATATTTCTAAGGTAGTGAGAGGGTTTGTTACACTATTAATTCTTTGTTATGTTCTCTTTTCTAACATTTAGACTCAAATATGTGACACCCTAAACCCAAAAATAGCATATATATAATTTATACTAGATTTTTTTGTGCAATCTCAATGAACTTGACTTAACTATAATCTCAAAAAGTCGTTTCTAATTAAATAAGTAAAAGTAAAATACAAATTACAACTCTTAATTCCCGTTATCACTTATAAAAGCGGGGTTTCTCTCAAATTTGAACTTCAAGACTCATTAACCTGTAATAACTATGACTTCACAAACGCATGGCCAAGCCAGTCAAACACCAACAACGAAGGAGGTTAGTTTTGAAATCATGTTGATAGTATAATATAAATAAGAAAAACACATAATTAATAAAAAATGAATTGTATCGTTACACAAACATTCTTGAAGGAAAAACATCACATTATAAAGTCAAAAACACTCAAGGAAAATCAATATATTTCACTATAACATCAAATCATCTAAGAGAAATTATTATCGCACACGATACATACTAATCATAACAAAAAAATGAAATGTTATGGATAAGCTTATACTCTACTTCACAATGTGGTTCCATTCTAACTCTGAATTACATGGTTAGGAGGCTTGATTGTATGTCACAACCCAAGTGGACGGACAATTCAAATTGGCGTTGTCCTCATAAATCCCCTCAACTCAACCCGAGACACATATATGCGACAGTCGAGGTAAACGTGTGTTGCATGGTAGCTCCCGACATTTGGAGTGTTACCTCCAAGTCACCTGGGAAATTCTCCATTTGAATACCTCCAAGGTCTAACAATCTTGCCTTAAGACTCAACAGTAGACCGCCACGATCAGACTCATTCAGTTGTACTTCTTCGAAATCACTAGGCTTGTCAGGCCCTACCTATATGATAACAAAATAATCTCCACTTCAAAAATTATCAACATCTATTTACTCCGCTCGTTAGCCTAGACTACTCAATTAAGAGCACTATCTTTAGCACAAGTTGGAATAATCACTATTTCATCAACTTTGGGGTTACTTCAAAATTCTCATCACAAATTTATAACATCATTATCATCATCATCACATAAACTTATCACAAATTTATAACATCTCTATCATCAATCATAAATCATCATCATCAAATAAACTTATCACAAATCTATAACTTCACTATCATAAATCATATATCATTATCATCGGATAAACTTATATCACACAATACATCCATATTTTATTATTACCTCGCATAAACTCATCTAATCAAACATATGCACCAAATTTATTCGACATCCAATATCAAATACCACATATGTAACGAAATTAAATCAAATATCACAATAATATCAAATACCACACATTTACGAATCAATCAACACCCTACATATATTTCTTTTCCACATTTTAATCTCACAATTTCAATTTTTGCATATCAATTAATTTATTATTCAGAGGGCTATTGTCGTACGTAGCGAGCTCCAAATGAATTATTGGAAAATATGGTTTTCCCGTTCATCTCAAAATATATTATACTCATGAATTCAAACGTTCTCTCAGCTCTTACCTTATCTCGACGCTTTCACACGCTAATCCGAGTCCATCAAAGAGAGACCTCCATTCATTTGATTTCTTGTCCTCAATCAATCCAATTCGACACTTTATTGTAAATGTTAAAGATAAAATATAAGAACACACTCTTAAAAGGTAAATTTCTAAATCGAATCAAATGAACTAACCCAAAATCGGAAAATAATAAGTGTATAATATAGCCATTGTTCACTCGGTTGTTTTGGCATTGGTTTCACTCAAATCAGACTTACGGTAAAAAAGAAAAGTGAAAAATAAGGAATTTCATAAACAGAGAAGTCAGATATTTTAGATAATGGTTAAAAATATGAAAAACTATGTTTAATTGACTAACTAAATCTATGAAACAACATACTGATATTTGGAAGAAAATAGAGAAATTTTTCTGGGACAGATCACCGATATCAATTTTCTTCTTTTTTTACCCTCTATGTGTGGCCGGTTTGCTCCAGCTCCCCTCTCTTTCTCCTACATTTGCTTCTTCTTGAGACGGCGGTAATGGCAGAATAAAGTTTATGGTTATAGTTGTATTTTGCGCATCATAGAGACATGGAGTCAAGTTTGATGAAGTTGATTGACGAACATGATTATCCAATCATGACGACAATGAATCACAAAAAGAATGGGTAGTGAGGGTTCTTTGAGGCAGCATAATCTCATGAGGAAGGAGTCTGCGTAGCAAAGTTCATGTTGTGGATAGAGGGTGCAGCTAGAAACCACCTAGGTGCATAAGTAACGGATTTGAAAAGTCTAAAACAGAGTAGGCCAAAGTCCATATTGAAACAATAAAATAGAGATGTAGCAAATGGGTCGCAAGTGTAGATAAGAAAGTCAATTGCAGTGTAACAAAGGCCCAAATGGTATGCAGAAGAAGAAAACAAGGTGTAAATAGCAGTCTGATTCAAAATTCATTTTTTTGTATTTCTAAAAGTCCTTAATAAACAAATAATTTATTTTACTCATCCACACTAAAAAAAAATTCTCCAAAATACTCATTTTAACATAATATTATTTTTCCTTAACATAATTAAATAAATAAATAAATATAATTATTAACTACTAAATCAGATATCTTTAAAATCGTCACATCATAGCAAACACACATGAAAAAATTTATCATAATATTTATCAACATATATCCTCAAATATTTTAAATATCTCATTAACTCGGTAAAATAGTATTTTTAATGATTAAATAGTCTATTATAAAACTTGACTATAAGTTTTCATATACATATTTTTCAAAAAATTACATTCTTAAATAATAATATTATTCTATTATTAATTTAATTAATATAAATGAAATCTTTCATAAAATAAAAATTTATTAAACAATTAGAAACAAAAGTCTCGGGCATACAAATTTAACCTAAGAAAAATTAAAATAAAAAAAGAAATAAATAGAAAACATCTCTAGGACACTAATAATATTATTTATTTCAATACTATTATTAAATATAAAACATTTTTAATATCTTATATAAAATACCACAAAAAATACCATAGATCATGTACAATTAATTATAATATCAATATTTCATAAATATAATAAATGTTATATTACTTATAATATCGTCTAATACATTTGTGTTGCACGTATTTCTAAATGATTTATTTTTTATAAATTTATATTGCCGGTGTTTATATATATAATTACCTCAATCAATTAAAATTTTTGAAAGTGTTTAATTTTTAGAGTGCAAATGTAATTTTTTTTTACGTGAAGCAAACATATTTAATTGTAATTTTACTTTTAAGATAATTTTAATCAAAGTCAAACATTTTTTATGATTTGAAAATGATAATAGGTTGACTTATTAAAAAATATATTAATATATTCTTTACACGTATTTTGTGATACTCAATAACAATAATAATCTGTCTTATCGACGAGGCTAATTAATTTTAAAAAATTAGGAAAGGGTATAATTATAATTAATTAAAGTCGATAATGACTATATTAGAAATACTCACAAGTAAATTTAAACTTTATTCTATGATGTTAAATAATTACCGTTAAGTTAACACTTTATTGACAATAAATCTATATAAGTTTTTGAAAATATGATAAATAAAAGATAAACTATTTTTAATATATTATAAATAGTTTATTGTAGAAATATATTTAAATGGGTTTACGTGATAGAATATTTTTTTATAGTTGCGCTCACAAATATAATTTAAATAATAATTATTAAGAAATTATAGTCATTTTCATTATTTGTTATTAGGGTAATACAATAAATATTATATCTCTACAAAACAACTAACTCATATTCTGCAAACAAAAAACTAAATTTGACCTCATTTATTTAATTGTTTTAATAATTTTTTTTTCCTATCTTAAATTTTAAAACCTAATTTTTTTCAAATTGAATCTATGATGCATGTAACAAATTCTTTGAATATAATTCTCTAAATATCATATATATTTCTCAAGGATTAAAGATACAAGATCTTTTACATTGAGATCAGTAACTTTCGTTAGTATGCAAGATACTAAAACTACTACCGATCAATTGTAGTTAAATGATCTACAATGGATAAAGAATTTAGAAAATTTAGTTACAATTGAGTAGATACCATTATAATATAATATATATAGTTTTGCAATTACGTTCTTTATATACACATATATAAAATATTAACAATTAAATATATTTAATTCAAGGCAAACAACAATATGGAATAGAAAAATTAGTTTTTAACCATTATTATTAATCCAATTATTACATATGATATGTATTTTGTCAGACACAAAATAATTGGTATCAAAATAGTATCAGATCTTCAAATTTTTAGTGATTCAGGTCACTGATTGGAGGGATGCAACATGGGAGCCTAGGACAGTGAATTGGTTGACATTCTATCGGTTTATTTGGACAACAAGGTGGCAGACCTTGTACATTGCCAAACATAGCACATGCAACAACAAGTAACACCACAAACTTCATGAACATCTTCAACATTGTTTCCATTATAATCAACTTGTGTTTGTTATGAAAAGAATAGTGATATTTTATTGGGCGTTGTATGTTATAGAAATTTTACTTATTTATAGAGAAAATGACAATCCTTTGAAATATCATAATAAGAAATATTAAGACAATAATAATGTTCCTACTTAATTCTTTTTTTATCATATTAAGAAACTTTTAGCATCCATTGACTAATTTTTAATACCATATTTTTTACTACCTACGATTTCTGTTGAAAAATATTAAGATGAGTTTTTAAATTTATTTCAACTAATGCATAATGCATATATGAACGTATTGTAATGTTTATAAATACGGTTAAATAAGCTTTTAGTTCCAACAAGTTTTTTGAAAATTTGCTTTTTGTAACCTTAAAAAAACTGCATTTTTTATTCCCTACAACATTTTCTTATAAACAGTTTAAGTCTCTACTAACAAGAAATATGTGCATTTCTACTTGAATTTTTAAATTTTTGAATGATTTTTTGCTAACACGATTAAAATATTATAAAAAATTTCTACATAAAAATCTAAATTTTTTTAAATTAAGTTAAATACAAATTAAATACGAATTTTTTATATGTCCAAAATCCATGATAAAATTTAAAAAAATAGACTTAAAAATTGACTTGTTAATTCATTTTTTGTGGATGACCTTTTTACATTTTTGAAACATGTCTATAAAAAACTCAATCAAAAATATATATTGACAATCTAACATAGCCAAAAATTATATTTGAGTGTGTGTTTTTTTTTAACACATTCAAACATATTTATGTGCTAATTAAAAATTGACTTGACTAAAAACTTTATATAAATATTTTTCAAAAAATTACATTGTGAAATAATATATATTACTATTATTCTATAATTAATATAATAGATATAAATGAGTTTTCATAAAATAAAAATTTATTAAACAACTAGAAACATAAGACTCAAGGTTACAAACCTAACCTATGAAAAATAAAAATAAAAATAAAATAAATAGAAAACAAAAACTGACACTAAGGCTAATTTTTCAACTGCTCAAAGAGAATTTGAGCTTTCTCTGGTGAGAGTCCAAGGTCACACATTTACCCTCAATCTTAGACCTCAAGGATGCTATTAATATTATTTATTTCAATATTACTATTAAATATGACATTTTTTTAAAGTCTTAATTAAAATACCACAAAAAATATTATGCGTTCCATAAATCGTATACAATTATTTGTAATATCAATATTTCATAAATCATGTTACAAGTTTATATAAGTAACTTTTTTTTATAAATTTGTGTTGCACGTGCTTATATATTTTATTAATTAAATCCATCATACTTATAAATTTTCGAATTGTTTAACTTTTATAGAGTGTAAGTGCAATTATTTTTCTGTGAAACAAACACATCAAAATGTAGTTTTATTTTTAAAATAATTTTAATCAAAGTCAAATATTTTTTAAGAATTCATAATTTTAATTGGTTGACTGTGTAAATATATTGACAGTGACGGTGCATACCAATGTATTACTTGTTCAAAAATACATTAATATATTTTTTACACATGTTTTTGTCATATTCAATAACAATAGTAATCTATTATATCGATGAGGTTAATTATTTTTTTAAAAATTGAGAAAGTATAAAGTTGTAATAAATTAAAATGACACTAATGACCATTTTAAAAATGCTCACAAGTGGATTTAAACTTTGTCCCTTTACGGTACATAATCAAATTCTTACCATTCATCTAACACATTATTGACAATGAATAGGTATTAGTTTTTGAAATTATAAAAATAAAAGTTAAACTATTTTTGATTTATTATAAATAATTTCCTGTAGAAATATTTTTAAATAGGTTTACATGAACTACAAGGAATTTCAAAGACTGTGCGACATTTAGGTTGCATCAGTTGTAGCAAAACCGCCCTTAATATTGAATTGTGACGATTTCTGCGACATTTTTTTATCAACTGTCGCCGTGCTTCTCATTTTTGCATCCTGCTCAAAAAACACCCCATTCCCAAACATGTTTTAGTTTCCTCCTAAACCCTTAGTGCCCAAATTGGCAGAACTTTTCATTTTCATTTTCCCCAAAGTCGCAACCAACCTTCAATCTCTATCTCAGTTTTATTTCCCTCAATTCGCGTTCCACCCTCCATCTCAGGTTCCTCCCCATTCACGACCACCCTCAATCTCAGGTTCTTCCTCATTCGTGATTTCTCTCCATCTCAAATTTGCTCATTGCGGCCTTCCTCCGTCATCGTTTTCAATCATAGCACTGCTTCCTCTCTCCGGTGGGGTGCTACTTCCTCTCTCCGGCGCGACGCTACTTTCTTCATCTATCTGGTGACGGTGCAACACAACGCTTCTCCATCAACGACGTCGTAACACATCCCATTTGTAGGTAATGCTAAAACTAACACCATAGTGCAATGTGTTTGTTGTTGTTGATGATGGTAGGTTACATAAAAGTTGGCTCTTTGTTTGTTGTTTTCGTGCTATGTGTTTGTTGTTTTCATTCCTTATATTTAAGTTGGCTCTGCTTTGAAATAATGGCTATAGGAAATAAGAATTTTTCCATGCCTCTGCAATTGCTGTAGGAAAAGTTAATATGATCAACTATTGATAAAGCAAGGTCACGATTGCTGTAAGTCTTGTTTCAAGACTTTGAATCACATTTCATCTTGTATTGCTGAAGTTATTACTTACAAAATGATATAACTAATTGCCAGAAAAAAAAACATACCACCATAAAGAATAGATAATTGCTTTTGTTTGTCATTGAGTGATAGCAAAGCCTCCCTGAGATGATCTTGCTGTTGTTTGCCCTTAATGAAAGGATTTAACTGACCAAAATTCATTACGCGCATTCCTTTTCACATCATGTGTCATTACTTCCATTTTCCTTAAAGTCCCGCGTTCCTTTTCATTCCTTAAATTTAAGTTGGCTCTGCTTTGAAATAATGGCTATAGGAAATAAGAATTTTTCCATGCCTCTGCAATTGCTCTAGGAAAAGTTAATATGATCAAATATTGATAAAGCAAGGTCACGATTGCTGTAAGTCTTGTTTCAAGGCTTTGAATCACATTTCATCTTGTGTTGCTGAAGTTGTTACTTACAAAATGATATAACTAATTGCCAGCAAAAAAAAAAAACATACCACCATAAAGAATAGATGATTGCTTTTGTTTATCATTGAGTGATAGCGAAGCCTCCCTGAGCTGATCTTGCTGTTGTTTGCCTTTAATGAAAGGATTTAACTAACCAAAATTCATTACGCGCGTTCCTTTTCACATCATGTGTCATTACTTCCATTTTCCTTAAAGTCGCGCTTTCATTCATCTTGATGCGAAAACCCTAAAATTACTCATCTTGCTAAAAACCCCAAATCCCTAAAATCACTTGAAGCCTTACGTGATCAAACTCGAAGCTCTGCGTACTCAAACTTGAACTTCAACTCAAACCTTGCGTATTGCTTTGCATCGCCACTGCATTTTGTTCTAAGCTTCATAGGTATGAATCTCTTTCTTATTTCCTTTTTCTACATCTCTCGACTTCACTCTTGTTGATTCCTTTTTCTACATCTCTCAAATTTGTTGTTGTTGATTCCTTTATCTGCATCATGTTCCTGATTTAAAAACCTAATTTGGTGTTACTAGAATGATTTAATGAAAGCTAACATCAAATTCTAATTTAGTCTTGACAAGATGTTTTTTCTTTGTTGGTGTAGGGTTCTCTCTGCATCTCATAGGCTTCTAACAGGTATTGAATACTTTGCTCTCATGACATATGTTTTTGTTGTTGCTGTTTATGTTATTATTATCAATTATCAAATAATAAAATGTACTTTCTCTAAAGTATCTTTGCGATTGTTTTGTGAATCCGCTTTATGACTTTTTTGCAAGTTTTGTTCCTTTCTGCATTGTAAATCTGTTTTGTTTAAGGTTAACCTTTTTTTGTTGTACTAAGTTGAAGTATCTTTTTGGTGTTTCTTTGGTTCTAAGGTTGTAAAAGTTAAATTATGTTCAATATATAATCTATTAGGTTGAGATAAAATTAATGTTAATCTTTTGCATGTTTTGTTCCTTTATGCATAGTTAATCTTCTTTGAAGCAATGGATAAGTCATGGATTATGAAGCCACACACATCGGTTGAATATGATCAAGGGATAAATGGATTTATTAATTTTGCCTTTCGAGATGAATTAGCAAATGGCGAAATAATACGCCTTTGTAAATGTTGTGGTTTCAAAAAAACCGCAGAGTAGAAGTGTAATGTACGATCACTTAAAGTGCAAACCATTTCCAAAGGGATATACAATTTGGGTACATCATGGGTAGTCCATAGGAGAAACTAGTACTATCTCACCTAATAGTGTTTCAAATATAGTTCAAGACACTGTTGTCATTGATGATCATATTGAGAACATGATCAACGATGCTTTTGGAGTTGCAAAGGATGCAAACGAAGTGCCCATTGAATCAAGATATGGTGCCAAATGCAACTCAACAAATGTATGAAGAGGGCAAAAAGTACTATGAATTAAGTAGAGAAGGAGAACAACCTTTGTATGAAGAGTGTGTTAAATATTCAAGACTATCTTTTTTGGTAAAGTTGTATCACATCAAATGTTTATGTGGAATGACTGATAAAACCACTTCAACTTTGAATGATGATTTTGATGACAATAATCATGATATGAATTTATGATTGTTAATAACTCTAGTTTGTCCTTATGTTGATATGGTACTCTTCGATCTATGTTATTTATTTACTAATTTTTTTATTGTTGCACTGTGTGTAATGTTTAGCTTGCATCCTATCTGTTTAGCTATTTGCATCGATCTAACTTTGTTGTAATCAATGTTTGCAGTGTAAATGTGTTTGGAGTCTCAATCTTGTGAACAAAATGGAATCATCATATGAGGATATTCGGCGCAAAACAATAGAAGATAATTACAAAAAGATGAAGGTTCTCAATCTAACCCATCTCTCTCAATCCCTTCACAAATCTTCTTCTACCATTTCAAAAACCACACCGGTTAGTAATAACTCAAAATACTAACAATATAACATGTTTCTTATTCGTATTATATGTTATTTTTATTTATTTACATGGATGATAAATGATTGTAGCGTTTCACTAAGGGTCGTTCGAGGCTTATACTACCCGGAGATCTTGAAGTAGCCAAAATGAAGCACCGGCAGAGACATGGTTTACAACCAACAGTCCAAACAACAATTGTGCCACCTACCTAGGTGACAACACCACAAGTAATGCAAGCGATAGAACCACTACCTTCTCCGATGATAGCACCACCAATTGCAATGCAATCGACAAAATCACCACCTTATCAAGCGACAACACCACCAGTAATGCAAGCAATAGAACCACTACCTTCTTCGACGACAACACCACCAACTGCAGTGCAACCGACAAAATCACCACCCTTTCAAGCGACAACACCAAGAGCAGTGCAAGCGATAGAAGCAACACCTTTCCAAGAGACATCCTCTCACTCTGAAGATGTGGTTGAAGATGAGCAAGAAATTTTTCAAAAAAGAATTCTACATATTGAGATGTAGAAGTTATCAGTATGTTATCTAATGTCTAATTATATTTATATAATTTAATTGTTTTACATGGTTGACGTATGACATATTTCGTTGAATTATGTGTTAGATGAGGCAGGACCATATTTCAAAGACACACTTAAGGGTATCAGACGTGCTTGAAGCTCCTCCTAATGGTAGCAGAATAATAACTAGATGGAATTCAGATGGGCAACCGGTTTTTTGGGTGAAATTGCAAGAAAATTTAAGGATTTTCCTATAATGTACAACAATTAGAAACAAGTTCCATCGGCAAGAAAAAATGAAATTTTTAGGGATAAAATGTAGGTATCAATGATAAACAACTGAATATTCTTTATTTATTGTTTTGATTGTAAACTAACTTTTTTTTATGATTGTTAGTCAAAATTTGTTGTTGATGATGGAGACAAAAAATCCTTATGAGCCTTGGAAAGAAATGGCGAGATGCACGATGTAGGTTGTTTAAGAAATTTTATAAGTGGGATCTTTCTTTGGAGGAAAGCCTACACAATATTCACGTTCTATTAATCAAGACCATTGGACTATTTTTGTCCAATATAGGCGTAAGACAGAAACAATGGTAACCATTCTTCTGTTGCTTTGTCATTTGTTTTCTACTATTATGTTTTCTGATGTCATTTGTTTTCACTACATGAGAAGGCTGATAAAAATGCCGCAAATAGAGAAAAACTAACGATCCTTCATACATTAGGCTCTAAGACGCTTGCAAGGAAGAGGAATGAGTTGCTAGGATTCACTCAGTCTACTGTTGATTGCATACTTAATTGAACAACTACTTATTACATATGTTTACTTATTGGAACTGAGAGATTGTCGAAAATACAGCAGGGGTGAAATGTATTCAATTTGTCATAAAAAGTCTAATGGGTCATTTGTCAATGATGAGGCCAAGGAAAAATATGTAAGTGTAAAGAATAGAAGTGTTACGTAATTGTAATTGTTTCTTATTGACCACATTATAAATCAAAGGTGCAACTGTTAGTTTTGGTAATAGTGAGTTGCAAAGTTACAATATTACTTATTTTGGTTGGTAATAGTGAGTTGCAAAGTTATAAAACTATAACATTACTTATATAGGAATAGATGTAGTTAGTTTAGTTCCAATTTGGTCATTGAATACACTGATTGTATTGATGTGCTTGCTTCAATGCTACATAGGCTTGATTTGGTGCATTATGGTTGGATGTAGTCAGTTTTGGTGCTTGTACCAATATAGTTCATCTATTTATTGTCTTAGATGATATCAAATTGATTGTTCTTTTGCAACACATACTTGAATGTGCTACATGGTATTTTTCTGTTGAAATGGTTGAGAATTCTATATCTTTCTGTTAAAGAGGGGAATTTAGTTTGCTTCCTTTGCTTGTGTAGGAACAATTGCAAGCTGAAATTGGGAAGACTCATTCTCCAAATGAAGCATTTGTTAATGTGTTTGGAAAAGAACATCCAGGATATGTTCGTTGTATGGGACATGGAATAACATCGTCTCAAATCACTACATCTACTTCTCACTCTGTAAGATCAATGTCTTCCTCCGAAGCTAATGAGAAGATGGATAAAATGTAAGCTGAAATCGATAGGCTTAAGAAAAGGGATTCTGAATTTGATATGTTGAAGGAGAAAATTTCTTTCTTGTTCCAAATGCAAAATTCTAGAGAAAAAAAGGTAAAATTGTTTTCTTAGGAAACTTGTTTATAAAATCCCATGAGAACTGTTTGTCTTTGGTTAAAAATATCAATTGTGCAATGATTGATATTTGCTATATGAGAAATTTAGTTAATTAGTATTTGACAATGTTTATCAAGAGTCATTGAGGTTAATATAATTTTTTTTCTCGAGGCAACAGATATAGAATCACCAATAGATGATATACGTTCATCTGTTTCTAGCCACCAACCTGATGATCGTGGAGCAACATCGTTAGGGCCTGATTAGAAATTTTGATGAACTTTTATGTTTCATGGAGTTGTTTTGTATGTTTAGCCACTCCACTAATGTTTCGAATATTTCAACTACTTTATTTAATATTTTATTTAAGTTCAATGTATGAATTGGTGTTATTTCTTTTGAAAATTTTTTATAAATTGAATTTAGTTACACTAGTTATATAATTGTGTATTTAAATTATATGGATGATATTTATGAATATTTTTTATTTTAATTAATAAAAAATAGGAAAAAATTGTATCATCATTTTATAATTTAAATTATTAGGCTTGCGACGGTTCAAATTGTCTCAAAATGAATATAGTGACGGTTGATAACTGTCGCAATGTTTTAAAAACAAATAAAAATAACGTGTTTTGTGATGGTTTGAACCGTCGCAAAACGTATATTGAGGCGGTTAGTAACCGTCGCAAATATTGCCAACAATTGGAACGACGATTTTCTGAACCGTACTGGCCTCGCGAAGCACGAATATGCGACAGTTGAAGAATCGTCACAATCTTCCAAGTTAGGCAGTTATAACCGCCACAAGTGTTCTTAAAAACCGCCGCAAATCATTTTTGTACTGATGATAGAATATTTTTTAGCGTTGCACTCACAAAACTAATTTAACTAATAATTTTAAAGAAGTTTTAGTCCAATATTTATTAGTTGGGTAATACAATAGACATTATATCTCTACAAAACAACTAAATCATATCCACAAATGAAAAACTAAATTTGACCTCATTTATTTAATTGTTTTAGTGATTTATTGTACTTATATTAAATTTTAAAACCAAGTATTTTTCAAATTGAAATTGAAATATATATAACAAATTCTTTAATTAAAATTCTGAAAATATCATATATATATATATATATATATATATATATTTCTCAAGGATTAAAGATATAAGATCTTTTACCTTGAGATCGGTAACTTTAGTTAGTGTGCATAATACTAAAACTACACCTTCCAAACGTAGTTAAATTATCTACCATGGATAAACATTTGAGTAGATACCATTATATATATATATATATATTTATATATATATATATATATATATATATATATATATATATATATATATATATATAATCTTTTGCAATTATGTTTGTTCCTTATAGAAACATATATAAAATATTAACTCTTAAATATATTCAATTAAAGGCAAACAACAGTAGAGAATCAAAAATTAGTTTTTAACCATTATTATTAATCCAATTATTACATATGATATGTCTTTTGTCTGACACAACATAATTTTTACCAAAATATTATTAGATCATTATTGTTTTAGTGATTCAGATCACTGGTTGGAGGGACGCAACATGGAAGTCTAGGACAATAGATTGATTGACATTCTATTGATTTATCTGGGCAACATGGTGGCAGACCATGTACATTGCCAACAATAGCACTTGCAACAACAACAAGTAACACCACAAACTTCATGCACATCTTCAACATAGTTTCTATTATAACCAACTTGTGTTTGTTATAAAAAAAATATGGATATTTTATTTGGAGTGGTACTTTATAGAAATTTTACTTATTTACATGAAAAAGGCCAGTTCTTTGAAATATCAAAATAACAAATATTCAGACGATAATAGTATTCCTACTTAATTCATTTTTATTATATTAGGAAAATATTAGCATCCACTAACTAGTTTCTAGTTCCATATTTTTTACTAAATACATTTTCTATTAAAATATATTAAGATATGTTTTTCATTTTAAATTAATTTCAAATAATGCATATATGAATTTTTAGTAATGTTTATAAATAGGGTTAAAAAAGCTTTTAGTCCCCATAAATTTTTGGTAAATTTGCTTTAAGTCAACCTAAAAGAAACTGCACTTTTAAGTCCATACCAAAATTTCTTATAAATAGTTTATGTCCCTACTAAAGAGACATGTGTAATTGTACTTGAACATTTAAATCTTGGAATGATTTTTTGCATGCACGATTAAAACATTATAAAAAGTGTCTACATAAAAATTTAGAATTTTTTAACATAAGTTAAATTAAGTATGAATTTTTTAAACGTCCAAAACCAATGATAAAATTAAGAAAAATATGGAACTAGAAATCGACATGTTAATTCATTTTTTGTAGATGACCTTTTTACGTTGTTGAAAGTTGTCTATAAAAAACTTAATTAAAAATATATATTGACAATCTAACACGGTCTAAAAATGCTTGCATAACAATTTTATAGGGATTAAAAAATATTATATTTTTTATACGAACCAAAAACTAAATTTCAAAAATTTTATAACGACTAAAAACATATTTAACACTTACAGATATTGTATTATAGTTAAGAAATTTATATTTAAAATATAATACCTTAAGTTATTTAACATGATCATAGCCATAAAATATATATTTACTACACTTACTTTAATATTGTTTTTTGACTAACACTTACTTTAATATTTTATTTCAAATAAAATATTTTATATATATATATATATAAATAAATAAATAAAAGTATGTGTGTTTTTTTAACGAATTCAAACATATTTATGTGCTAATTAAAAGGTCAATTGACTAAAAAATTTATATACATATTTTTCAAAAAATTACATTGTGAAATAATATATAATACTATTATTCTACAAATAATATAATAGATATAAATAAGTTTTTCATAAAATAAAAATTTATTAAACAACTAGAAACAAAAGGCTCAAGTTACAAACCTAACTTATGAAAAATATAAATAAAAATGAAATAAATAGATAACAAAAACTGACACTAAGGCTAATGTTTCAACTGCCCATAAAGAATTTGAGATTTCTCTCGTGAGAGTCCAAGGTCAAACATTTACCCTCAATCTTAGACCTCAAAGATGCTATTAATATTATTTATTTCAATACTACTATTAAATATAATTTTTTTAAGTCTTAATTAAAATACCACAAAAAATATTATGCGTTCCATAAATCGTAAACAATTATTTATAATATCAATATTTCATAAATCATGTTACACGAGTTTATAAATAATTCTATTTTGATAAATTTGTGTTTCACGTGTTGATATATTTCATTCATTCAACTAATTATACGTATAATTTTTTGAAGTGTTTAATTTTTATAGAGTGTAATTGTAATTTTTTTTGTTGCTTTGAAGCAAATACATATATTGATAGTTTTATTTTTAAGATAATTTTAGTCAAAGTCAACTTTTTTTAAAGATTTGAGAATTATAATCGGTTGATGATGTAAAAATATTTACGGTGACGGCGCATACCAATACATTAGTTGTTCAAAAATATATTAATATATTTTCTACACGTGTTTTTTCATAATTTATATCAATAGTAATCTGTCCCATCGATGAGGTTAATTAATTTTAAAGTATTGAAAAAATATAAAGTTGTAATTAATTAAAGTGACACTCATGACCATTTTAAAATTGCTCACAAGTGGATTTAAACTTTATCCCTTAATGTTACATAATCAAATTCTTACCATTAAACTAACATTTTATTGACAATGAATTTGTATTAGTTTTTGAAATTATAAAAAAAAGGTAAACTATTTTTAATTTATTATAAATAATTTACTGTAGAAATATATTTAAATAGGTTTATAGGATCGTGTACTTTTAAGAGTTACGCAGACAAAAATAATTTAAATAATATTTATCAAGAATTTTAAGTCCATTAAATTATTTATTGGTTCTGTAATACAATAAAAATTATTTTTCTAAAAAAAAAATAAATCATATTTTCAAACGAAAAACTAAAATTGACATTATTTATTTAATTGTTTTAATGATTTTTGTACCCATATAAATTTTTAAAATCTGTTTTTTTTTTTCAAATTGAAATTATGATATATGTAACCAATTCTTTGATTAAAATTGTCTAAATATGGTATATATTTCTGAATGATTAAAGAAACAAAATCTTATACCTTAAGATCGGTGACTTTAGTTTGTGTGCATAATACTAAAACTACACCCGCCAAATGTAATTAAAGAGATAAATAATTTTTTATATTTGTTTAGAATTGAGTAGATACCATTATTTATATATATATATATATATATATATATATATATATATATATATATATATAGTATTGCAATTATGTTCTTTATATACACATATATAAAATATTAACAATTAAATATATTCAATTAAAGGCAAACAACAAAAGAGAATAGAAAAATTAGTTTTTAACCGTTATTATTAATCCAATTATTACATATGATATGTATTTTGTTAGACACAAAAATTTGTATCAAAATAGTATTAGATCTTCAATGTTTTAGTGACTCAGATCACTGGTTGGAGGGACGCAGCATGGGAGCCTAGGACAGTGAATTGGTTGACATTCAATCGGTTTATTTGGGCAACAAGGGGGCAAACCTTGTACATTGCCAAACATAGCACCTGCAACAACAACAAGGAACACCACAAACTTCATAAACATCTTCAACATTGTTTCCATTATAACCAACTTGTGTTTGTTATGAAAAGAAAAGTGATATTTTGTTGGGCGTGGTATGTTATAGAAATTTTACTTATTTATAGGGAAAATGATAATCCTTTGAAATATCAAAATAAGAAATATTTTGCTGATAATAATGTTCCTATTTAATTCTTTTTTATCATATTAGGAAACTTTTAGCGTCCATTGACTAATTTTTAATACCATAATTTTTACTATTTACAATTTCTATTGAAAAATATGAAGATGAGCTTTCCATTTTAAATTTATTTCAACTAATGCATATATGAATATATTGTAATTTTATAAATACAGTTAAATAAGCTTTTAGTACCAACAAATTTTTTGAAAATTTGCTTTTTGTCTTCTTAAAAGAACTGTATTTTTTAGACGCTACAACATTTTCTTACAAACAATATAAGTCCTTACTAAAAAAAAACATGTGCAATTGTACTTGATCTTTTAAATTTTTAAGTAATTTTTTGTAAATATGATTAAAATATTTTTAAATTTTTCTACATAAAAATCTAGAATTTTTTAAATTAAGTTAAATTAAATACTTATTTTTATATGTCCAAAACCCATGATAAAATTAAGAAAAATATGGATCTAGAAATCGACTTGTTAATTCATTTTTTGTGGATGACCTTTTTACATTGTTGAAACATGTCTATAAAAAACTCCATCAAAAATATATTTTGACAATCTAACACGAACTAAAAATAGTTGCATAACAATTTTATAAAGATTAAAAAATATTAAATTTTTTATATGAACCAAAAATTAAATTTCAAAATTTATAACGACTAAAAACTTATTTAACACTTATATATATTATATTAAAGTTAAGAAATCTATATTATTAAAATATAATATTTTCAGTTATTTAACTTGATCATAGCCAAAAATATTATATATATATATATATATATATATATATATATTTATATGTGTGTGTGTGTTTTTTAACAAATTCAAACATATTTATGTGCTAATTAAAAATTCACTTGACTAAAAATTTTATATACATATTTTTCAAAAAAATTTCATTGTGAAATAATATATAATTATATTATTCTATAATTAATATAATAGATATAAATGAGTTTTTCATAAAATAAAATGCTCAAGGTTACAAACCTAACCTATGAAAATAAAAATAAAAATGAAATAAATAGAAAACAAAAATTGACACGAAAGGTTAATTTTTCAACTGCTCTAAAAGAGTTTGAGCATTCTCTAATGAAAGGTTTACATGATAGAATATTTTTTTAGAGTTGCGCTCACAAAAATAATTTAACTAATAGTTTTAAAGAAATTTTAGTCCAATATTTATTAGTTGGGTAGTACAATAGACGTTGTATCTCTACAAAACAACTAAATCATATCTGCAAATTAGCCTAAATTTTTAACTAGGTTTTGTTCACATTGAAATTGTGATTGTTGTTGAAATCAGAGATCAATGAGTTTCTCAACTAAGAATGTTCTTGGTTTACAAGAAAAACAAATGTTGAAACGGAGAAGGTTCTACTTTTCTGTCAAACGGAAATTGATAAGAATTGAAACGGAGAACGTTAAACGTTCTTGGTTTCTAACTTTCTGCAATTTTAACAGAAACAAAATTAAAGCTTGCAATGCTATAATGAACACACACTATTGTTAACCCAATTTAGAGTTAAACTTCTACGTCTGGGGGACTGGATCCGACTTCGAAATATCACTAATATGAGATGAAATGATTACAATACTTTCTACACTCTTTGCTGTCAATTTTCTGCACACTATGTAAAACTGTCATATTGTCTTCTTCTTACAACATGGCTTATATACTAGTTAGTTACTAAGGTGCAAACACGAGAAAGGGGGTTGAATTGTGTTTGCCAAAGTTGAAAACATTTTGCTGATTTGATGAAGGCTGACATGAATTACTTGGATAAGAAGTAATCGGATTCAGAGGTAGCGAATAATAAAAGCATAAGTATTTGGACACATAGATTTATCCTAGTTCACCACTAATTTGGCTATATCCAGTCCCCTCGTTCAAAAGGCTTTCCAAATACCTTGAATTACAAAACACCTGACCCTCCAAGCCACTCTTCCCAAACAGCCTGACAACCCCAAACTTTTGAGGAATGACACCACCTTGACCCTACAAGCCAAGTCTTCTCCTAACAACCTGACAACCCCAGATTGAAGAAGGAACTGAACCATTATCGGGTTGGATACAAAAGATTGGAACTTGAGTAGTTGCTTCTAACAAAGTTGATAATAATAATAACTCCCACACTCCAAGAAAAGAACACTCAGAAAATATTTCTCCTTCGAACAAGTGTTTCTCTCTTTGAAGTCTAAGATGAATTTGGAATTTGAGCTTGAGTTCTTATACTCTCTTCTGATTATTGATGCTCTTCTTCTTCAGCCCTGAGTATATATTTATAGTTAAAATTTAGGCTTCAATGTAGTCCTTGTTTAATTCTGAATTGTATCTTCTTTAGATTTGGTTTGTAAATTGTTTAGATTGATTCTGTTTGTATTTTGTTCAGATTGAGTTTGTAAATTCTTCAGTTTGATTATGTTCATATTTTGTTGTAGGTAAATCTTGATCAAATCTTCAACAAATATTCTTCAAATCTTCATCAAATGTTCTTGAAATTTTGATCAAATCTTAATAAAATCTTCTTCAAATATTAATTAAATTTTCTTCAAATCATGATCAAATCTTCTTCAAATCTTGATCTAATCTTAATCAAATCTTCTTCAAATCTTAATTATATATGTCAAATCTTGACCCAATCTTCTTCAAATGTTCTTCAAATCTTAATTAAATCTTCTTCAAATCATGACCATATTTTCTTTTCAACTTGGTCAAAAATTTTCTTCAATTATAAATTTGAATAAAATCTTATTTAGATTTTCATCAATTATAATTTTGAATTAAAACTTATTTAGATTTTCTTCAATTAAAAATTTGAATAAAATCTTATTTTAGATTTTCTTCAAAAACATAAATATTCTTTCATACTCTTTGAAGTCAAATATATTGTTCTCATAAAATACTTTTGTTAACATCAAAACTCTAAATGTAAAACCAACTTGGTTTCAACAATCTCCCCATTTTTAATGATGACAAAACTTGTATTTTTTATAACAACTTTAATTTTTATTTCTTCGACTCCCCCTAACATAAGGCTCCCCCTAAGTCTAAGTATCATTTTCTCCCCACTTTATCCAATATATTTCTCCCTCTTTTGTCATCAGACAAAAAGACATGAAAGAAATATTTTTTTTTACCTTTTTTGTTTGTTTTTGTTTTTTTCCAGCTTTTTTGTTTTTGTTTTTTTAATAACATGAATATAACAAGAAAATATAAAATCTAATTTAAAACTAAACCACTTTGAAGTGATCACAATATCAGTCAGATATGAGGCTAAGGTTTAGATTTTTCTTGATGAAGTCAAACCTATCTTCAGGTAGTAGTTTGGTGAATATGTCAGCCCATTGGTGTTCAATGTCTACAAACTGAATGTTTAGTACCCCTTTTTTGAACAAAGTCCCTAATGAAGTGGTGTTTGATCTCTATGTGTTTAGCTCTAGAATGTAGGATAGGGTTTTTGGGTAGATAAATGGCAGAAGTGTTATCACAATAGATAAGAATGTTGGTTTCTAGGATTTTGTAGTCTTCTAGTTGATGTTTCATCCAAAGTTGTTGAGAACTGCAGTTGCCACTAGTGTTCTTTCTCTCAAGTTTATCTATAGCATAATCAAAATCACAGTATCCACTCAGTTTGTACTTAGGAGATTTCTTGTAGAACAAGGTAAGGTTGATAATGCCTTTTTGGTATATGAGGATTCTCTTAATATTAGTTAAATTTGAATCCATAGGGTCAACTTGAAATCTTGCACATACGCATACACTAAACAAGATATCAGGTTTGGAAGCGGTAAGGTAAAGTAGGGATCTTATCATTCCTCTATAGGTTTTCTGTTCAACTTTTTGGCCTGAATCATCTTTTTCAAGTGAACAAGAAGAGGGTGCATTTGTGTAGCCATAGGTTTGCAATCACTCATCTTAAACATCTTGAGAAGCTTTTTTGTATATTTAGTTTGATGAGTGTATATACCTTTTTCACTTTGCTGAATTTGTATCCTTAAGAAGAACTTAAGTTCTCCCTTCTTACTCATTTGAAATTCAAGCTGCATCAATTTAGAAAATTCTTGGCAAAGAGTGCCAGTAGTAGCTCCAAAAATAATATCATCAACATAACTTTGAATAATAAGAATGTTATCTCTTATTGACTTAAAAAACAATTATTATCTATTTGTCCTCTTTTAAAATTATTTTTAAGCAATAAGTTACTAAGTCCATCAAACCATGGCTTAGGTGCTTGTTTTAGGCCATACAGAGATTTCTTAAGTTTAAAAACATGATTTGAAAATTTAGAAATTTCAAAACCTGGGGGTTGTTTAACATAACCATTTAGAAAAGCACTTTTAACATCCATTTGAATTAATGTAATATTATTATTTGCAGCAAAAAAAATTAGGATACGAATAACTTCTAACCTAACCATTAGAGCAAATGTCTCAGTGTAATCAATGCCCTCTTGCTGATTGTTGCCTTGTGCGATAGGTCTTGCCTTGTTTATGACCACTTCACCTTTTTCATTTAGCTTGCTTTTGTAAACCCACTTGGTTCCAATTGTAACACCCCAAGTTTTATTATAAATATTTTCTTATGCGTTTGACTAATGTTAAATGTGCACTTAATTATATTTAATTATTTCTAAATATATCTTATTTTAACTATTTATTTTATAAATAATTATTATGAGATGTTAGTAATATTGATATTGATTTCCTTTATTTTTATATATTTTCTATGGCATGGTGATTTTATGCATATTTATTGTGATTTAGTAATTTATATAAATTGTTGATGTTATATTTAATTATTATATCATTTTGACGAATCTATGAAGAAAATAGAATTTTTATGTGATTATTTTGTAAAATAGTATAGGGATAATTGTAGTTATTATTTTGAATATGAGAGTCTTAGTTATTAATGTATTTTAAAAGATTAATTATTTTAATTACTTTATGTTATAAAATATTAGTTCGAAATATTAGTAATATTTTAGTAATGGAATTGTATAAAAAAAATATTAAAGAAAAGAGTAAAATGTGTTTTATGGGTTAAGCCCATATGCAAGAGTAAAAGCAAATAATAATAATAATAATAATAATAATAATAATAATGAAAAATAAAAAACAAAAGGGAAAAGGAAAGAACGACTTCTTCTTCTTCTTCATACGCCTCCGCCTCGATTCCTATTTCTTCTTCATCTTCCCTCTTCAACCATGACCATTATAGCAGGTGTCGTGAAAAATCGAGACTACATTTGTGATTTTTTTGATCTCCTCTTTCATTCCCATCCTAAATCGCAAATTGAAACCTCATATTCCTCTTTGTCAAAAATCACACCTTCGCCTTTTGATCAATATTCCGGCCACCACGACTATCACCAACGAAAACTGAGACCATATTTGTACTATAGGAAACACCCTCTTCCATTACCTATGCTTGGAATCGCCAACCTTTATACTTCAAGAAATGGGTTTTCACCCTCGTCGCAACTGTGTTGTCGAGTTCCTGCCAGCATGTTCATCATTTGTAAAAACCAATAGCATTTTTGGATTCGTCTCGTCAAAACCTTCAAGAAGCACAACTCATTTGCATGTTTCGGTGAAGTTGACGTCGGACCCTATCGTGCTCCAGCACGTCGGTGACACCTTTTCTAATAATCCATTTCACGACATTTTGAATATGTTTCTTCACCTAATATTTTTAATAATTATGTAATGCTGATTTTTATGCCCTGCGTAAATTATCAGTCATGTTTCATTGACTCTGCAAATTCGTCGCTAGTTTTGGACTTGTTTGTTGCGCGTTGTCCACATCTCATGGTTACTGAAAATCATTATGGTCCTTATATCTTATGAAAACGTCAGATTGAGGTAAAGGGTGAGAGGAGGTTTGATTTTATGAGTATAATATAACGTGAGATGAACGGGAATGCTGTAATTCCTAGAGATTTATTCCAGGCTTACTACATACGGTTGAACCCTATTGAGTAATAATAATTAATTAATAACATATGAATGGCAATAGTGAGGACTAAAATATAATTTAGAAACCTATAGAATTTCCGTGAATTAATTTATATCAAGATTGCATGTGATTTGATTTTATGAAACCTTATATTAATTGTTATTGTATGAATGATATGTATTTGGGTGCACTATTTTACTTGATTGAAATTGTGATATTACTTGAATGCACGACTTGTTTGATGTCTTATTATGTGATTGATAGGATTAGGTTGTGCATTGTGAGTGGTGTTGACTAAATATTGGGATTTTATTGTGATTGACTGATATACATATATAATGATGTAAATCTCGATGAATATTTTGAATTCAAATTGAGACTTGTTGAGTTGTGATAATTGAATAAGTATGAGATAGGTGTTTAAGGTTTTGGAGTGATGACTATTTTGTCATCATATAGGTAGGGCCTGACAAGCCTAGTGATTTCGGGGAAGTACAACTGAATGAGCCTGATCGTGGCGGTCTCCTGTTGAGCCTTAAGGCAAGATTGTTAGACCTTGGAGGTATTCGGGTGGGGAATTCCTAGGTGACTTCGAGGTAGCACTCTGAATATCGGAGCTACCATGCAACACACGTTTACCTCGACTGTCACGTACATGTGTCTCGGGTTGAGTTGAGGGGATCTATGAGGATAGAGCCAATTTGAATTGTTCGTCCACTCGCGTGGTGGCATAGTATCAAGCCTCCCAACCAAGTACTTCAGAGTTAGAATGGTACCAAAGAAAGATGAGGAGTATAGAGTATAAGAGCATGCATAACATTACTTGATTTGTGTGTTGACTTACTTTACGTTGTGGATTGTATCAGCATTTTACCTTGATTATTATTGTTAATTCTGATTTCATATGATACAATGTTTAATTAATGTTTTACGTGTTCTTCTAAGTTATTTTATACTATTACATGTTTTTGAAGGTCACCACTCGTTGCTTGTGTTTGGCGCTTGTGAGAGCGCAATTATTTCAGGTTATTGGTTGGTGATCCATGCTCTGATAGGTGATGCTAGGTGGGAGTAATTTTTTGTGTTTTGTTGAGTTATGAACTAATTTTTGTTTTGTAAACTTTATCGATCAATGGTGTTATATTCGATCTTGTATTCGGAGATAAAAGTTAATTGTCTATATGTTTTGAACATGTTTTTATGTCAGAAATATTTGTTTAATAAACCCCAGCTATATTCGAAATTAAAGGATTTTTAATTAAGAATTTTTATGTAAATGTCTTGTGTAGGTGTGAGTGTGACCTCTTGAGCCTTATATTTCAAAAGGAAATTTTTTATATTCTATTTTGGGACCGCTGCGAATCTCTTTCAAAATCAGTGCATCCTTCTGTTATTGCAATTTGGGTTTAGGGCGTCACACCAATAATGTTCTTATTTGGTCTAGGTACTAGATCCCAAACATCATTCCTCTTAAATTCATTTAACTCTTCTTGCATTGCAAGAATCCATCCATCATCTTGCTTTGACTTTTCAAGGTCAAGTTCCTCTAAATTTTTGAGAACCTGCAAAATACTTATCTAGCTTTGATTTTTAAGATCAAGCTTCTTGTTATCATAGTAAACATAATATCAAAACTATAATAATATCTAAAGAAAGATATAACTTATATGTCAACAGTTTCAGTTGCACTCTAAACACCCTTTTATCTCATCTTTTTTGGTTTTCAGATTTTGAATTTGCATATTCTATGATTAGAGGGTCTGGATGAAGGGATTTGAATTCCCATCCAGGTTTGTAGTCTTGATGAATTTGATTGGAGTGTTCAAGGAAGTCTCCTGATTCTGATTGTTAATCTAACACTTCTCTTTCTACTAATGTATTAGGTTCCTCTGATAGTTTTGGAACTGATGGTAATTCTAATTCTTCTGGTAGTTTCAGTTTTGTTGATATGTGTGATTTCTCTGATATTTCTGGTTCTTCATATAGTTCTGGTTCTGATATGTATTGTGTTTACCAGTCCTTCTTCAACCAGAGTCAATTGGCTTCTGTTTGGTAGGTGTTGGAACATAGGCCTTTTTCCCTTCATATATTGCAAGCATCCATTGACCAGGCACCATGACTGGTGTTTCAATTTGGTTTCTTAGAACATCTGCAACATAAACTATTTTATCTTTTGGTAACCAAATCTACTTTGGGTCCTGGTTTGTTAGTTCTTAAAGGTTTCTTGTCTTAACATGTGGTTAACATAGGACAAGATATTTTAGTATGACCTATCTTATAGCAAATAGTACATAAATTATTAGAGGGAACAAATTTAGATTCAATTACTTTTTCTTGAAATTCTATTCCTCTTTTACCATTCCTACTAACACCATAAATCATAGATGCATACTTGCTACTTTCCATACCTTTATCAAGAAAATCTTGAAATACTTCTTCATGCTTATCAGAGTTACAAATTGATGTTGAACTATAATTACTTTTCAGAGTTAGATTTTCACCCTTAAGTTCAGCAATATTAGTTTTCAAATTTGCATTCTCCGTTTTAAGTTCAGTGATATCAGTTTTCAAAGTTGCATTATCTGTCTTAAGTTCAGTAATATCAATTTTCAAATTTGCATTCTCCGTTTTAAGTTCAGTAATATCAGTTTTCAGAGTTGCATTATCTATCTTAAATTCAACAATTTGATTCTTTAAAACATTAACTTTTTCAATTAGGTTTGTATTTTCTTTCCTAAAAGTTTTCAGTTTTAAAGATAATTTGTTATTAATATTTAAAAAATCATTTATAGCAGTAATTAAATCAGATCGAGTACATTAAGAAAATACCTCAATTTCTTCATCTGCTGATTCACCGAATCCAAACATGTTGAACGCTTGGATCTTTTCTCAAAAACTGTAAAGTGCTCAGCCTTGAGACTGAGCTCTGATGCCAAATGAAGGTGCAAACACGAAAAGGGGGGTTGAATTGTGTTTGCCAAAGTTGAAAATTTTTTGCTGATTTGATGAAGGTTGGTATAAATTACTTGGATAAGAAGATATCAGATTCAGAGGCAACAAATAATAAAAGCATAAATATTGGGACACATAGATTTATCCTGGTTCACCACTAACTTGGCTGCATCCCTACCCCTCATTCAGAAGGCTTTCATCCACTAATTCAAATACCTTGAATTACAAAACACCTAACCCTCCAAGCCAGTCTTCCCAAACAACCCGACAACCCCAGATTTTTGAGAAACAACACCACCTTGACCCTACAAGCCAAGTCTTCTCCTAACAACCCGACAACCCCAGATTGAAAAAGGAATTGAATCACTATAGGGTTGGATACAAAAGATTGGAACTTCAATATTTGCTTCTAACAAAGTTGATAATAATAATAACTCCCATACTCTAAGAAAAGAACACAAAATATATTTCTCCTTCGAACAAGTGTTTCTCTCTTTGAACTCTATGATGAATTTGGAATTTGAGCTTGAGTTCTTATACTCTCTTATGATTTTCGATGTTTTTCTTCTTCAGCCCTAAGTATCTATTTATAGTTAAAATTTGGGCTTCAATGTAGTCCTTGTTTAATTATGAATTGTATCTTCTTTAGATTGGGTTTGTAAATTCTTTAGATTGATTCTGTTTGTATATTGTTGAGATTGAGTTTGTAAATTCTTCAGATTGATTATGTTCATATTTTGTTGTAGGTAAATCTTGATCAAATCTTCAACAAATATTCTTCAAATCTTGATCAAATCTTCTTCAAATTTTGATCAAATCTTCTTCAAATCTTAATTAAATCTTCTTCAAATCAGGATCAAATCTTCTACAAATCTTGATCAAATGTTCTTCAAATCTTAATTAAATTTTCTTCAAATCTTAATTAAATCTTCTTCAAATCTTGATCAATTCTTCAAATTTTGATCAAATCTTCTTCAAATCTTAATTATATATTCCTCAAATCTTGATCAAACCTTCTTGAATTCTTGATCAAATGTTCTTCAAATCTTAATTAAATCTTCTTCAAATCTTGACCATATTTTCTTTTCAACTTGGTCAAAGATTTTCTTCAATTATAAATTTGAATCAAATCTTATTTTAGATTTTCATCAATTATACTTTTGAATAAATCTTATTTACATTTTCTTCAATTATAAATTTGAATAAAATCTTATTTTAGATTTTCTTCAAAAACATGAATCTTCTTTCATACTCTTTGAAGTCAAATACATTGTTCTCATAAAATACTTTTGTTAACATCAAATCTCTAAATCTAAAACCAATTTGGTTCCAACAGTTAAAATTGAATAAGTAGTTACAACTAACTAACTGAATAACTAACAACCCAAAACAGATTGGTTTGTAAGTAACCATCCTATGTTTATCTCCAAAGTCTTCTAATTGAGTACCACTTTTAACACTTCTCCACCTTGGTACCAAATGAGAAGCTTCAGCCTATGATTCTTCAAATCAGACCCTTTTAGTCCTTGATCTCAGTTTCTGGAATTAAGCTGCATCATATCCAAAAAATTTTTGAATTTGCTCAATGTGATAGGTTTTGTAAACATGTTAGCAGGATTATCACTTATGTGAACCTTTGCCGCATTTATCTCACCCCTTTCAATGACATCTCTGATGACATGAAGTTCGATGTCTATATGCTTGGTTCTTTCATGATTTTTACTCAAATAAATGGGACTTTGGCTGTCACAATGTATGCAAACAGACTTTTGTTTGAGTCCAAGATCTGTGATCAATTCTTTTATCCAAATTGCTGAAGGTGCAAACACGAGAAGGGGGGTTGAATTATGTTTGTCAAAATTGAATTCTTTTGCTGTTTCGTTGAATTTTGATGAGAATTATTTGATGAATAAGTAATCAGGCTTTAATCCATTAATTCAAAACACTTTGAATTATAACACCTGACCCTCCAAGTTAGTCTTCCAAAACAGTCTGATAACCCCAAACTTTTGAGGAACGATAACAACACCTTGACCCTAAAAGTCAAGTCTTCTACTACCAATATGACAACCCCAGATTGAAGAAGGAATCTACACCTCTAACGGGTTTGATTATAAGGGTTTGGAACTCTGCAAAGTTGCTTCTGGAAAGCTGATTGCTGCACTATTTTTCTCTCTCAAAAACACTTAGAAAATATTGCTTTTGCACTCAAGTAATTCTCTCTTTTGAACTCTCGGATTATGTTGAATATGAAGCTTGAGTTCTTGTATTTTCGATGCCTAATGCTGCTGCTTGAAGCCTCTATTTATACCTGCAATTAGGGCTTTTTCCAAGCTTAAAATCGAGATAAATGTTGTTCAGATTTCCTTTGAAAATTTTGTTGGCCAATCCTATTTCTCTTAATTTTAGACCGTATCTTTTAGCTTCAGATTTCATTAGAATTTCCTTCAAGTATTTAGTGATTTTTGAATCAAATCTTTTTAATACTTTGATCAATTTTCTATCAAAATTAAATCAAGTCTCCTTCGAATTTTAATCAAGTCTTCACTGATCTGCATCATGAATTAAATTATGGACCATGTGATCTGATATGTACCATTCTGTCTCATGATCTGGACTGTATGATCTTCTGATCTGGATGATTGATCTTCTGATTTGGACCAAGTATGGACCAAGTCTTCTGTTCTAGACCATGCTATCTTCTGGTCTGGACCAAATCTTCTTTTCTGGACCATGCTATCTTCTGGTCTGGACCAAGTCTCCTTCTGGTCCGAACCAAGTCTCCTTCTGGAGTATGCTTCCTTCTGATCTGGGCCATGAATAATATCCTCTGATAATGTCATTGTTTCTTCCATATGATGATATCCTTTGATTGATGATATTCTCTGATGTTTGCCTTTGATGACATCCTCTGATTCTAGCTTCTGATGGGATCCTATGGTGATATCCTCTGGTATCCTCTGGAGGTATCTTCTGGTATCCTTTGGAGGTATCCTCTGGATGTATCCTCTGGTGATGTCTTCTGGCTGTATCTTCTAGTGGTATTTTTATCTTCTGGTGACGTCATCCTCTTCTCATATTTTTATCTTCCATATTTTTATCCTCTGATGACTTCTTCTGCTTCTCATTTGTATCTTCTGGAGGTATCTTCTGGAAGCATCTTCTTCTGAAATCATTCTATGATGACATCCTCTGGTGACGTCATCCTCTGGTGTATCCTCTGGTGATGTCATCCTCTGATTTTTCACATCCTCCGATTTTTCATATCCTTTGATTTTTCATACTTCTTCTAAGTCAAAATATGATTTTCATAAAATACTTTTGTTAACATCAAAACTTTAATTGAAAGAACCAAATTGGTTCCAACAATCTCCCCCTTTTTGATGATGACAAAACTTTGTATTTTGTATAACACTTTTTCTTTCTTTTGACTTTGACTCCCTCTAAGACTAAGCTCCAATTTTATTTTTCTCCCCCTAAGTCTAATGCCCCAGATAGTATCTTTATCAAATACATCTTCTCCCCCTTTGTCATTAGACAAAAAGGATTGAAGGAAATTTTTTTTTACCTTTTTTTTTCACTTTTTTTTCCACCTTTTAAAAAAAAAATAAAAGTACACGAAAATAAGAATTACATATAACAAAGAAATTCACTAAGCTATTTGGTCAGGGATGAAGGTAAATTTAAGGTTTTTCTTTATGAAGTCAAACCTATCTTCAAGTAGTGGTTTAGTGAATATGTCAGCCCATTGATGGTCAGTGTTTACGAACTGGATGTTGAGTATCCCTTTTTTAACATAATCTCTGATGAAGTGGTGTTTGATCTCTATGTGTTTGGATCTAGAATGTAGGATAGGGTTTTTGGTTAGGTTGATGGCTGAAGTGTTGTCACATTATAAAGGGATGTTGGTCTCCATGATTTTGTAGTCTTCCAGCTGATGTTTCATCCAAATGAGTTGAGAGCTGCATCCGATTGCTGAAATGTATTCAGCTTCTGTTGCTGACATGGCAATGGTGCTTTGTCTCTTGCTTGACTAATATATTAGATTGTTTCCCAAGAATGTGCAGTTTCCACTTGTACTCTTTCTTTCGAGTTTATCTCCAGCATAATCAAAGTCACAATATCCACTAAGTTGGTATGTAGGAGTTTTCTTGTAGAACAAGGTGAGGTTGGTAGTGCCTTTTAGGTATCTAAGGATTCTCTTAACAGTGGTTAAATGGGATTCCCTAGGGTTAGACTGAAATCTAGCACATACGCATTCACTAAACATAATGTCAGGTCTAGAAGCAGTGAGATAGAGTAGAGATCCTATCATACCTATGTAGGATTTTTTATCAACCTTTTTGCTTGAGTCATCCTTTTCAAGTGACAAGTAGGGTGCATTGGGGTAGCCATAAGTTTGCAGTCACTCATCTTAAACTTCTTGAGAAGCTCTTTTGTATATTTTGTTTGATGAATGTATATTTTGAAAATGAACTCAATACAGCCAAACCATTAATTCTGCTTCTAGTGGTTACTGCTTGTTTTTGAAACCACTGAAATACTGTTTCTGTTGAAGTGTTTACATCACTTGGTTCCTCTTACAGTTTGAAAACCTGCGTAATACTTATCTAGCTTTGATTTTTAAGATCAAGCTTCTTGTTATCACATTAAACACAAATATCAAACAATAATAAATAGTATTTACAGCAAGATGTAACCTCTATGTCAACAGTTTCAGTTTTACTCTGAAAATCCTCTTGTTTCTGATTTTCAGATTCTTAATCTGTATGTTTTGTGATTAGATGGTTTGGATGAAGGGCTTTAAATTCCCTTCCTGGTTTGTAGTCTTGATGAATTTTACTGGAGTGTTTGAATAACTCTCCTTATTTTGATTCTTCTCTATATGTTGATGTATCAGGTTCCTCTGATAATTCTGGAACTGATGATAATTCTATTTCTTCTGGTAGTTCTAGTTTTGTTGATATGTGTGCTTCCTCTTGTGTGTTTTGATATTTCCTGTTCTTCATATAGTTTTGGTTCTGATAGGCATTGTATTTACCAGTTCTTCTTCCACCAGAGTCACTTTGCTTCTGCTTGGTAAGTGCTGGAACATAGACCTTTTTCCCTTCATATATTGCACACATCCATTGACCAAGCACCATGACTGGTGTTTCACTTTGGTTGCTCAGAACATCTGCAACATAAACAATTTTATCTTTTGGTACCCAAATCTGGTTAGGTCTAGGTTTGTTAGTCTTGAAAGGTTTCTTGTCTTTCCTTGATTGTATCATGGGACAAGACAATTTTGAGTGACCTTTCTTAGCACAAACAACACACAAAACATTAGAGGGAATAAGTTTAATTACAGTTATAGATTCATCAAATCATAAGCCTCTTTTACCATTGTTACTAACTCCATAGATCATAGAAGCATATTTGCTTCTTTCCATACCATTAACAGTAAAATCTTGTAAAACTTATTCATGCATATCAGAATTACATACAATATTTTTACTTGATGTTGAACAAATATTACTTTTTAGAGTTAGGTTTTCATACTTAAGCTCAAATATTAGATTTAAGAGTTGCATTTTCTGTTTTTCATTCTGCATTTTGATTCTTTAAAACAATGATTTCTTTGGTTATAATTGAATTTTCTTTCCTAAGTGTTTTCAAATTTTAAGTCAGTTTGTTATTGATATTTAAAATATCATTCATTACAGTAATTAAATCAGATCTGGTAAGTTCCAAAAATACCTCTTTTTCATCTTCTGATGATTCACTTCCAGAATCAGATTTTGTATTGGATCTAGAGGCAGAGCTTGTGTGAGCCATTAGAGCCTGTTATGTTTCACTTCTAGAGTTGGATCCAGAGGCAGAATGAGTGTGAACTGTCTGAGCCAATTCTTCTTATGATTCACTTCAAAAGTTGGATCTAGAGGCCGAAAGAGTGCGAACTGTCTGAGCCAATTCTGCTTCTTCTAATTTTCTTCCAAAGTTGGTTCTAGAGGCAGAATGAATGCAAACTGTCTAAGCCAATTCTGCTTCTTCTGATTCACTTCCAGAGTTAGATTTTATGTTGGATCCAGAGGCAGAATTGATGTGAGCCATCATGGCTAATTCTGCTTCTTCATCTTCAGAAGATTAATCAGAATCATCCCATGTTGCCATCAGATTCTTCTTCTTGGGTCTGAAGTCTTTCTTCCGATTTTTCCCTTTCTCCAGATTTTTACATTATGACTTGATGTGCCCAGGTTCATTGCATCCATGATACTCTTCTTGTCTTGTTCATCATTTCCTCTATTGGAATTCTTGGAATACCTGTAAGGAAACTTCTTCCTTCTATTTTGCCATATCTTCAGAAGCTTTTTGGTTATGAAGGCAATGTCTTCTTCTTCTTCTGGTTTCTGATTCTGGTCCTCAAAATCACTATCTTCTGATTCTGCTTCTACTTTTAGAACTTTCTTCTGTTTGGATTTTAAGGCTAGGGTTTTGTTCTTCTTCTTGGGCTCATCTTCTTCCAGCTCTATTTCATGTGACTTGAGGGAGCTGATTAATTCTTCTAGCTTCAGAGTGTTCAAGTCCTTTGCTTCCTGAATGGCAGTGACCTTTGGTCTCCACTTGGTTGGCAGTTGTATAGCTCTTCTTGAGTACTCTTAATCCCGAAACCAGAGTCTGAAATATGGAAAACATTGCTTCAACATCTTCATCTTTTTCCATCTTGAACAACTCGTACTTCTTGACTAGAATGTTTGCCTTTACTTCTTGGACTTGCTTGCTGCCTTCGTAAGTCAGAATCAGACTATCATAGATGCTCTTTGCTGTTTCTTTGTTAGTGCACTTGTCGAACTCCTTGAAAGTGATTGCATTGATCATGAACGTTCTAGATTTGTGATGCATCTTGAACATCTTCTTCTAGTCAGCATCCATGTCTTTTCTGGGAATTTCAACACCATCAGCAGCTTCTAGAGCAATATAGCCATCTTCCACCAAGTCCCAAAGTTCGGAATCTTGTGAAAAAAAGAAACTCATCTGCCTGTCCTTCCAGTACTCGAATCGTTCCCCCATCGAACTGAGGTTGTCTGTTGATGTTTCCTTCAACAACTTCTTCATTGAATCCAGACATGTTGAACCCTTGGATCTTTCCTCAAACACTGTAAAGTGCTCAGCCTTGAGACCGAGCTCTGACGCCAACTGAGGGTGCAAACACGAGAAGGGGGGTTGAATTGTGTTTGTCAAACTTGAATTCTTTTGTTATTTTGTTGAATATTGATGGGAATTATTTGATGAATAAGTAATCAGACTTAGTAGCGGATAATAACAACATAAGAACACAACGATTTATCCAGGTTCACCATTAACTTGGCTACATCCAGTCCCTTCACTCCAAAGGATTTAATCCACTAATTCAAAACACTTTGAATTACGACACCTGACCCTCCAAGTCAGTCTTCCCAAACAGTCTGACAACCCCAGATTTTTGAGGAACGATAACAACACCTTGACCCTACAAGTCCAGTCTTCTCCTACCAATCTGACAACCCCAGATTGAAGAATGAATCTATACCTCTAACAGGTTTGATTACAAGGGTTTGGAACTCTACAAAGTTGCTTATGGAAAGCTGATTGTTGCACTTTTTCTCTTTCTCAAAAACACTTAGAAAATATTGCTTTTGCACTCAAGTAATTCTCTCTTTTGAACTCTCGGATTATGTTGAATATGAAGCTTGAGTTCTTGTATTTTCGATGCCTAATGCTGCTGCCTGAAGCCTCCTTTTATAGCTGCAATTAGGGCTTTGTCCAAGCTTAAATTTGAGATAAATCTTGCTCAGATTTCCTTTGAAAATTATGTTGGCCAATCCTATTTCTCTTAATTTTAGACTGTATCTTTTAGCTTTAGATTTCGTTCGAATTTCCTTCAAGTCTTCTGTAATTTTTGAATCAAATCTCCTTAATACTTTGATCAAATTTATATCAAAATTCAATCAAGTCTTCATCGAATTGTAATCAAGTCTTCACTGATCTACATCATGATTTAAATTCTGGATCCTTTGATCTGATGATCTCGACCAAGTCTGGACCATGTGATCTGATCTGTACCATTCTGTCTCATGATCTGGACTGTGTGATCTTTTGATCTGCACCATTGATCTTCTAATCTGGACCAAGTCTGGACCAAGTTTTCTATTCTGGACCATGCAATCTTCTGGTCTGGACCAAGTCTCCTTCTGGTGTATCCTCTCGTGGCGTCATCCTCTGATTTTTGACATCCTCTAATTTTTCATACTTCTTCTAAGTCAAAATATGATTTTCATAAAATACTTTTGTTAACATCAAAACTTTAATTGAAAGAACCAACTTGGTTCCAACAATTCCTTATTTCACTACTTCAGCAAGGGCAACATATTCTGCTTCTGCTGTTGATAATGCCACTATGTGTTGAAGATTGGCTTTCCAACTTGTTGTGTTGTTGAACACAGTGAACACATATCCTGTAAGAGATCTTCTTTTATCTATGTCCCTAGCAAAATCAGAGTCTACAAATTCTTGGACTGGTTTTGATGTTTCTGAACTTTTGTTGTATACCAAACACAAGCTTTGAGTTCCTTTGAATTCATTTAACAGCTTGCCGATGACTCATTCCTGGATTTCCCATAAACTTGCTTGTAACACTTACGACATGAGAAATGTTTGGCCTTGAGCAGACCATTGCGTACATGATGCTCCCTATAGCACTAGCATATGGTATTTCCTTTATGTCTTATGTTTCCTACTTTGTGTTTGGTGACTGAGTTGAAGAAAGTTTTAAGTGAGCTGAAAGAGGAAAGCTAATAGCCTTTGATTCACTCATATTGAATCTGTTTAGGACTTTTCCAAGATAGCTTTCTTGGGAAATTATCAATCTTCCTTGCTCTCAGATTTTGATGATTTCCATTTCTAGAATTCTCTTGGCTGATCCCTAGTCCTTCATCTCAAATTCTTTCTTTAGCTGGCTTTTTAATTTTCTTATTTCTGCCATACTTTTAGATGCTATTAGCATGTCATCCACATATAACAACTAGTAAATGTATAATTCTGATGACTTTGACTAAGCATGAATGAATCAAACCTCAAATACCATTGTCTTGGTGATTGGTTTAGCCCATAGAGTGACCTCTTTAGTTGGCAGACCCAGTCTTCCTTTCCTTGAGTCCTAAAGCCTTCTGATTGTTGCATTAAGATTGTTTCATTTAGATCACCATGGAGAAATGTTGTTTTGACATCCATCTGCTCTAACTCCATGTCAAAGTGTGCTACCATGGCTAGAATGATTCTTATAGATGCATGCTTTACTACAGGAGAAAAGATTTCATTGTAGTCTACACCTTATCTTTGAGTGAATCCCTTAGCTATTAGCCTTCCTTTGAACCTGGGTGGTTCATCTCCTGAAATTCCTTCCTTCTTCTTGAAGATCCACTTGCTGCCTACAATTCTGGAGCTGGCAGGCTTAGGTGTGAGTTCCCAAGTGTTATTCTTCTCTGGTGAATTCAGCTTCTCAGTTATAGCTAATAGTCATTTGTCTTTGTATTGTCACCTGATAGCTTCATTGTAGTTCCTGGGATCTTCGTGTATGGTTTCTTCAGCAACATGTAGAGCATAATTGACCATGTCCGCATAACCATACCTTTGGGTGGGTTTTGATGTACTTCGTTCTCGGTCCCGGAAGGGGTTGTAGTCATCCAATTCCTGTTCTATCGAATTGTCATAGTCTAGTTCAGCTAAAACAGTTCTTCCTGTTGATTCTACTATTGTTCTAAAGTCAAGAACGTTCTTGGTTTCTGTTGTTATGAAACAGAGAATGCTCTTGGTTTTTTGTTGTTCTTTCTCCTTTTTTTAACATTTCTTGAGGGTTTTTAGTTCAATTGTTGTTGAAGGACTCAAATTATCAAATAACAAGTTGTATGGACAACTTCTCCCCAAAACAAGTTGCATCTCATTCTTTCAAGCAAGGTTATATTCATCCTTTCAGTCCTATGTCTGTTCACACCATAAGCTTTGCAAAGACTAGTGAATTCCTCACTACAAAATTCAAGACTACTGTCTGTCCTTAGAGTTTTAATCCTTTTGTCAGTCCTATTTTCAACCATAGAATTCCAATCTTTAAAGGTTTTAAATGCTTCATCTTTGCTTTTTAACATGTAGATTGATACTTTTCTACTGTAGTCATCAAGAAATGTAATGAAATACTTGTTACCTCCATGTGAGGCAATCTTTGCAGGGCCCCATAGATCACTGTGAACATATTCCATAATTCCTTTTAAGTAATGTTTCCCTGTAGAGAACTTGACCCTATGCATCTTTCCATACACACAATGCTCAGAAAATTCAAGATCACCAATTTGTTAAGACAAAATCTCACTTAATTGTGTTGATGAAAACAAACAAAGATTAATTAAAAACTTTAATTATGATTCTAAATTATGTGTTATTTAATATGTGTATTTGAGTGTGATAATCCAAGATAGGTACTAATCAAAAGCAAGAAAAATCAGTTTAAAGAATAAGCTAAAAATGAACTGCCAAGAACCAAGAACGTTATGGACATTTTCTGGAAAAACCACGAACGTTCTCCATGATTCTTCACTTCATCAAGACTGTTGAAGCCAACTTTTAAAGCTAGGAAAGATCGTGCTTATTTTGAATGGATTACCAGTTCATATACAAGGAATATACAACTTTAATAATAACAAAGGAAGTACTCTAAAAGATCTAAGGAGAAAAGATTTGAATCAAGACAAAGTGACAAAATCAGCTAAAAACGATCATTCTCCAAGCTCCAGAACATTCTCCAATTTCTGTCATACAGCACAAGAACGTTCTCCAGCTCATGAAGCACATACCAAGAACGTTTTTGAGACTTCAGCATTACATTATGACACATATTCTCATGATCATAGTGATCCTCAAACACTGGACAGATAAGAAGAAAGAGAATGCACAAAGACCAGAAAGTCTTAAAGTCAAAAAGAAGGAAAAGTGCAGTCAATAGTCTTACTTTGATGACTGATTATTTTAATCCAACCCTTGACCAAGGGAACTCCTTCAAACGGTAATATTAAGCTGATGTGTACGTCCTCAAATGTCTATAAAAGGAAACTCACAACTTAATGGAAATAACAACATTCAAGTGCAAAAGAAAGATCATTAATCACTCACATTCATACTTGAAAGTCTCACAAGAAATCAGTAACATTTAGTTTCGAGTTTATTATCATTATTTTACTAAAACATGTTGTAAAGAATCTAACCTCAAACAAGAGTTGAGATTAAACAGATTCTGTCAAACACTTTAATCATTATCATCTAAAACTCAAGACTATAAGGTTTGTTTATAGTTTGAGTGAGTTATTTAGAAAAATCCTTTTAAAGTTAAAAGATGAGTTGTAAAAATCCTATCAAGGGTTAATAGGTGACCTAATTGAATCTCCTTATGGGTGGAAAGGATTGATGATTGTGATAGATCAAGGCTGATTTTGAAGGTGCAAACACGAGAAGGGGGGTTGAATTGTGTTTGACTAACTTGAATACTTTTTAGTTTTAAAACAAAACCTGTTAAAACAGAGTTAGCAGCGGATATAAAGTAAATAAAAACTTAGAATTTTATACTTGTTCACCATTAACTAGGCTAAGTCTAGTCCATTCACTTTGAAGGATTTCACTAATTCAAAAACCTTGAATTACAAAGTACCACTGACCCTCCAAGTCAGTCTTCTCAAAAAGTCTAACAACCCTAGACTTTTGAGGAAAAGAACCTTGAATCTAATTGCTAAGTAATCTGCTACTCCTTCTGACTCCCTCAGATTGTAGACTCTACTTCAACAACTTAGACCTAACACAAGGGAAAGAAAAACTTAGAGTGCTTGCTTCTAGAAAGCGGATACTCACAATTGACCTCACTAAAAACTCAAGTATTTTGCTTTTGGAAGTGTATGACTCTCAAGTATTTTCGATGTTGAGTCTTCTGCCTTGAGCCTCCTTTTATAGATGAAGATTAGGGTCCCATCCGTGCTTAAGTTTGAGCTGTATCTTGCCAGATACTCTTGCAAAAATAACTTGACCAATCGGGTTTCACTTAAATAAAAAACATATCTTTTTAGCTCTAGATTTGCATTCAAAAATATGGACCATATGATCTGATCTTCTGATCTCGCCCAATACTGGGCCATATGGTCTTATCTTCTGATCTCATCCAACACTGGGCCATGATGCTTAAATCTAGATCATTGATCTGAACATTTTCCCTCTGATTTGGACCAATTCTGGACTGAGTCTGGATTGAACTGAATTTAAATCTAGACTTTCATTTCTTTTGGTCTGGACTGAATTTTATAATCACTGCCAAGCTATCTTTTGGTCAGAATAAAGTCTGGACCAAGTCTGACTTGTGATTCCTTCTGGTCTGCACCTAGTCTCCCTCTGGTTGGCTTCCTTCTGGTCTGGTCCAGGTCTCCTTCTGGTCTAGTCCAGGTCTCCTTCTGGACTATGCTTCCTTCTGATCTGGGCCAGAAAAGATATCCTTTGATGATGTTTTGACATCCTCTGATATCCTCTGGAGGTGTATCCTCTGGTGCCTTCTGAATGCATCCTCTGGTATCTTCTGGAGGTGTATCCTCTAGTCTGATTTTATCCTTTGGTTACTCATCTTCTGCCTCTGGTGACTTCATCTTCTGGTGGCATTTAATATATTAATTCTAAGTACAAAATAAGATTACATGGAGTGCTTTTGTAAACATCAAAATCCTAAGTACTTAGAACCATCTTGGTTCCAACAATCTCCCCCTTTTTGATGATGACAAAACCTTAACTTATTTTGTTAGTTTATAACTTAAAAATAGACTTTGAAAAACTTGAAAAAAATCGAAGTACTTGAAATACTCCCCCTCAGACCAATCTCTCCCCTAAGTCTAATAATGACTTTTTCTTCTCCTTTTCAACTCCTTCTTAAATCACTCTTTCTTTTCTTCGCTTCTCATCTCCTTTTCAACTCCTTCTTTATTCTCTCTTTCTTTTCTCTCTTCACATTTCCTCTCCTTTTCAACTTCTTCTCTTTTCACTCTTTCTTTTTCTCTCTTTATTTTTCTCTCTCCCTGTTTCCTCTCCTTTTCAACTCCTTCTTTTTTTATCTCTTTCTTTTTCACTCCTCCTTTATTTTCAACTCTTTCTTTTTCACTCCTCATTTCTTTTTATCTCTCTTTTTCTACTTATTTCTCCTTTTTCTTTCTCTCCCCCCTTTTGTAATCAGCCAAAAAGAGGTCCTACTATTTTTGAATTTTTGTTTTTCTCTTTACAAAGTACAGAAAGTAAAAACAAGAAAATAAAAGACATAAAGTAAAATCACAAGAAAATTAAAAACTCCTAAGATGACTACTTGAGCTAGTCAGATATGGAGATAATGTTGAGATGCTTTTTGATGAACTCGAACCTATATTCAGGTAATGCTTTGGTGAAGATATCAGCCCATTCATGATCAGTGTCCACAAACTGGATGCTTAAAGTCCGGTTTTGAACATGGTCCCTAATGAAATGGTGTTTTATTTCAATGTGTTTGGCTATAGAGTGTAAGAGAGGGTTCTTGGTTAGGTTTTTGGCTGAAGTGTTATCACAAAACAAAGGGATATTGGTTTCAAAGATGTTGTAATCTTCAAGTTGATGTTTCATCCAGATTAACTGTGAGCTGCATCCTGCTGCTGATATATACTCAGCTTCAGTTGTTGACATGGCAATGGTGCTTTGTCTTTTGCTAGACCAAGAGATCAAATTATCACCTAAGAATGTGCACTTGCCACTTGTACTTTTCCTTTCCAACTTGTCTCCAGCATAGTCAGAATCACAAAAACCTCTTAGTTTGTAGATGGGGGTTTTCTTGTATAACAAGGTAAGGTTGGTGGTTCCTTTAAGGAATCTCAAGATTCTTTTGAGAGCAGTTAAATGGGATTCCCTAGGGTCAGCTTGAAAACAGGCACAGAGACAAACAAGAAACAAAATGTCAGGTCTAGAAGCAGTTAGGTAAAAAAGGGATCCAATTATACCTCTGTATGTTTTCTGGTCTACCTTTTGGCTGGTTTCATCTTTCTCAAATGCGCAGGTTGGGTGCAAGGGGGTGGCCATAGGCTTACAGTCACTCATCTTGAAGTTTTTGAGAAGTTCTTAAGTGTATTTAGATTGGTGAATGAGTATACCTGATTTACCTTGGTGAATCTGAATTCCCAGGAAGAACTTAAGTTCTCCCATCATGCTCATTTAGAACTCTTTCTGCATTAGGTCAGAAAACTCCTTGCACAAAGTGCCATTAGTGGATCCAAAGATGATATCATCAACATAAACTTGAATAATCAAAATATCATTTTTAATGGATTTCCTAAATAGACTATTATCAATCTGGCCTCTATCAAATTGATTCTTAAGCAGAAAGTTACTAAGTCTGTCATACCATGTCCTTGGTGCTTGTTTTAAACCATATAAAGATTTTTTAAGTTTAAAACCATGGTTTGGAAGATCAGAATTTTTAAATCCAGGGGGCTGTTTGACATAGACTTCCTCACTTATATAGCCATTTAAGAATGCACTTTTAACATCCATTTGATACAGAATAATATCATGATTAGCAGCAAATGATAAAAGAATTCTAATTGCTCCTAACCTGGCCACTGGAGCAAAAGTCTCAGTGTAATCAATACCTTCTTGTTGACTGTATCCTTGAGCTACATGTTTGGCTTTGTTCCTTACCACATCACCTTTTTCATTGAGTTTATTCCTGAACACCCACTTGGTTCCAATAATATTTTTGTGTGGTCTGGATACCAGATCCCAAACATCATTCCTTTGAAATTCATTTAGCTCTTCTTGCATTGCAAGTATCCAGCTTTCCTCTGCTAGAGCTTCATCAACATTGATTGGTCTGCATCAACTTCTGGTTCTGGAAGATCAGTAACAGCTTCTGATTTTGATAAATCAACTTCTGGTTCTGGTAAATATGTAAAAGCTTCTGATTCTGGTTAATATCCATATTTCTCTTCTTACTTATCTTGGATGTTTCTAACTTGATCAGATTTATCTTTTGAAGATTTGTCATGTTTTGCTGACTTGCTTGTATCCTCTACCTTTCCAGGTACTTCTGTTTCTTCTGCTTGCTTTGACTTTTCAGGTCAAGCTGTTTGTCATAATACAAATTTTAATAATTAATAATTGAACTAAATACAATCAAACCATTAATTATGATTCTGGTGGTTTCTGCTTGTTTTTTGAAACCATTGAACTGGTTTTACTGTTTTAGCTGAACTTGTTCAGATTATTTGGATCACATAGTTCTTGCAAGTACTTATCTAGCTTTGATTTTTAAGATCAAGCTTCTGGTTATCACAGTAAACATAAAATTAACATAAAACATATCACATGTATGTCACAGTTTAATTTTCCCTCTAAAAACCCTTTTGTTTCTTCTTTTCTGGTTTTCAGATTCTGACTTTTGAATGTTCTTTGATTAGTGGGTTTGGATGAAGAAATTTGAATTCCTATCCAGGTTTGCAGTTTTGATCAATCTGATTGAAGTGTTCTGATGATTCTGATTCTTCTCTTTCTGCTTATCAGACTTTGCTGCTTCATTGTCAGAATCAAAGTCAAAGTCAGAGTCAGAGTCAAACTCAATTCGAGCCATCAGAGCCAGTTCTGTTTCTGGCCTGTTTGAAAAGTTTCCTTGATTATGCTTTGGTTGATAAACCATGTTCCTCTGATGATTCTGGAACATGTTTTGGTTCTGGTAACTTGGATGAATCTGGTGATTCTGATTACCTTGATGATTCTTGTGATTTGGATGAGTTGGATGAATCTGATAATTCTGAGGATTTGGATAAATCTGATGATTCTGATGAATCTGATAATTCATATAATTCATGTAGTTATACTAATTCTTATAATTGAAGTAATTTTGATGATCATACTTGAACCTTTGATACCGATACCTGTTCTGGTTCTAGTTCTGGTTCCAGTACTGATTCTGATTCTTGTTTCAGTGTTGGTTCTGGTTCAAGTTCCTGTGCCTCTGATACTGGTTCCAGTTTTGGTTATGGTTCCAATTCCTGTTATGATTCTAGTTCAAGTTTTGATTCTGGTTCCAGTTCTGGTTCTGGTTGAGTTGACCAGACCTTCTTCCATCAGACTCATATTGCCTCTGTCTGGTTGTAGCATGAACATAAACCTTTTTCTGCTTGTGCATTGCAAACATCCATTGTCCAAGCACCATTGTTGGCGTCTCCTTCTGGTTGCTCAGAATATCTGCAACATAGACAATTTGATCATTTGGTACCCATAACTGATTGGGTCCAGGTTTGTTAGTTTTAACATCTCTCTGATCTTGTTCAGATTTTACCATTGGACAAGATAATTCAGAGTGACCTTTCTTAGCACAAACAATGCATAAAACATCACAATGAACATTTTTAGTTTCAGCAATAGTTTTTGTAAAACCAAGACCTCTCTTTCCAATGTTACTGTTTCCATAAATCTTAGATGCATATTTACTTCTTTCCATTCCATTAGAAATAAAGTTTTGAAAAAATTGCTCATGCATATCTGATTCACAAACAGTTTTGGAAGTGGAACAATTTTTACTTTTGAGAGTTTGGTTTTCATATTTGAGTCTTGCAACTTCAGTTTTAAAATCCTTGTTTTCAGTTGCGTACTCAGAATTTTGATTCTTTAAAACTTGGACTTCTTTGGTCAGATTTTTCTTATCTTCCCTCATTGTTTTCAGTTTTAAAGCCATCTTATTGTTTGCATTTAAAACATCTTTTAAAGTGTCAATTAACTCAGATTTAGAGAGATCAGAAAATACCTTATCGTTTTCATCTTCTGAATCTGTTCCAGAGCTTGAGCTGTATTCATAACTTGAGTTTGTATGAGCCTTTAGAGCCAGAATTGCTCCCTCTGATGTGCTTCCAGACTTGCTTGAATGACTGCTTCGATCATTCTTCCTTCTGCCTGCTTTCCTTCCTGAATTCTTGCCTTTATGAAGTCCAGATGCAGACCTGATGGGTGCCATCTTTGCTGTTTCTGTCTCTTCTTCATCAGACAATTCTTCCTCTGATTATGATATATCCCAGGCTGCCATCAGACCCTTCTTTCTGAATCTAGAACTCTTCTTGTGCTGTTTGCCTTTTTCCAAATTTGGACATTCTGACTTGATATGTCCAGGTTTATTGCATCCATAACAAACAATACTCTTCTTGTCAGATTCTTCCTTTCCTTTGTTGTTATGTTTCTTCTTGAAGCTTCTTCTCTTCCTGTTTTCCAAGATCTTAACCATCTTTTTGGTTAAGTAAGCCATATCATCACAGTCACTGTCACTATCCTCTGTCATTGGTTCATCTACTTCCATTTCTATTTCATGAGACTTGAGTGAGGTGATCAGATCTTCAAGTCTTAAGTTATTCAGATCTCTGGCTTGCTGAACTGCAGTAACCATTGGTCTCCACTTGGTTGGTAAGCTTCTTAGAATATTCTTGACATGATCTGCTGTTGTGTAGCTTTTCTTCAAGATCTTTAGTCCAGATATCAGAGTCTAGAATCTACAGAACATTCCATCAATGTCTTCATCGTCTTCCATCTTGAACATCTCATATTGTTTGACCAATATGTTAGCCCTTGCTTCTTGAACCTGCTGGCTTCCTTCATAGGTCAGAACCAAACTGTCAAATATGCTCTTTGCTGTTTCTTTATCTGTGCATCTGTCAAATTCATTGAATGTGATGGCATTGATCATGATGGTTCTGGACTTGTGATGCAGTTTGTATAATTTGCTCTGGTTCGGTTTCATATCTTCCATGTCCAGTTCTTTAATTGGATCTCCTGGAACAGTAGGTGCAGTGTATCCTTTGACGACCAGCTTCCATAATTCAAGATCTTGAGATATGAAGAAACTTCTCATTCTGTCCTTCCAATACTCAAACTTGTCTCCATCAAAAAGTGGTGGTCTGTTGATGTTGCCTCCAAATTCATCTTTGGATTATGCCATGTTGTTGACCCCTTGGACTTTTCCTCAAACACTAGTTAAGTGCTCAGCCTTGAGAAGGGGCAAACACGAGAAAGGGGGGTTGAATTGTGTTTGACTAACTTGAATACTTTTTAGTTTTAAAACAAAACCTGTTAAAATAGAGTTAGCAGCGGATATAAAGTAAATAAAAACTCAGAATTTTATACTGGTTCACCTTTAACTAGGCTACGTCCAGTCCCTTCACTTTGAAGGATTTCACTAATTCAAAAACCTTGAATTACAAAGTACCACTGACCCTCCAAGTCAGTCTTCTCAAAAAGTCTAACAACCCTAGACTTTTGAGGAAATGAACCTTGAATCTAATTGCTAAGTAATCTGCTACTCCTTCTGACTCCCTCAGATTGTAGACTCTACTTCAACAACTTAGACCTAACACAAGGGAAAGAAAAACTTAGAGTTCTTGCTTCTGGAAAGCGGATACTCACAATTGACCTCACTGAAAACTCAAGTATTTTGCTTTTGAAAGTGTATGACTCTCAAGTATTTTTGATGTTGAGTCTTCTGCCTTGAGCCTCCTTTTATAGATGAAGATTAGGGTCTCTTCCATGCTTAAGTTCGAGCTGTATCTTGCCAGATACTCTTGCAAAAATAACTTGGCCAATCGGGTTTCACTTAAATAAAAAACATATCTTTTTAGCTCTTGATTTGCATTCAAAAATAACTTTGGCCAATCCTGTTCTTGATTAATTCTAAATCAAATCTTTCTTCCCGCCAATAGCTTCTGAATTCCCACCAGACTTCAATTTATTTTTGTATCAAATCGTCTTAATGCTTTGATCAATTTTCTATTAAAATTTAATCAAGTCTTATTCGAATTTAATCAAGTCTCCACTAATTATCATGATGATTAAATCTAGACCATTTGATCTTCTGATCTCGCCACATCTGGACCACACAATCTGATCTACTATGATCCTCTGATCTCAGCCAACACTAGACCACACGTTCTGATCTTCTGATCTCTCCCATACACTGGACCATATGATTTGATCTTCTGATCTCGGCCAATACTGGGCCATATGGTCTGATCTTCTGATCTCAGCCAACACTGGGCCATGATGCTTAAATATGGACCATTGATCCGAACATTTTCCCTCTGATCTGGACCAATTCTGGACTAAGTCTGGATTGAACTGAAATTAAATCTGGACTTTCATTTCTTCTGGTTTGGATTGAATTTTATAACCACTGCCAAGCTATCTTCTGGTGAGAATAAAGTCTGGACCAAGTCTGACTTGTGATTCCTTCTGATCTAGACCAAGTCTCCCTCTGGTAGGCTTCCTTCTGGTCTGGTCCAGGTCTCCTTCTGGACTCTGCTTCCTTTTGATCCTTTGATGATGTTTTGACATCTCTGATATCCTCTGGAGGTGTATCCTCTGGTGCCTTCTGAATGCATCCTCTGGTATCTTCTGGTCTGATTTTATCCTCTGGTTACTCATCTTTTGCCTCTGGTGACTTCATCTTCTGGTGGCATTTAATATATTATTTCTAAGTACAAAATAAGATTACATGGAGTGCTTTTGTAAACATCAAAATCCTAAGTACTTAGAACCATCTTGGTTCCAACAGATTTGACCTAGGTGCTGTAAAACCAAGAAGGTTCTTTGTTTTTAATACTTAGTGGAAAATCTCACGGTTGTGAGGACTGGACATAGCCTGGGTTGGGTGAACCAGGTTAAAATCGTTGTGTGATTTCTCTTCTTTATCTTTATTTACTTTCAGTTATCCATTTACTTAAGTTAAAAATCAATTTATGTTTTTAAACCAACCCAAGAACGTTCTTCGTTTATTTGCTTTCACTATCACGATCATTCTGCCATTTTTAACTAACCAAGAACATTCTCCGTTTTCTGTTTCCATAACCACGAACGTTTTCTTTTTCCAGAAACTAGAACGTTTTCTTTTTCCAGAAACTAGAACGTTCTTTGTTTTATGTTTTCTTAACCAAGATCAATCTTGAGTTATTTTTAAGTTATTTTTACAATTCAAACCCTCTTCCTTGTAAAGTGACATTTCTACTTCACAATCTTGTCCCCATCTAGCATGCCTTGTCTGTCCAGAATTTGCATTCCTCTTAGACTTACATATCCCAACCTTTGATGCCACAAGCTGGCTTTGCTCGATGCTTGGACTGCCACTACCGCCAATCCTGTCATTGCTTGACCATTGAGAAGATATATACCATAATGCCTTTTTCACTTCATGATTATCAATGATCCTTTTATGACTTTTAGAGTACCTTTCTCTGCTTTGTATGAACAACCCGCTTCTTCCAACATTCCTAGAGAAGATTAAGTTCCTTTTCAACTCTGGAACATGTCTGACTTTTCATAAAATCTTCATAGTTCCATCTTCCAGCTTCAGCTTGATTGAGCAATCCAAACTGTTGGAACCAATTTGGTTCTATACTTAGAATTTTGATGTTTACAAAAGTACTTATACGTAATCTTATTTTTGACATAGAATAATAATGAAAAATTCCACCAGAAGATGACGTCACCAGAGGCAGAAGATGACGTCACCAGAAGATAAAATCAGAAGTAGAAGATGAGGACACCAGAGGATAAAATCAGTGGAAACATCCTAAAGGCACCAGAGGATACACTTCCAGAGGATATCAGAGGATGTCATCAAAGGACAAATAACATCATTAGAGGATATCTTTCGTGGCCAAGATCAGAAGGAAGCAGAGTCTAGAAGGAGACCTGGTCCAGACCAGAAGGAAGTTTGTTAGAGGGAGACTTGGTCCAGACCAGAAGGAAACATAAGTTAGACTTGGTCCAGACTTAATCCTGACTAGAAGATAGCTTGGTCGTGAATATAAGAATCAATCCAGACTTAATCCAGACTTGGTCCAAAGTAGAAGATAACTAGTCCAGAAAAAATGACTTGGTCCAGACTAGGAGATAACATGGTCCAGAACACAAAACTCAGTCCAGATCAGAGGATGAATGTCCAGATGTTTAGATCAATGGCCCAGTGTAGGCCGAGATCAGAAGATCATAAAATAGTTCAGATCAGATCATATGATCCAGTGTTGGCCAAGATCAGAGAATCACAGAATTGGCACGGATCAAATTACATAAGTCTAGAGCTAGTCGAGATCAGAAGATCAACGGTCTAGATTTTAATCTTGATGAAAATCAGTGAAGACTTGATTTAAAATTTGAAGAAGACTTGATTAAGTTTTGATAGAAATTTGATCAAAGTATGAAGGGGATTTGATTAAAAAATTCACGAAAGACTTGAAGAAATTCGAATGCAATTTGAAGCTTAAAAAGATATGGTTTGAAATTAAAAGAAACAAGATTGGTCAACAGAATTTTCAAGTGCAATCTGCAGTTAAAAAGATACGGTTTTTATTTAAGTGAAACCCGATTGGCCAAGTTATTTTTGCAAGAGAATCTGGACAAATACAGCTTGAATTTGATCATGGAAGAAACCCTAATTTTCATCTATAAAAGGAGGCTCAAGGTAGAAGACTTTGTAATCGAAAATCAGTAAAAGAGTCATAAACTTCTAGAGGCAAACACTCTAATTTTCAGTGAGGTTAATTGTGAGTATCAGCTTTCCAGAAGCAAGTACTCTTGTTTTTCATTCCCTTGTGTTAGATCTATATTGTTGAAGTAGAGTCTACAATCCGAAGGTGTTGAAATCCCTTCTGCAATCTGGGGTTGTCAGATTGGTAGGAGAAGACTTGACTTGTGAAGTCAAGGTGCTGTGTTCCCCAAAAGTCTAGGATTGTTAGACTGTTTGGGAAGATTGACTTGGAGGGTCAGTAGTGCTGTTGTAATTTAGAGGTTTTGAATTGGTGAAAAAATCCTTCAAGCTGAAAGAACTGGATGTAGCCTAGCTAATGGTGAACTAGGATAAATCTTTGTGTTGGTTATTTTAAATAATCATCAAAAACAGAAAAATAATTCAAGTATTACAAACACAATTCAACCCCCCTTCTCGTGTTTGCACCTTCAATTGGCATCAAAGCTTGGTCTCAATGCGGAGCACTTAACAGGGTTTGAGGAAAGGTCCAAGGGGGTTCAACAGGTCATAATCCAAAGAAGAATTTGGAGGCAACATCAACAGGCCACCACTGTTTGATGGAGATCACTTTGAATACTAGAAGGACAGAATGAGAAGCTTCTTCATCTCCCAAAATCCTGATCTCTGGACCTTGGTAGTAAAAAGCTACACTGCACCCACAATAGCAAGAGATGAAACTGGTCAAGAACTGGATGTAGTAGATATGAATCCAACCAGACGAAGTTATACAAGCTGCATCACAAATCCAGAACCATCATAATCGATGTTATCACATTTAAAGAATTTGACATATGCACCGACAAGGAAACAGCAAAAAGAATCTATGACAATCTGGTTCTGACCTATGAAGGAAGTCAACAAGTTCAAGAGGCAAAGGCAAACATACTGGTCAAATAGTATGAGCTGTTCAAGATGGAAGAGGATGAAGACATTGAAGCAATGTTCTACAGATTCCAGATTCTGGTATCAGGTTTAAAAGTATTATTGAAAAGCTACACCACTGCAGATCATGTAAAGAAGATCCTCAGAAGCTTACCAGCCAAATGGAGACCAAAGGTTACTGCAGTACAGGAAGCCAGAGATCTGAATACCTAGAGGCTTGAAAATCTGATCACCTCCCTCAGGTCTCATGAAATAGAGCTGGAAGCAGATGAACCAAAGAAGAAGAAGACTTTAGCCGTTAAGTCAAAACAGAAGAAAGCTGCAAAGGTTGTATCAGAATCAGAGGATAGTGATTGTGAAGATGATGATCATGCTTACATAACCAAGCAGAATGCAAAGATGTGGCAAAACAGAAAGAAGAAAGCTCTCAGGAAAAATGGCAAATACTCCAATAGAGGAAAAGAAGAAGCTGACAAGAAAAGCATCATCTGCTATGGATGCAATGAACCTGGACATATCAAGTAAGAATGTCCAAACATGGAGAAAGGAAAGCATCACAAGAAAGGTTCCAGATTCAAGAAGAAGGGTCTGATGGCAGCATGGGATGCATTTGACTCAGAAGAGGAATCATCTGATGATGAAGAGGCAGAAACAACTATGATGGCTCACATCAAGTTTGCCTCTGGACTCCATAAAGGTATTAGCTCTGGAAGAAAAGCAGAAGGTAAGAAGAATAGACAAATCATTCCTTCCCGCAAGTCTAGAAGCACATCAGAGGAAGCAGTATTGGCTCTGATGGCACATAACAACTCAAGTTCTGGATCCAGCACATACTCTAGAATTGATTCAGAAGATGAAAACAAAGAGTTTTGGGTACCAAAGAACAAAATTGTTTATGTTGCACATATTCTGAGTAACCAGAAGGAAACACCAATCATGGATTCTGGCAATGCACAAATAGAAAAAGGTGTATGTTCCAGTTTCCACCAAATAGAAGCAAAATGAGTCTGATGAAAGAAGGTCTGGTCAATACAATTCACACCAGAATCAGAACCAGAACCCGAACCAGAACCGAAACCAGTATCAGGATCAGAATTAGAATCAGAATCAGAATCAGAGGTTCAGCCACAAACAGCAGAATCACACACATCAGCTTCAGTATTACCAGAAGAAGCAGAATTACCAAAATCACCATAAGTTCCATAATCAACAAAGGAACATGGTGTATCAGCCAAAGCAGAATCAAGGGAACAGTTCAACAAGTCTGAACAAGCCAGAAACAGAACTGGCTCTGAAGGCTCGTACAGAATCTGATTACAGCACTGACTTTGACTCTGACTATGACGGTAAAATATCAGAAGAAGAAAGGTCTGATCTGCAAAACAAAGCATGGTATTTGGACAGTGGATACTCCAAGCATATGACTGGAGACAGATCAATGTTCCAGAAGCTGACTCTGAAGAAAGGAGGCAAGGTTTCCTTTGGAGGAAACCAAAAAGGTCAGATCATTGGTACAGGCACAATTGGTAACAGTTCTTCTTCCTTATCTATTAAAAATGTTTTATTAGTTAAAGGTCTGAATCACAATCTATTAAGCATTAGTCAGCTAAGTTACTGCAAGTATGATGTTGTGTTTAATTAGAAAACCTGCAAGGCTATTAGTCAAAAAGATGGATCTGTTTTGTTCACTGGTGTTAGGCAGAATAATGTCTATAAGATAGATCTGTTTAGTCTAGTTAAGTAGAAAGTTAAGTGTCTTTTATCTGTTAGGGAGGAAAATCTGATTTGGCACAAAAGGTTAGGCCATGCAAACCCTAGGCTGGTTTCTGAGTTAAGTAAACTTCAGCTAGTGAGAGGTCTCCCCAAACTAAGTACCAAATATGAGATTTTGTGTGAGGCATGTCAAAAAGGTAAATAGACCAAAAGCTCTTTTAAACCTAAAAACTGTATTTCTACTTCACAACCTCTTGAACTGCTTCATTTAGATCTGTTTGGTCCTGTTCAAACTGCATCCCTTAGTGGTAAAAAGTATGGGTTTGTCATAGTTGATGATTACTCAAGGTGGACTTGGGTAAAGTTTCTGATAAACAAAGATGAACCCCATAAGGTGTTTATTTCTTTCTGCAAGCAAGTTATGAATGAAAAAAGTTTTAAAATCATAACTATTAGAAGTGATCATGGAGGTGAGTTTGAGAACAGGTACTTTGAAGAATTTTGTGATGAGAATGGTATCTCTCACAACTTCTCATCCCCCAAAACACCTCAACATAATGGAGTTGTTGAAAGGAAGAACACGTCACTGCAGGAGATGGCCAGAACGGTAACACCCCAAGTTTTAAACAACGCGAGTGTATTTTTTTTTTCAACCAAAATAAATAAAAGAATTTTGAGAATTAATTTAGAAAAATTAAAATAAAATAAAATTTAAGTCATTTCATAAAATAATACGTCATAATTTAAATGACGAACGTAATTAAATACTTACATCATAACTTTAAACGAGTAAATTAGTTTTGAGAAATTGGTCTTCAAAAGATACCAAAATAAAAATACATCCAAAAGTTGTATCCTGGACCCACCAAAACATTATCAGAGTGCAGAAAAATATACAATTATCCAAAATAAATAATTACATCCACCGAGCTCAAGACCCTATTCAACAAGTCTAAACCGATCATGCACAAAAGCTACAGTAGCAAGGGTTCCCTCCGCATCCTATACAAGTCTCGTCTGACTCTGCGGCTCGCCTCGATGTGATGTCCTCCTCCTCATCATACAAGGAAGGATCAGTCTCCTCCGAAGTCAGATCTACCCATGATCTGGGTCGCTTCAACGGTGCCAGAATCTCAAAACAATCATCTGTTATCCTAGACGGACCTGGAATATCAACTGCTGCTAGTGTCGGTCCTTTATTCTTCTCTCCCGCCTTGGATTCACGCACAACAGTTCCAGCTATCGGGTTAGGAGTCACCACACCTACTGTGGCCTCCGTCTCAACCCCTACAGTCGGACCTTCCGCGTCCGCAAAAACGCCATACTCCTCCAATATCAGTCTGGAAGGTACTGGAAAGTCAATCCTCGCGTGAGTGTGCTCTACGTAAGCCACTGCCCCGTCGATCCTGCACGTCCTCGCCAATCTCCCCTTGTAAGTAGCCCTGCTTGAGACGGGGTCATATACCCAAGCAGTAGGCAAGTGACGGTTTTGGGGGTACGGGTTTGGGGGTCATCTGAGGGCAAAGCCCAATTTTCCACAATAATAGTAAAGGGTCACCGACCGAAATTAACAATTACCACATACCAATTATATTAAATATAATAGATACACTCATGACATATTTCAATGTTATAACAACGATGATAAATAAGGATGCTCACTTTTTAAAATACATGACATCTGCATCTTTGCAAAACAACATACAATTTAATATAAAAATCATGTTGCAAGTACAAATACAATCAACCATCCCCATAACTCATTGGAAACTTAGAATTCATAAGATACTTGCTCACTTCCATTTCCACTCATCAACTCATTTTCAAATATGACTCACAGTCATCCATCTCGATGCAATATGTAAATGCCAATGTACGAAACTCTTGGAATTACCAAGGTGCAGTCTCTCACGGACCAACACACATGCAGTCTCTCACGGACCAGCACACGTGCAGTCTCTCACCGACCAGCACGATTTTACAAATAGAATGGACCTTCTAATACACGTGGAACCATTCCGTAGCCCGGATAGAATAGATCGTCTAATACACGCGGAACTACTCTCAACCCGGATATAATAGACCGTCTAATACACGCATAACTATTCTATAACCCATCACGGTTACTACATTTACGTGTATTAGCCTCTCACATGCCAAATACGCAGAAGCTAAATCCTTGCACGGATAGGATGGACCTTCTAATACACGCGGAACCATTCCGTAGTCCGGATAGAATAAATCGTCTAATACACGAGGAACTATTCTGTCCCCAGATAGAATAGACCGTCTAATACACGCGGAACTATTCTATAACCCATGGTTACTACTTAACTTTGCGGCCCATCACGGTCACCACATCAACTCTGTGGCCCATCGCGGTCACCACCTGACTATGCAATGCATGGACATGCTATGTTTTCTCTTCACTGAAAAGAGTATGCAAAATCAATCTGAAATTCCGACACTCCATCACCACCTCAAACCATCTTAAAACATCTCAAAAACTCCACATAAGTTTGTCATATACCTTCCAAATGTTTTCCAACTCATTAAGTGCATAAACCAATGTTTAAAATAGATTGTTTGAAAAAAATCAATATGTATTCGAATACAGTATCCTTGTATTCGAATACAGATGCGAAAACAGTGAAAAATCAGCATTTATGTATTCAAATACGAGGTTGTCGTAGCCGAATGCGAAAACAGTGGCAAAATCAGCAATTTTGTATTCGAATACGATAGGGTCGTAGCCGAATGCAGATGCGAAGTCAGTAGCAAATCTTGCAATCCTATATTCGAATACGACAAGGTCGTAGCCGAATACAGATGCAAAGTCAATAGCAAAAATCATGTATTTGTACTCGAATACGGAGTGTCATATTCGAATACGACATTCAAAATTTGAATAAAAATTGGAAATTTACAGGAATGTATTCGAATACACTAGTAACGTATTCGAATACACCTTCAAAAACAGTGAGATTTTCCAGAAAACTTCAAAACGTTTTCAAACTTTTTCCTTTGAAAAACCAACACAAACACCAAAACATAATCACAGCTTCTTTAACCACAAAACCCAGAATTTCCTCAAAACATATAAATGATTCTACTCATCAACACAACAACAAAAACTCACAAACATGCATCAAGGCATCAACCAAGGCAGTAACAACACAGAACAACTCAACAACATGCATTTTCATCATCCATAACTACATGCAAGGTAGTTTCAGTATCAAAACAACAACACCATTTTTAACACACACATAACTCATAACAATCATCCATCAAACATGCATTTACAGCCCTAAATGCAATCTAGAAAGTTGGAAGGTGCCCCTTACCTTAGTTACGGTTTCTTGCTTGTTTACGTTACTGCGACAAAAGCAGGCGACACTTCCGCTCGCGTCGTCGCTACCAAAGTTGGTTCTCTAACACCGTAACGATGAGAGGAAAAACTTTCCTTCTTGACACTTTCCGTTTCGACGCTTGGATTTCCAATTAATTTGGGTTTTGAAGATCCTATTTTGTTACCACAAACACAAAAACAGAATGAGAGGAAGAAGAAAGGAGAAGAAAGGTACACGGCTAATGAGGGAGGAAAGTTGTTTCTGTTTTTCTACCCTTGCCTCTCACTTACATGTATATATATAGGCATACCCTTACCTACTATACACATATAAATATTATAATAATCTTACTTGACACTCAAGTAATTAAACACTCGCGTCGCAACTCTGTTGTCGGATAATCTGCCCGGTATTAATACTTCGTTAATATAATTAAATTATTCTTCATCGAATAATTTTAGTCAATCTCCAAAAAAAAAATATATATATATATATATAATATACATATATTAAATATGCTACAAACATTCGAAAATTACACTTGATATTAATCCATAATTTATTTTAAATTTAAGGATCTTACAAGAACCATGTTGAATGACATGAATGTTGCTACCTACCTATGGGCAGAAGCTGTCAACACGACATGCTACATCCAGAACAGAGTTTACATCAGGTCTATTCTAAACAAAACTCCATATGAACTGTGGAAAGGTAAGAAACCTGATATTTCCTATTTCAAACTGTTTGGCTGTATTTGTTATATGTTAAACACTAAGGATAATCTTGCAAAATTTGTTTCCAGATCTCAAAAGTTTACCTTCATTGGTTACTCTGAGAGATCAAAAGCTTATAGAGTGTTTAATAAAGAAACTAACACTGTGGAGGAGTCCATACACATTAAGTTTGATGACAAACAGCTTGACTCTGAAAAGTCAAAGCAAGATGAGGAAATTGCAGGTTTACTAGAAGCACAGGAAGCAGGAGCAGATCAAACAACATAACCAAAGAAAGAAAAGGATGAAAGCAAATTCGAAGATAATGCTGAACCTGAAGACAAGTAAGAAGGAAAGAATGGGTGAAAGTTCAAGTCTTCACATCCAGAAACACTGATTATTGGAAGCACAACTGAACCATTGAAAACTAGATCATCATTTAAAGAAACAAGTTTGTTTGGTTTACATTCTACCATTGAACCAACTACTGTTGATGAAGCACTGGCAGAAGAAGGATGGATTCTTACAATGCAAGAAGAGCTGAATGAGTTTGAAATGAATGATGTTTGGGATCTGGTGTCCAGACCACACAAAAATATCATTGGAACCAAGTGGGTGTTCAGGAACAAACTCAATGAAAAAGGTGAAGTAGTCAGGAATAAAGCTAGGCTTTGTGGCACAAGGATACAGTCAGCAAGAAGGCATTGATTACACTGAGGCTTTTGCTCCAGTGGCAAGGTTAGAAGCAATTCGTATCCTACTCTCTTTTGCTGCAAATCATGATATTACTTTGTATTAAATGGATGTCAAAAGTGCTTTCTTAAATGGTTATATATGTGAGGAAGTCTATGTCAAATAGCCCCCAGGTTTTGAAAGTTCTGATTTTCCAAACCATGTTTTTAAACTTAAAAAATCTTTATATGGTTTAAAACAAACACCTAGGGCATGGTATGACAGACTTAGCATTTTCTTACTTAAAAATCAGTTTGATAGAGGCCAAATAGATAACACTTTGTTTAGAAAATCCATTAAAGATGATATTTTGATCATTCAAGTTTATGTTGATGATATTATCTTTGGATCCACTAATGGCACTCTCTGCCAAGAGTTTTCTAATTTGATGCAGCAAGAGTTTCAGATGAGCATGATGGGAGAACTTAAGTTCTTCCTTGGAATTCAGATTCAGCAAGGCAAAACAGGTATACTCATTCACCAATCTAAGTACACTAAAGAACTTCTCAAAAAGTTCAAGATGAGTGATTGTAAGCCTATGGCCACCCCCATGCATCCCACCTGCTCACTTGAAAAAGATGAATCCGGCCAAAAGGTAACCAGAAAACATACAGAGGTATGATTGGATCCCTTCTTTACCTAAGTGCTTCTAGACCTGACATTTTGTTTAGTGTTTGTGTCTGTGCTCGTTTTCAACATGACCCTAGGGAATCCCACTTAACTGCTGTCAAAAGAATCCTTAGATACCTAAAGGAACCACACATCATACCTTGCTCTACAAGAAAACCCCATCTTACAAACTAAGTGGTTTTTGTGATTTTGATTATGCTGGAGACAAATTAGAGAGAAAAAGCACAAGTGGCAATTGTACGTTTCTAGGTGATAATCTGATTTCTTGGTCAAGCAAGAGACAAAGCACCATTGCCATGTCAACAGCAGAAGCTGAATACATATCAGCAGCAGGATGCAGTTCACAGTTAATCTGGATGAAACATTAATTGGAAGACTACAACATCTTTGAAACCAACATTCCTTTGTTCTGTGACAATACTTCAGCCATAAACCTAACCAAGAACCTTATCCTACACTCTAGAGCCAAGCACATTGAAATCAAGCATCACTTTATCAGAGACCATGTTCAAAAGAGAACAATAAGCATCTAGTTTGTAGACACAGATCATCAATGGGCTGATATCTTCACCAATACATTGCCTGAAGATCGATTTGAGTTCATCAAGAAGCATCTCAACATAATCTCCATATCTGACTAGATCAAGTAGTCTTTTTAGAGGAGTATTTTTTAAATTTTTATTTTTTGTCTTTTATTTTTTGTTATTTATTTTTTTCTTTGTACTATGTAAAAAAACCTCTTTTTTCTTTGTACTCTGTAAAAAAAAATCAGTAAAAGAGTCATAAACTTCTAGAGGCAAACGCTCGAGTTTTCAGTGAGGTTAATTGTGAGTATCAGCTTTCCTGAAGCAAGTACTTTTGTTTTTCGTTCCCTTGTGTCAAATCTATATTGTTGAAGTATAGTCTACAATATGAAGAGTCAGAAGAAGTAACAGGTGACTTAGCAATTAGATTCAAGGTGTTGAAATCCCTTTTGCAATGTAGGGTTGTCAGATTGGTAGGAGAAGACTTGACTTGTGAAGTCAAGGTGCTGTGTTCTTCAAAAGTCTAGGATTGTTAGACTGTTTGGGAAGACTGACTTGGAGGGTCATTAGTGCTGTTGTAATTCAGTGGTTTTGAATTAGTTGAAAAATCCTTCAAGGTGAAGGGACTGGATGTAGCCTAGTTAATGGTGAACGAGGATAAATCTTTGTGTTGATTATTTTACTTTATCTGCTGCTAATTCTGCTTCCTTATATATCAGATTTTAAATAATCATCAAAAATAGAAAAAGAATTCAAGTACTACAAACACAATTCAACCCCCTTCTCGTGTTTGCACCTTCACAAACTACCTTGCAGACTGATTTGTCACCCATGATAACCTTTCCCCCATCAGTTTCTCTGTAGTCAAGGAACCAATCTTTATTTGAAGTCATATGAAATGAACACCCTGAGTCAAGAACCCAATCATTCTCCATGATTTTAGTTGAATTTGCCATAAGAACTTATGTACTTTCATATCCTTCAGAGAAGCATTCCCATAATTATCATCACTATTTGATTCTTTCTTTCCTTTCCAATCTGGGCATTCTTTCTTGAAATGCCCCTCTTTCTTGCATATGAAACACTTCATTTTAGACTTGTCCTTTTCTTTATTCTTGAATTTGTTCTTCTATTTCTGATTCTTCTGCCCTGCTTTGGCCTTGACAGATAGTCCTTCACCACTACTCTCTTCTTTCCCATCTGACTTCCTTTTTAATTCTTTGAAGATTGGCGCAACTTGTACTTCTTCTAATGACAAAGAATCTCTACCATAAAGAAGTGTATCACATAGATTTTCAAGAGAACTTGGTAATGAATTTATCAATAGTAGGGCCTAATCCTCATTATCCAATTTTACATCAATATTTTCAAGATCTAACACAATATTATTAAACTCATCGATAAGATCTTCAATTGACCTCCCGGATTTCATCATGAAAGTATATATCTTTTATTTTAGGTATAAACAATTAGGTAATGATTTTGTCATGTATAAAGATTCCAACTTGAGCCAAATACCTGCAGCAGAGGTCTCCTTTGAAACTTTCCTTAGAACATTGTCTCCAAGACTCAAGATTAGAGCACTATGAGCCTTGTTCATGATATCCTTCTTCTCCTTTTCTGAAAGTGAGGAGATTGATTAGAATTGAAATGGGGAACGTTCAAGGTTTTTGGTTTCTAACTTTCTGCAATTTTTACAAAAACATAATTAATACTTGCAATGCTAAAATGAACACACACAATTGTTAACCCAGTTCAGAGTTAAACTCCTACATCTGGGGGACTGGATCCGACTTCGAAATATCACTAATATGAGATGAAATTTTGGCAATATTTTCTACACTCTTTGCTGTCAGTTTTCTGCACACTACACAAAACTGTCATATTGCCTTCTTCTTTAAACTTGGCTTATATACTAGTTAGTTACAATTGAAGAAGTAGTTACAACTAAATAATTGAATAACCAACAGCCCAAAACAGACTAGTTTGTAAGTAATCATCTTAAGTTTATCTCCAAAGTCTTCAAATTAAGTACCACTTTCAACAGTGATATATATAATAAATTCTTTGATTAAAATTCTAAAAATCTCATATATATATATATATATATATATTTCTCAAGGATTAAAGATATAAGATCTTTTACCTTGAGATCGGTAACTTTAGTTAGTGTGCATAATACTAATACTACACCTTCCAAACATAGTTAAATGATCTACCATGGATAAACAATTGAGTAGATACCATTATATATATATAATTTTTTGCAATTCTGTTTGTTCTTTATACAAACATATGTAAAATATTAACACTTAAATATATTCAATTAAAGGCAAACAACAATAGAGAATAGAAAAATTAGTTTTTAACAATTATTATTAATCCAATTATTACATATGATATGTCTTTTGTCAGACACAATAATTGTTACCAAAATATTATTAGATCCTCAATGTTTTAGTGATTCAGAACATTAGTTGGAGGGACGCAACATGGGAGCCTAGGACAATGAATTGGTTGACATTCTATTGGTTTATCTGGGCAACATGGTGGCAGACCTTGTACATTGCCAACTATAGCACTTGCAACAACAACAAGTAACACCACAAACTTCATGAACATCTTCAACATAGTTTCCATTATAACCAACTTGTGTTTGTTATGAAAAAAATAGTGATATTTTATTGGGAGTGGTATGTTATACAAATTTTACTTAATTATAGGGCAAAGCCCAATTCTTTGAAATATCATAAAAAGAAATATTAAGAGAATAATAGTCTTCTACTTAATTCATTTTTATCATATTAGGAAGATTTTAGCATCCATTGTCTAGTTTCTAATACCATATTTTTTACTATATACGTTTTCTATTAAAATATATTAAGATATGTTTTCCATTTTAAATTAATTTCAAAAAATGTATATATGAATTTTTAGTAATGTTTATAAATAGGGTAACATAAGCTTTTAGTCGCCATAAATTTTTTGAAAAGTCGCTTTTTGTCCCCTTAAAGAAACTACACTTTTTAGTCCATACAAAAATTTCTTACAAAAAGTTTATGTCGACGCTAAAAAGATATATGTGCAATTGTACTTGAACATTTAAATTTTCGAATGATTTTTTGCAAGCACGATTAAAATATTATAAAAAGTTTCTACATAAAAATTTAGAATTTTTTAACATAAGTTAAATTAAATATGAATTTTTTAAATGTCTAAAACCCATGATAAAATTAAGAAAAATATGGAACTAGAAATCTACTTGTTAATTCATGTTTTGTGGATGACCTTTTTACGTTGTTGAAACATGTCTATAAAAAACTTAATCAAAAATATATAGACAATTTTATTGGTATAAAAAATTATTAAATATTTTTAAACAACTAAAAACTAAATTTCAAAATTTTATAATGATTAAAAACACATTTAACACTTACACATATTGTATTACAGTTAAGAAATTTATATTTTCTAAAATATAATACCTTAAGTTATTTAACATGATCATAGCCATAAAATATATATTTACTACACTTACTTTAATATTGTATTTTGACTAACACTTACTTTAATATTTTATTTCTAGTAAAACATTATATATATATATATATAAATAAAAGTGTGTGTTTTTTTTAACAAATTCAAACATATATAACTAATTAAATTTATTATAAATAGTTTACTGTAGAAATATTTTTAAATAGGTTTACATGATAGAATATTTTTTAGAGTTGGGCTCACAAAAATAATTTAACTAATAGTTTTAAAGAAATTTTAGTCCAAATTTATTAGTTGGGTAATACAAAATCTCTACAAAAAACAACTAAATCATATGTGCAAATGAAAAATTAAATTTGACCTCATTTATTTAATTGTTTTAATGATTTGTTGTACCTATATTAAATTTTAAAACCATGTTTTTTTCAAATTGAAATTGTGATATATATAACAAATTCTTTTATTAAAATTCTCAAAATATCATCTATATATATATATATATCAAGGATTAAGGATATAAGATCTTTTACCTTGAAATCGGTAATTTTAGTTAGTGTGCATGATACTAAAACTACACCTTCTAAACGTATTTAAATGATCTACCATAGATAAACAATTGACTAGATACTGTGACACCCTAAATTCCAAAATAACATATATAAAAACTTATTTTAGATTTTTTTTTAACAAAATTCGTAACGAATAAAGAAAATATGTTTCTAAGGAAATAAAATTAAAATTTTTATAACTATTTTAGGATATCACGTTACTCTAAATACACATGTAACAATTCGACTTTGTTCCTCAATTAAAATAGTTGAATCTCAACAACTTGACTTAGCTATAACTTCTTAATTTAATTTCAAAAACTTACTAGCACTTATATGGTTTTCATACAAAAAGACGTTTCTAATAAAAAGTAAAAGTAAAATACAATTTACAATTCTTATTCCCGGTATCACCTATTAGAGCAGAGTTTCTCCCAAACATGAACTTCAAGACTCACTAACCTGTAGTAACTGCGATTTCGCAAACGCAGGGCCAAGCCAGTTAAACACAAACAACGAAGGAGGTGAGTTTTGAAATCATGTTGATAGTATAATATGAGTTTGAAGAACACGCAAACAATAATAATAGACCGTATCATAATCACATCACGATATATCAAAATATTCAATCGAATAGTACCATATTATAACATCAAAGTCTCTAAGTAAAATAATTATCTCATTATAGTATGCAAAAAATCATATAAAAAAATTATTATTACTTTTGAAACACATCAATCACAACAAAACAATTACAAGAAAATGCAATGCTATGCATGAGCTTATACTCTACTTCACAATGTGATACCATTCTAACTCTGAAGTACTTGGTTAGGAGGTTTGATACTATGCCACCACCTGCGTGGACGGACAATTCATATTGGCCCTGTCCTCATAGATCCACTCAACTCAACCCGAGACACATATACGCGACAGTCGAGGTAAACGTGTGTTGCGTGGTAGCTCCCGACATTTGGAGTGCTACCTCCAAGTCACCTAGGAATTCCACACCCAAATACCTCCAACGTCTAACAATATTGCCTTACGGCTCAATAGTAGACTGCCACGATCAGGCTTAATTCAGTTGTATTTCCCCAAAATAACTAGGCTTGTCAGGCCCTATCTATATGATGACAAAATAATCTCCACTTCAAAAATTCTCAATATTTATTTTTCTCCCCTCGTTGGCCTATGATACGCCATTAAGAACATCATCTTTAGCACAAGTTAGAATAATAACTATTTCATCAATTATGGGGTACGTCACTATTCTCATCGTAATTTTATAACATCATTAATCATACATTATCATGATCACCATATAAACTCATCACAAATTTATAACATTACTATCATCAATCAAACATCATCATTATCATCACATAAACATATATCATACAATGCATCCATCTTTTATTATCACATCACGTAAATTTGTCTAATCAAACATATGCACATAATTTAATTCGACATCCAGCATCACAATAATATCAAATATCAAATACCACACAATTATCGAAAATTAAATCAATCAACACCTTATAAATATTTCTATTTAACATTTTAATCTCACAATCCTCATGTTTTCACATTAATTAATTTATCTCTCAAAGGGCTACTGCCGTAAGTAGCGAGCCCCAGATGAATCGTTGGGAAATACAGTTTTCCCGTTCATCTCACAATATGTTATACTCATGAATTCAAACGCTCTCTCACCCCTTACCTTACTTAGACGCTTTCTCTAACACAGAAATCAATGGAAGTTTTCAACAGCAACTGTAGATTGACAACGTATAGCAAGCAAAGGGTCCGATCTCAACTTCACCGAAAAATCCAAAAACGATGTCAATTTTTTTAGACGAAAATTGTGGTGATCGGAATTGGCCTAAAACAGCTCGCCCAAGGAAAGTAACGCATGTGTTTCTGATGAAATGGAGCCACGATCGATAAAATTGTGCTAAAAATGGATTTAGTGGCCGATTTTGTGTGTGATAGAAGTTGGGATCGATTCAAATGACAAGGAATTGATGGGATGAATTTGAGAGGAAGAGGGTGTTGATGCGTTCTTCGTGGCTGCGACCACTGTCTTCTGTTTTCTTTTTTTTTTAATAACAGACTGAGGGGTGTAGATAACATATGTACAGGTGCAATAGTAAAATAGACTGTAAGGCCCAACATAAGAGAGTCTGGCCTGAAGCAGAAATAGGGGTGTAAAGAGCAACTCACAGGTGTAGGAAAGAAAAGTCCAATTCAGCAATAATAATAGCTCAAATTAATATGCAGAAGTAGAAAATACGGGTGTAAATAGTTGTCTAGTCCAAAGTCCATTTTTATTATTTCAAAAAGTAAACAAATAATTTATTTAAGTCATCTAAGTTAGAAACTTTTTCTCTAAAATACTCATTTTAATATAATATTATTTTTTCTTTAGCATAGATAAATATAATTTTAACCAAAATTCTCATATTCAAAATAATAACTATAATTATTACTATAATATTTTTCAAAATAATCACATAAAAATACATCATCTTTATAGAGTAGTCAAAATTAAAAAGATAAATAAATATAACATCAATAATTTATATTAATTACTAAATCACAATAAATATGTATAAAATCATCATATCATAGCAACTATATAAAAATGAATAAAATTAGTATCGATATTACTATTATTCCAAGATAACTATTTATAAAACAAATAATTAAAATAAGAGATACTTAGAAATTATTAAAATATAGATAGGTGCACACTTAACATTAGTCAAACGCACATGAAATCATCACATTAATTATTTACACGCATATACACGTAAAATAGCATAAAATCTTATTCTTTAAAATATTACACAAAAATACTATTGTTTAAAAAAAATATATAAAATACTATTGTTTAGTGGATTTTTAGTCAGAAATTTTAGTGATTGTTAAGTTAAAAAGGAAGTGCGTGCATATTATTTTTAATCTTGATGATTTATTATGGTTTACAGTGTCAATATAATACTTCTACTACCATTAGAGCATGTCTTGGGAACAAAGAGTATAATTAGTTTTAAGATACAGTGCACAACCAGTCCCCAAAGGATGAATTTTGAATTGGTTTGGACGCATCCTCTGACTGTATCCTCTTATTGAATTATGTGAGTATAACCCCTGCCATTACTTCATCAAGACCATAAATACGAGCAATGTCGTCGCCTACTTGAAGTACAGTACTAATCCTTAACTTTTCGAGGAATCCTTCGTCAGTGGTTGTGAGTGACCCATTTTTCTCAATCTTTATGACTTGTTCCTACGGAACTTAGATTTTCGAGTATTTGTTTCAATTAATTTGTTTAACAAGAAAATAATTTGTTTAACAAGAAAATAATTTGTATCATTTGTTTCATTTTATATTATATTATAAGAAAATTCCAATATTCTCATTATCAACTGAGCGGGACTAGTGTTTTTACACGAAATCTCTAGCCAACCTTCCTGTAAAAGATCTTTTATTAATATCAAGTATGTTATTACTGGATAAATAGTAACTTCAACAATATAGAATAATGATGTATTTGCCAAATCAAATATCATGGTTCAATTTCATAATCAACTAGTCGGATTAAGTGATAATATTAGTTGATGGATCATTTATGAAATGTTTTATTAACCCAACTCGTAAGTTAGGTCGAGTAGACCTTATTGTTGCTAGAATTCTTAATTCATGGGTTGTAAAGGGGATGTATGTCACCACAAACAGAAACTAAAGCAAGTGTTGGGTTCAAAGCTTGTGTTAAAGATCATTTCAATGATCAATTTCTCCCATAATGATACCTATGCTACCTAGTATTGTCATAATATCAGCCAATTTCATTCTTTTAACTAATTGAGGATATGTGTGATAGCATCTACTATACCATGAATATCAATGAACCCGATAATTGAAATTGCATAGGATACCCTTTTTTAGCTTCTAGAATTGATTTCTTAGTTCAACTCTTATCTTAATAACTGGAATTAAAGAATTAGTAGATCTATTCCATCCAAAATGGGAATGCGATAGAAAAAAAGATATCAATGATATAGAATTCTAATATGTAAAGGTCTATGGGTCATCTCATAAAAGATAATGTAATAAAGCATCAATATTAAAAATTCATCCATATATGGATGAATAGATTCCTAGAATAAACGAATCAAGAGCTGCGAATCAATAAAACTTGGTTTTTTCATGTTGTCAAAAAGTTGAACAATAAAAATAGATGGCGAGTACCTGATCGACTTGATCAGGTCATGTAGGAACAAGGTTCAAGTCTACCGGTCTGTTAGGATGCCTCAGCTGCATACATTACTGCACTTCCACTTGACACTTATCGTTAAATGAAAAACGGCTCGTCTCGCCGTAACTTTCTCTTGAATTCTCAAAACTTCTTTTGCTCCATCCCCGCAGGGGCAGAGAACCCATCGCTGTCTCCGATATCACAACCGAGACTGTACCCTCTGATTGTATCCTCTTTATCTTCTAATTCATAACATACTAGTTATTCTAATAATTTTAAAGCATGCCCATTTCTTATGTTATTTTAAGTGACTCTGTTGTTTTTAAGGTGATATTTTTAAGAAAATCTAGAAGATTTGTTGTATTAAGAGTTTTGAGAAAATAAATAAGTAAATTCGGACTATTTTTTAAGCTTTGACATGTTAGTAATTTTTCTACCAATTTATATACATGTGGTCTGACTTTTTTTTCAAAACATAGATTCAAAATATATTTTTTTTTTGGTGTTTAAATATTCAGGGATGTGTTTTTATGGTTAAAACATGAGAGAAATTTTACGAATTTTAGTAGTTTTAATAATAGATTAATAAAAAGGGTGTGTGATTTATTAACGAGTAATTGAAGTAGGAGTTTTGAATTTTGAAAAGAAAAGAAAAGAAAAATTATTTTCTGATGCTAAATGTTTAGTAATACTTCTATAATAATTCAAGTGAAATATTTTTGTAAGATATCTAATTTGATTTATGGTTTTTGAGGTAGTGTTTGGGAGCTAAGTCTTTTGTTGTCCGATTGGTTGTAGTATGTTTTGGTGTGGGCATATATTATTTATTTGTATCAGTCTTACTTTGCATGGGTTATTTGTGTCAACATCTTGTATTCAATAATTGATCTTGCACTTCTTATGCAAGGTCAGTCTTATTGATATACCTTGCTGATTTAAAAAAAATGTGCAAATCAATTTTCTAAAATATAGTTTAACTTTGAACATGGTTTATACACTGTTTGATTTATTTTAGTTTGTTAATGTGTTATACTACCGTCTAGCAAATAGTTTCTTGTCTTATCTACTACTTGAAAAATCTCTATTTTAGTTGTGTTACGTGATATGGATTAAAAAAAAATTATTGTGATAAATTTAGAGTAGATGATTTGCTATGAGAATATGCTACATGTTTAGAATCATCGTTGTAGTTGTGAAGTAAACCTAGAATCATGGTGCCAATTTGTCGGATAAGTTATATGAATGTATTTTGATTAAGTGAATATGAATTGTTTGTGCTTTAGGTGTTCTAAATGGTTTTGAATGGAATTTGTGTATAGAGTCTAGAGTTGTTAAGAGTGTTTAAAAGTGGGATAATTCAATATTTTTAGTTTCTGATTGTTGATTAAGTTTAATGTAAGTGACATTTCTATTGTTGTACCCATTGTATTAGACTATTAAGTTCATCATCACTAGTTGATTTGACTGTCCTTTACTTACTTGAAATATTATTTGGATTATTTATTTGAGTTGTAAAAAAAAATTTATAGGTTATACTTAATTTGTTTTCTAAGTGAAATAAGCAGGGTTTCTAGATATTTTTGCAAAGGAATAATTAACTAAAGGTATGACTCAGTTCTTGTTACGTTATTCTTAACTTATTGCCTTATCAATTAGCCTGCTGAGTTGAGCACAAAGTACTATTTTCTTTGTTTTATGACTATAATTAAACAACAATAAATTTGAATTGTCGAATTATATGTTTAATATAAGTATTTTTGTACTTGTATTAGTTGCTAATTTCTAAAAAAAATGAAATGAAAAGGAGTTTAATGGTGTTGAGAGAGGTGGGAGATGTGACGATGTCTTCCCACACTACGACCACGTTAAAAGTCTTTTAATTATCTATCTTTGAACCCAATAATTTTTAGTTGTTGTTACCTTGAATAATTGACTATATGGGTAGAAGGGACTGATCAACCCGATGACTAATATCAATACAAAAAGGCGAGAATAACTCATGATGATTATTATGAATATTTGTTGACTATATTTTGGTCAATTAGACAGAATGTCCACCCTTATGTTATTAGAGTTGTTTCAATGTATATGTGTATCTTGTCATGAGGTAATATGCTTATCATTGACTTTTTTTTCTTTGCTTATTTGGTTATAATGTGTGTTTTTCTAAATGATTTAATTATAAATTATAAATAGCACACTCAATAAATGTTGATTGTTTAAAAATAAATAAATTTGTGAGTCTGAAATACATGAAAAATAATTTATCTCTTCTAATATGGTTCTGTACATTGGTTCTTGATTTCAAAGTGATTGTATGTCTCTGGGTTGTAATACGCATTTCTGTTTGTAATTCTTGAATGTGTAAAATATTTTAAATGTTTCTCAATATGTCTAAATTTTGTTAAACCTGTAGGGTAATTCTTGTTAGGATTTAAACATTCTTTTAAGAGAGTAAGACTAATAGAGCATGATTTGAACTTTATAATGTGTTTAAATTTTATATTATTTTATACGTCGTTCATTCAACTTAAGGTATTAAGTTGTTATTGACTAATTCTACGAGTGCAACTTCCTTTATAAATTATTGAGAGCAATTGTGGTAACTTTTTTTTTTCATGACAGAAATGGTTGATGTGATATGTGTTTAAATGATTCATTTGAAGGTCCAAACACGAGAAGGGGGGTTGAGTTATGTTTGCCAAAGTTGAATACTTTTTGCTGATTTGATGAAAGTTGATGTAAATTACTTGGAGAAGAAGCAATTAGATTCAACAGCATCGGATAATAAAAGCATAAGTATTTGGACACATAAATTTAACCTAGTTCACCATTAACTTAGCTACATTCAGTCCCCTCATTCAGAAGGCTTTAATCCACTAATTCAAACACTTTGAATTACACAACACCTGATCCTCCAAGCTAGTCTTCCCAAACAGCGTGACAGCCCTAGACTTTTGAGGAACAACAACACCTTGACCCTACAAGCCAAGTCTTCTCCTACCAATCTGACAACCCCAGATTGAAAAAGGAATTTACACCACCTTGACTCTACAAGCCAAGTCTTCAACTTGATTCTGTTCCTTTTTAAATTTGAACCGAATCTTCTTCTAATTTAAATTAAATCTTCTTCAATTTTTGATCAGATCTTCTTCAAAAATTTGGCATCCTCTAGTGATATCCTGTAGAAGTAATCTCTGGTGACATCCTCTGGTGGCATCCTCTAGTGACATCCTTTGGTAACATCCTCAGGTGGCATCCTCTAGAGGTATCCTCTGGTGACATCCTCTAGTGGCATCCTCTGGTGATATCCTCTGGTGGCATCCTCTAGTGACATCCTCTGGTGGTATACTTCTTCGAAGTCAAACATATTATTCTCATAAAATACTTTTGTTAACATCAAAACTTTAAGTGTAAAACCAACTTGGTTCCAAAAATCTCCTTCTTTTTGATGATGACAAAACTTGTATTTTTTATAACCACTTTTCTTTCTATTTCTTTGACTCCCCCTAAGCATCAGTTTCTCCCCACTATATATCTTTCTCAAATATCTTTCTTCCCCTAAGTCTAAGCCCCACTTTCTCTTTATCAAATATCTTCTCCCCCTTTTGTCATAAGACAAAAAGGCATGAAAGTGATCTTTCTCCCTTATTTTTTTCATCATTTTTTTTGTTTTTTTTAATAACATGAATATAACACATTACAAGAAAATATAAAAACTAATGTAAAACTAAACTATTTTGAAGTGATTACACTATCAGTCAGAGATGAATGTAAGGTTTAGGTTTTTCTTGATTAAGTCAAACCTATCTTCAGGTAGTGGTTTAGTGAATATGTCAGCCCATTGGTGTTCAGTGTCTACAAACTGAATGTTGAGTACCCCTTTTTGAACAAAGTCTCTAATGAAGTGATATTTGATCTTTATGTGTTTAGCTCTAGAATGGATTATAGGGTTTTTGGTTAGATTGATGGCAAAAGGGTTGTCACAATAAATGGGAATGTTGGTTTCGAGGATTTTGTAGTCTTCTAGCTAATGTTTTATCCAAATGAGTTGAGAACTGCATCCAGCTGTTGAAATGTACTCAGCCTCTGCTATTGACATTGCAATAGTGTTTTGTCTCTTACTTGACTAGGATATTAAGTTGTCACCTAAAAAGGTGCAGTTTATGTTGGGGCTCTTTCTCTCAAGTTTATCTCCAGTATAATCAGAATCACAGTATTCAATAAGTTTGTACTTAGGAGATTTCTTGTAGAGCAAGGTAAGGTTGGTAGTACCTTTTAGGTATATAAGGATTCTCTTAATAGTAGTTAAATGTGATTCCCTAGGGTGATCCTGAAATCTTGCACATACACATACATTAAACATGATGTCAGGTCTATAAGCGGTAAGGTAAAGTAGAGATCCGATCATTCCTCTATAGGTTTTTTGATCAACTTTTTGGCCTAAAGCATCTTTTTCAAGTGAACAAGTAGGGTGCATTAGTGTAGCCACAAGTTTGCAATCACTCATCATAAACTTCTTGAGAAGCTTTTTTGTATATTTAGTTTGATGAATGTAAATACCTTTATGACTTTGTTGAATTTGTATCCCTAAGAAGAACTTAAGTTCTCCCATCATACTCATTTGAAATTCATGATGCATTAATTGAGAATATCCTTGGCAAAGAGTGCCATTAGTAAATCCAAAAATAATGTCATCAACATAAACTTGAATAATAAGAATGTCATAAAATAATGTCATCAAAATAAACGTGTACTGTCTACTTGTCCTCTTTCAAAGTTAATTTTAAGCAAGAAGCTACTAAGTCTATCGTATCATGCCCTTGGTGCTTGTTTTAGACCATATAGAGATTTTCTAAGTTTAAAAACATGATTTGGATATTCAGAACTTTCAAAACCTTGGGTTTGTTTAACATAGACTTCTTCACTTATATAATCATTTAGAAAAGCACTCTTAACATCCATTTTAAATAATGTAATGTTATTATTTGCAGCAAAAAAGAGTAGGATAGGAATAGCTTCTAACCTGGCCATTGGAGCAAATGTCTCAGTGTAATAAATGCCTTCTTGCTAACTACAGCCTTGTGCAACAAGTCTTGCCTTGTTTCTGACCACTTCACCTTTTTCATTTAGCTTGTTTCTGAAAACCCACTTGGTTTCAATAATGTTCTTTTCTGGTCTTGGTACTAGATCCCAAACATCATTCCTCTCAAATTCATTTAACTCTTCTTGAATTGCAAGAATCCATCCATTATCTGCCAATGCTTCATCAATAGAGGTAGGCTCAATTGATGAGAGTAAGCCAAACAAACTGGTGTCTTTAAGTGATGATCTGGTCCTTAACGGATCACTTGCACTTCCAATGATTAGAGTTTCAGGATGAGACGACTTGTACTTCCATCCACATCTTTTTTCTGACTAATCTTCACATTCATCCTTTAAAAATTTGTCATATTCTTCTGATTTGCTTGTATCCTCTATTTTTTCAAGTTCTTCTAGTTTGTTTGCATCGTCTTGCTTTGAATTTTCAAGGTCAAGTTGTTTGTCATCAAATTTAACATGTATGGATTCTTCCAAAATATTAGTTTCCCTATTAAACACTCTATAAGCCTTAGATCTTTTAGAGTAACCAATGAAGGTACACTTTTGAGATCGAGAATCAAATTTTCCAAGGTTATCATTGGCGTTCAACATATAACAAGTACAACCAAATTGTTTAAAATAGAAGATGTTAGGCTTTTTACCTTTCCACAATTCATATGGTGTTTTATTCAATATGGATATGATATAGACTCTATTTTGAATGTAACATGCAGTATTAATTGCTTCAACCCAAGGGTGTTTTGCAACATTCATATCATTTAACATGGTTCTGGCCATTTCTTGGAGTGATCTACTCTGTCTTTCTACAACTCCTTTTGTTAGAGTGTTCTAGGAGAAGAAAAGTTGTGAGAGATTCCATTCTCATCAAAAAAACTTTCAAAGAACTTGTTCTCAAATTCTCCTTCATGATCACTTCTAATTGTTATAATCTTAAGACCTTTTTCGTTCATGATTTGTTTGCAAAATGTGATAAACACTTTGTGGGATTCATCCTTCTTAAAAATATTACCCATGTCCACCTAGTGTAATCATCTATTATAACAAATCCATATTTCTTTCCACTTAGAGAGGCTGTTTTCACTGACCCAAATAGATCTATATGTAAGAGCTCAAGGGGCTTTGAGGTAGAGACTGAGTTTTTGGGGTTAAAGGAGTTTTTGTTTGTTTTCCCTTTTGACAAGCTTCACACATAATTTTAGCTTTGTAACTAAGCTTAGGTAGACCTCTCATCAGTTGAAGTTTATTCAACTTTGAAACTAATCTAAGGTTTGCATGACCTAATCTTTTGTGCCAAATTAGTTTCTCTTCATTTACTAACATAAGACACTTAACCTTTTGTTTCTCTAGACTAAACAGATTTATCTTATAAATATTGTTTTGCCTCTGACCTGTAAAGAGTACAGATCCATCCGTCTGACTAATTGCCTTGCATATTTTTTGATTGAATATAATATCATAATTATTATCACTTAACTGAATAATACTTAATAGAAGGGGAAGTACCATTAGCAATTGTGCCTCCTTTGCTCAAGGTCAGAGAGTTCAAATGAGAGAAACACATGCTTAAAAGATAAATATTTTCTAAGTGTTCTTTTCTTAGAGTGTGAAGCTGATCGTCATCATAAATTATTCAGAAGCAAACACTCTAGTTCACTTTAAGCATATTGTGAGTATCAACTTTTCATAAGTAATTACTCAGTTCTAATTTCGATCCCTTATATTAAATCCTATAGTGTTGAAGTTTCTTCTCAAATCCGGGGTTGTCAAGATGTTAGAAAAAGACTTAGCTTGAAGGTTTAAGGTTGTGAAGTTCCTCAAAAGTCTGGGATTGTCAGACTATTTGAGAAGACTTGGCTGGTTTAATTAAGGTGTTGTTGTTCCTCAAAAGTCTGGGGTTGTCAGGCTGTTTGAGAAGACTTAGCTGGTTTAGTTAAGGTGTTGTTGTTCCTCAAAAGTTTGGGGTTGTCAGGCTGTTTGAGAAGACTTAGCTGGTCTAGTTAAGGTGTTGTTGTTCCTCAAAAGTCTGAGGTTGTCAGGCTGTTTGAGAAGACTTGGCTGGTATAGTCACGGTGTTGTTGTTCCTCAAAAGTCTGGGGTGTCAGGCTGTTTGGGAAGACTGGCTTGTAGGGTCAGTGGTGTTGTAATTCAAAGAAGTTTGAATTAGTGAAAAGGCCTTCAGGAAGAAGGGACTGGAAGTAGCCTAGTTAACGGTGAACCATTATAAATTGTTTTGTTATTATGTTATTATTATCCGCTGCTGAATTTGATTAGTTATATATCGAATAATTCACATTAACATTCAACAAAACAGCAAAAGAAATCAAGTTTGACAAACACAATTCAACCCCCCTTCTCGTGTTTGCACCTTTAATTGGCATCAGAGCTCGGTCTCAAGGCTGAGCACTTTACAGCGTTTGAGGAAAGATCCAAGGGATCAACATGTCTGGATTCAATGAAGAAGCTACTGGAGGAAACATGAACAGACCACCTCTATTTGATGGAGAACGATTTGAATACTGGAAGGATAGGCGGAGAAGTTTTTTTATTTCACAAGATCCTGAACATTGGGACTTGGTGGAAGATGGTTATACTGCTCCAGAAGATGTTGATGGTGTTAAAATTTCCAGGAGAGATATGGATACTAACCAGAAGAAGATGTTTAAGTTGCATCACAAATCCAGAATGTTCATGATCAATGCAATCACGTTCAAGGAGTTTGACAAATGCACTAACAGAGAAACAGCGAAGAGCATCTATGATAGTCTAATTCTAACTTACGAAGGCGGTAAACAAGTCCAAGAAGCAAAGGCTAACATTCTAGTCAAGAAGTACGAGTTATTCAAGATGGAAGAAGATGAAAACATTGAAACTATGTTTTCCAGATTCCAGATTCCAGACTCTAGTATCAGGATTAAGGGTACTAGAAAAGAGCAACACTACTGCTGATCATGTAAGGAAAATACTTAGAAGTTTGACAATCAAGTGGAGACCAAAAATCACTGCTATTCAAGAAGCTAAAGATCTGAATACTCTAAAGCTGGAAGAATTAATCAGCTCTCTCAGATCACATGAAATTGAGTTGGAAGAAGATGAATCCAAGAAGAAGAACAAAACTCTAGCACTAAAATCCAAGCAGAAGAAGGCTCTGAAAGCAACATCAGAAGATAGTGATTTTCAGACGATCAAAGTCTGAATTAAGAGGAAGAAGAGATTGCTTTCTTATCCAGAAATTTCAGAAAGATATGGCACAACAGAAGAAAGAAATTTTCCCAAAGATATTCCAAGCAGTCCAACAAAGAAAGTGATGATACACATGACAAGAAAGATATCATCTGCTACGGATGCAATGAATCTGGACATATCAAGTTAGAATCCAAATATGGAGAAAGGGAAGTACCAGAGGAAAGATTTCAGAACTAAGAAGAAAAGCATGATGGCTACATGGGATGATTCTAATGAATCTTCTAAAGATGAACAAGCAGATTTGGCTATGATGGCTCACACCAACTCTGAATCCAACACAGAATCTGATTCTACAAGAGAATCAGAAGATGATGAAATTAAGGTATATTCTGAATTCACTCAATCTGATTTGATTACTGCTCTGAATGATTTTTTAAACAGTAATTACAAATTATCTTTAAAACTAAAAACTCTTAAGAAAGAAAATACAAATCTAACGGAAGAAATTAATGTTTTAAAGAATCAGATTGCAGAATTTAAAACAGAAAGTGTCATTCTTGAAACTGATATTGCAGAATTGAAAACAGAGAATGTATGCTTGAAAAACAGTTTTGCTGAACTTAAAGATGAAAGTTTAAATCTAAAAAATAATCATAATTCAACAGCAATTGAAAATACCACAAGTAATCCTGATATGCATGAACAAGTTTTCCAAGAATTTCTTGCTAATGGTATGGAAAGAAGCAAATATGCTTCTATGATTTATGGAGTCAGTAGGAATGGAAATAGAGGTATAGGATTTGAAGAAACTATAACTGAACCTAAACCTGTGCTTAAACCTCTTCCCTCTGATATTGTGTGTGCTGTTTGTTACAACAAAGGTCATTCCAAAGTGTCTTGTCCTATGCTAAATACAAGGAAAAACAAGAAACTTTTCAAGACTAACAAACCTGGACCCAACCAGATTTGGGTACCAAAAGATAAAATTGTTTAGTTGCAGATGTTTTGAGACACCGAATTGAAACATTAGTCATGGTGCCTGGTCAATGGATGCTGGCAATATATGAAGGGAAAAAGGTCTATGTTCCAACATCTACCAAACAGAAGCCAATTGACTTTGGTAGAAGAAGAAATGGTCAACACAATACCTATAAGAACCAGAACCAGAATCATAGGAGAAACATGAAATATCAAAGAAATCACACATATCACACAAATCAGAATAGACAGAGAAATCACTCATATCAACAAACCTGGAACTACCAGAAGAATCAAAATTACCATCAGTTCCAGAACCAGAAGAATCAGAATTATCATCAGTTCCAGAATTATCAGAGGAACCTGATATATCAGCAGAAAGAGAAGAATCAGAATCAGGAGAGTTCTTCAAATATTCCAGTAAAATTCATTAAGACTACAAACTAGGAAGGGAATTCAAATCCCTTCATCCAAACCATCTAATCACAGAACATACAGATTCAGAATCTGAAAATCAGAAACAAGTGGATTTTCAGAGTAAAACTGAAACTGTTGACATAGAGGTTACATCTTGCTGTAAATACTATTATTGTTTGAAATTTATGTTTATTGTGATAACAAGAAGTTTGATCTTAAAAATCAAAGCTAGATAAGTATTCTGCAGGTTTTCAAACTGCCAGAGGAACCAAGTGATCCACGTGATATGAACACTTCAACAGAAACAATATTTCAGTCTTTTCAAAAACAAGCAGAAATCACCAGAAGCAGAATTAATGGTTTGGCTGTATTGAGTTTATTTTTAAATTAATTGATTTGTATTATGTTATATGACAAATAGCTTGACCTGAAAAGTCAAAGCAAGATGAAGCTGATGCAGGTTAACTAGAACCAGAGGAAACCGAAGCTGGTTCACCAGAACCAAAGGAAACTGATGCAGATCTACCAGAACCAGAAGCTGATGCATGCAACAGAACTTTATAAAGCAGAAGATACAGCAAGCATTCAACAAGTCTTTAGAGGATAAATCTGAAGATTAGTTAGAAGAAAGAATAGATCACTCCAAGACATGGCCGGAACTATGTCAAATGATTTAAATGTTGCAAAACAATTTTGGGCTGAAGCAATCAACACTGCATGTTACATTCAGAATAGAGTCTATATTAGATTTACAAGAACCAGAGAAAGTAGAAGTAGATAAACCAGCAGAACATGGAGAAGTGGAGGATACATGCAAGTCAGAAGCATGTGACACATTTTCAAAGGATGAATCTGATCAAATCAGAACCAGTCATGAGAAATCAGAAGAGAAATCTGGATGGAAATATCAATCATCTCATCCTGAAAATCTGATCATTGGAAGTGGAAGTGATTCTTTAAAAACCAGATCATCACTAAAAGACATCAGTTTGTTTGGCTTACTCTCATCGATTGAGCCTACCTCTGTTAGTGAAGCATTGGAAGATGATGGATGGATTAATGCAAGAAGAGTTAAACGAATTTAAGGGGAATGATATTTCGGATCTAGTTCCAAGACCAGAAAAGAACATTGTTGGAACCAAGTGGGTCTTTAGGAATAAGCTAAATGAAAAAGGTGAAGTTGTCAAAAACAAGGCAAGACTTGTGGCACAAGGTTATAGTCAGCAAGGAGATATTGACTACACTGAGACTTTTGCTTTAGTGGCCAGAATTTTCTGAATTAATGCAACACGAATTTCAAATAAGTATGATGGGAGAACTTAAGTTCTTCCTAGGAATACAAATTCAGCAAAGTCAAAAAGGTATATACATTCATCAAGCAAAATATACCAAAAGAGCTTCTCAAGAAGTTTAAGATGAGTGATTGCAAACCTATGGCTACTCCAATGCAACCTACCTGCTCACTTGAAAAGGATGACTTACGACAAAAAGTTGATAAAAAATCCTATAGAGGAATGATAGGATCTCTACTCTATCTCACTATTTCGAGACCTGATATCATGTTTAGTGTTTGCGTATGTGCTAGATTTCAGTATGACCCTAGGAAATCCCATTTAACTGCCGTTAAGAGAATCCTTAGATACCTAAAAGGCACTACCAACCTCACCTTGTTCTACAAGAAAAATCCTACATACAAACTGAGTGGATACTGTGACTCTGATTATGCTGGAGATAAACTCGAAAGAAATAGTACAAGTGAAAACTGCACATTCTTAGGAGAAATTTTAATATCCTGGACAAGCAAGAGACAAAGCACCATTGCTATGTCAACAGCAGAAGCTGAATACATTTCAGCAGCTGGTTGCAGTTATCAACTACTCTGGATGAAGCATCAACTTGAAGACTACAAAATATTAGAATCCAACACACCCATCTATTGTGATAACACCTCTGCAATTTGTCTAACCAAAAATCCAATCCTACACTCAAGAGCTAAACACATATAGATCAAACACCATTTCATCAGAGATTATGTTCAAAAAGGGGTACTTAACATTCAATTTGTAGACACTGAACATCAATAGACTGATATCTTCACTAAACTACTACCTAAAGATAGGTTTGAATTTATCAAGAAAAACCTTAATCTTATATTCATCCCTAACCTAATAGCTTAGTTTAATTTTTTGTATGTTATTTTATTTTTCGTGTACTTTTATAATTAAAAAAAAGTTAAAAAAAAAGAGTAAAAAAAAAACTGAGGATCTGTTTTCTTCATTCAATCCTTTTTGTCTGATGACAAAGGGGGAGAAGATGTAATACTTGATAAAATATCCGAGGGAAAAGATGATGTATTTGAAAAGAGGAAAAGATGATGTATGATGTATTATCTGGGCATTAGGCTTAGGGGGAGAAAATATAAAATGAAGCTTAGTCTTAGGGGGAGTCAAAGTCAAAAGAAAGAAAAAGTATTATCAAAAATACATTGTTTGTCATCATCAAAAAGGGGGAGATTGTTGGAACCAAATTGGTTCTTGCAATTAAAGTTTTGATGTTAACAAATGTATTTTATGAAAATAACATATTTGACTTAGAAGAAGAATGAAAAATGTCACCAGAAGAATAGATCAGAGAATGACGTTACCAGAAGCAGAAATCAGAGGATGACGTCACCAGAGGATGTCACCAAAAGATGACGTTACCAGAAGCAGAAATCAGAGGATGACGTCACCAAAGGATGTAACCAGAAGATGACGTCACCAGAAGCAGAAATCAGAGGATGACGTCACCAGAGGATGATCACCAGAGGATATCATCAGAGGAATCTTTCAGAGAAAAATGCTCAAAACAAAATTGGAGCAAAAGACTGGAGAAACAAAATATAGCTAAAAATATGCTCAAACTAGAATCTAAGAAAAATGCTCAAAACAGAATTGGAGCAAAAGACTCGAGAAACAGAATCTAGCTAAAAGCATGCTCAAAACAGAAGTGGAGCACAATGCTCAAAACAGATTAATTGAAATACACTCCAAAGTAAAGCATCAGTGAGCAAAAGAGTCAAAACAGAATCTGAGCAAACTACTCCAGAATATTCTCAAAACAGATTAATTGAAATACACTCCCAAAGTGAAGCATCAGTGAAGTATAATTTCAACTATAAATAGAGACTTAATGCTGAAGAATAAAGTATCAAAAAATAGAAAAACTCAAGCAAAAATTCATAAGTATTCAGAGAGTTCAAAGGAGAGAAACACATGCTTAAAAGATAAATATTTTCTAAGTGTTATTTTCTTAGAGTGTGAAGCTGGTCGTCTTCATAAATTATTCAGAAGCAAACACTCCAGTTCACTTTAAGAATATTGTGAATATCAACTTTTCAGAAGTAATTACTCAGTTCTAATTTCGATCCCTTATATTAAATCCTATAGTGTTGAAGTTTCTTCTAAAATCTGGGGTTGTCAGGTTGTTAGAAAAAGACTTAGCTTGTAGGTTTAAGGTTGTGAAGTTCCTCAAAAGTTTGGGATTGTCAGACTGTTTGAGAAGACGTGGCTGGTTTAGTTAAGGTGTTGTTTTTCCTCAAAAGTCTGGGGTTGTCAGGCTGGTTGAGAAGACTTAGCTGGTTTAGTTAAGGTGTTGTTGTTCCTCAAAAGTCTGGGGTTGTCAGGTTGTTTGAGAAGACTTGGCTGGTATTGTCAAGGTGTTGTTGTTCCTCAAAAGTCTGGGGTGTCAGGCTGTTTGGGAAGACTGGCTTGTAGGGTCAGTGGTGTTGTAATTCAAAGAAGTTTGAATTAGTGAAAAGGCCTTCAGGAAGAAGGGACTGGAAATAGCCTAGTTAACGGTGAACCAGTATAAATTGTTTTGTTATTATGTTATTATTATCTGTTGCTGAATTTGATTAGTTATATATCGAATAATTCACATTAACATTCAACAAAACAGCAAAAGAAATCAAGTTTGACAAACACAATTCAACCCCCCCTTCTCGTGTTTGCACCTTCAGTTTGGAACTTGAGTAGTTTTTCTAGAAAGCTGATTATGACAATGACTCTCACACACTAAGAAAAGAACACTTATAAGATATTTCTCTTTCACACAAGAGTTTCTCTATTTGAACTCTAAGATGAATTTGGATTTTAAGCTTGATTTCTTCGACTCTCTTCTGTTTTTCGATGATTTCTTCTTCAGCCTGGAGTATCTATTTATAGTTGAGATTTGGGCTTCTACTTGGTCCAAGTTTAATTTCGCATTGTATTTTGTTCAGATTTCTTTTGTAAATTCTTAAACTTGATTATGTTCCTTTTTAAATTTGAACCAAATCTTTTTCTCATTTAAATTAAATCTTCTTCAATTTTTGATCAGATCTTCTTCAAATTTCAATCAAGTCTTCTTCGAATTTGAATCAAATCTTCTACCAATCTTGACCATGTCTTCATTCACACTCTGATGCTTGCCTCATATGGTATCCTCTGATGATGTCCTCTAATTCATGCCTATGATGATATCCTCTGATTTTTGCCTCTGATGATATCCTCTTATTTTTGCCTCTGATGATATCCTCTTATTTTTTCCTCTGGTGATATCCTCTTATTTTTGCCTCTAGTGGGATCCTCTGGTGATATCCTCTGGAGATATCCTCTGGTGACATCCTCTGGTGGCATCCTTTAGTGACATCCTCTGGTGGCATCCTCTAGTGTATCCTCTGGTGGCATCCTCTGGTGGCATCCTATGGTGGCATCCTCTGGTGACATCCTCTGGTGGGATCCTCTAGTGGTATACTTCTTCGAAATCAAACATATTATTCTCATAAAATACTTTTGTTAAAATCAAAACTTTAAGTGTAAAACCAACTTGGTTCCAACATCATTTTCATGTTACCCTATCATGCTAAGCCACTTGATTCTTGACATATAGTGCTTAGATAACGAGTGAATTCCTTGAGGGTGCTTAATTAGGTATTTGTTCGCTTATTGCTCATCACAAATTTCGAGGACGAAATTTCTTTAACAAGGGGAGAATTGTAACACTCCAAATTTCATAATACATTATTTTATTTATCAAATAGGATTTTAAAGAATTAGGTTAGTATTGCATGTGTTTATAATATTTGTTGATAAATAATTATTATTAATTTTCCTTACGTGTGTATTTGCTATAGTTGATGATTTTCCATGTGTTTGACTTATTAATTTATTTAAATTATCGATATGTGAATATTAAGTATATTCATTTTTTTAATATTAATTTTAGATTGTTAATATTTTAAGTGAAATATGTCACTATTATTGCTAATTAGATATTTAATAATTAAACTTATTTACTTTTATTTTAATGATAGTAAAGTTAATACAAAAGTTTTGAAAAATGAGGTTTTTAATACAAAAGTTAATACTTTTATTTTAATGGTTGAAAATATTGATGAATTTTTTGAATTTTTGTAAAAAAAATGATAACATTATTGACATTTTAAAACATAAAAGATCAAATTGTCACTTAAAATTAAAATAAAGGACCAAATCAGGAAAAAAATGATAAATGACTAAAACGTTAACTGAAATTGTAAGCCTACACGGTTCAATAAACCAATTCATTGTGTTCCATCTCCGCTGTCATCACTGCACCAATACACTACCGTTCCATCTCCGCCGTCGGCACTACGTTTTGCATCCATTTTTTTGTGTAAAATACCTCGCACTACCACTCTGGTGTGCCCTCCATTTTGTGCCCTAACCCATGACACACTTGGCCTTATCAAAGTTATCGAATCTGGTGAAAATCAATGAGGTCCTAAGGTTGTAGAGAAATGGGGAAAACCTGATTCATCCAAGTCCGTTAACGATGTTTCAATCATTGACCGAAAATCTCGCCCTTTATTAGTTGTAGCAAGGAAAAATGGGCAGATTGATGTTTTGAGCCTCATCAATGGAGATTCTCATGCTACAATTATGACCGCCAATGATGTAGATGATCAGCCTGAAGAAAATAATATTATTAGTTTGCATTTATTTGCAAAACAAAATCATGGAGTTAGATACCAAGAGAAAACAAACCATAACCTATTCTTCTCCGGCAACAACACTGCCCCGAAGCTTTTCTCGCCCCTTTAGTGGTGCATTGAAACAACGAAAAACAATTTCTCATTCTCCACATCGAGAGCTTGTCCTACATCTTTTCGTTTTTTAGTTTCGCCAACATTCATGAAATCCCGATGGCGGTGGCGTTACATATTGTTGTTATCCATAAGCACCGTTTCAAGTCATCCGTGTCGGTAAGATCCTCTAACCATTTTTTTTTCTTCCTTCCATAATTTCAACTATGTTTCTTCTCGTAATATCATTTATTAAATATTTGACATTTTTTTTATCATCGTCACAAATTCGCAACTAAAATTTGGTTATCTTTGGACCTACTTTCAAACAATTTATTTTCGGATTTCTCCGATGTTGCTGAAATTTAATATCTTACCGCACGAGATCGCCAAATAAGGTATGGGGTGAGAGTGAATTCGAATTCATGAGTGTAAATTAAGTGTGATGAACGGCAAAACCGAATTTCCAACAATTCATTTGGGGCTCGCTACGTACGGCTGAAGCCCTTTGAGTAATAATTGACTAATGAGAAAACTTGAATTTGGTGAGGTTAAAATACGAGTTAGAAACTTTTATAGGGTGTTGTTTGATTTGATGTTGAAGATTATGTGGTAGTTGAATTTTTGTAGAATTGTTTATTTGATGTATTATGAGCTTTGTTTATATCCACCCTTGATATTGTTATATGATATAAAACGTGATGAATTGTAATTACTTGCATTGCAATTGACGTGGTGTGTGTGAATGATCTAGTATTATTATCTGTGAGTAAAAATCCTATACTGTTGGAGCTTGTGTATTATAATGATAAATTTTGAATGTAATATATGACTATGGAAATATGCAATGATGATGTATACTCGTTGACTTATGACGCTACCACCTTGATGAATATCATGAAGTGCATATTGTGTTTAATTGAATAGTGATGAATTTAACCTGTGCCAACGATGGTTCTCTTAATGGAGTGAGTAGCCTAGGTCAACGAGGGGAGAATCTGGATGTTAATTGTTTGAAGTTGGGATTATGTTGTCATGATATAGGTAGGACCTGACAAGCCTAGCGATACAACTGAATTGAGTCTAATCATGGCAGTCTACTATTGAGCCGTAAGGCAAAATTGTTAGTCCTTGGAGGTGTTCGGGTGCGGAATTCCTAGGGGACTTGGAGGTAGCACTCCAAATATCGGGAGCTACCATGCAACACACTTTTACCTCGACTGTCGCGTACATGTGTCTCAGGTTGAGTTAAGGGGATCTATGAGGACAGAGCTGTGACACCCTAAACCCCAAATTAATTTTTATGCTTATTATTTTTAAAATTGTAATTCTTCAAGAAAATAAACAACTTCCAAATATTTTATAAGATAAAGAATATCATGCAATCATAAACATATCATATGAATCCAAAATTCTCATATTATTGTTCAAGAACTTGAAATCATGACAGTAGTCAACAAAATCCTTTCTAAAACATACGTATATAAGTTTACTGATAGTGATAAGTATAGTCCCAACCCGATGTCACTATTAGAGCAGAAATCCCCAATTTAATAAACGTTAACAATAACAACACAAAAAAACTTATAATAGAAATCTTCGAGACAAGATGCTCCCGCCACTCAGATGGTACTAGTCGTCGCCTGTAGCTTACAACTCATCTGCGTCCATCGCAAACGCCAAGCACAAACAACGAGGGGTGAGTATCGAAATTATGTAATAGTATAATATAAATTAGGAGAACACGTAAATGGTCAAATTATTACAAACATGAGAAACACCCAAGAACATTATATCAAGGTTAATCAAAGTTAATCACAATAAATTAGTTACAAGGATGAAATGTTATGCATGTCCTATACTCGATACTTCTTCATCACTTGGTACCATTCTACTCTGAAGTGCTTGGTTAGGAGGCCTGATGCTATGCCACTACAAGAGTGGACGGACAATTCATGAATGGTCAAGTCCTCATAGATCTCCTCAACTCAACCCGAGACACATATACGCGACGGTCGGGGTACTCTTGTTTTTGCACGGTAGCTCCCAGCCTTAGGGAATAACCCACTAATCCACTTAGGAATTCCCAACTAGATGTACCCCCAAGGTCTATCAGTCTTACCTTACGGTTCAACTGTAGCCCTCCACGATCAGGCTCATTCAGTTGTACTTCCCCGAATCACTAGGTTTGTCAAACCCTCCCTATATGATGACAAAATAATCCTCACTTCAAACTACAACATCTATCTCATACTTACTCGATTGCCACAACTCAATAATTTTCAACTCACAATATACATCAGAATTACATCATTATATATATATATATAATTAATCAATCACAATAAAATTCTAATTTTATCAATCACAGAATAAATCAAACAGGTGCTACATTCAAGTAATATCACAGTTTCAATTCCAGTAAATCAGAGCACTCAAGTACATATCATTCACACAATAACAATCAACACAAGATAAACAATATACAGTCTTGATATAATTAAACTCACAACAATTCTATAGGTTACTAAAATACATTTTAGTCCTCACTATTACCATTTGTATATTATAAATGAATTATTATTACTCAATAGGGCTCGACCGTACGTAGTAAGCCCCGGGTGAATATATGGGAATTTCGATATTCCCGTTCATCTCATGTTATTTTATACTCATAAAATCGAACCTCATCTCACCCCTTACCTCAATCGAAGAATTCGCCCAATGAATCTGATTTGTTAACTTGCCACGTCTTCGTCGATCCTTGTCTCTGATAGTTCGTGAAAATAAATAAATAAATAAATTAACGCAACGACCAGATACCGATTAATTACTTGTTTCAATAGATAAATAAATTATTTATTAATAATACCTAAATAAATTATCTGCTATTTGTAATATAATCCAAAAATATCTTTAATATCATTGAAACAAACGTATTAGTATACTAACCTAAAACAATTTCTAATGTTAATCAAAATAAGGCAAGATCACATATTTAAATAGTTATGGCGTATATGTGTAGTTTGGATGTTAAAAATAGGTAAGCGATATGTCCTATGTAACGAAACTAATGGTACTTATATTTTATTTAAATTGATAAATATTGTAGACAACATTTAATTATAACTAAAATAAAATGGAGTATTTTAGACGTAAAATGATTGTAGGGTATCTGCTGCGCATTAACGCACTTCGGTCATATCAGGTCCATTAATACAATTAAAAAAATATTAAAATAAAATAACACATGTCCCGTATTACTATAATTTATATAAAATAAAATAAAAATTATAAGGATTAACAAAAGGACAGTTTTAGCACAAACTCACATAACAAAATTTTTTATGCGAAAATATATATCCAGCGTACTTCATCGTTTAAGGAAATCATTGAGCAATGCATTAACCGATTATGATGGGTCAGCGAGATCAAAATACAGCAATCACAATTATGCTTAGGCTTGAATACATGGTATAAAATATTACAGCAATCAAATAATGCTATCACAGTTTATTGAAATTTTTAAGATCTTGGCTTCACGTATATGGTTTAAATTGAAGAAAGCTGTCATTGTCCATGAAAGGTAATGCACATATTATAATCATAATTCTGCCTACCATTATCATGCTCCAATCAAGGAAGGTAACAGAGAGGAAAATTGTACCTGATGGCTTTGGTGTTACGGCGGCTATATATATGCAACACTAATCCCTCTTTTTTTCTAAATAGCGGCTGCTCTAATCCCTCTCTATTGGCTGCTATATTCGTATGTATTTGCCTACTATCTACTCTTATATATATATATATATATCATGTTTGGGTATTTGCCTGCTATAATTACCGCTGCAGTATATGTTTACATATATATATATATAGATAGCCAAGGCCCAATTTTTATTATTATTATTATAATTAGTAACTCTAAATAATTAATATTAAATCAATTATTATTATTATTATTCATGTGTGGGCCGGCTACTCCCCAATTATTATTATTATTATTAGTATTATTTTATTATTGTTATTATTATTTTAAATATAGTTAATATTTATTATTTAAATCAATTACTAAGACAAACACACAAGACACACATGAAAAAATAATAACATATATTAACACTTATATAATATTAGTAGTGTACTATTATACTATTAAAGCAAAATAATAAAGAAAAATTAGGGTGTTACAAGAGCTAATTTGAATTGTCCGTCCACTGGGATGGTGGCATAGTATCAAGCCTCCTAACCAACTACTTCAGAGTTAGAATGGTACCAAAGAAAGAAGAGGAGTCTAGAGTATAATAGCATGCATAACATTACTTGATTTGTGTGTTGACTTACTTGATGTTGTGGATTGTATTGATGTTTTACCTAATTATTCTTGTTGATTGTGATTTGATATAATACGGTGTTTAATATATTTTACGTGTTCTTCTCGATAATTGTATACTATTACATGTTTTCAAAGTTCACCCATCGTTGCTTGTTTTGGCGCTTGCGAGAGCGCAGTTATTTCAAGTTATCGGTTGGTGATTCATGCTCTGATAGGTGACACTGGGTGGGGGTGATTTGTCGTGTTTTTTTGAGTTATGAACTAATTTAGACTTTTGTAAATTCGATTGATCAATTGTGTTATTTTTTATCTTTTATTCAAAGGTAGAAATTAATTGTCTCTAAGTTTAAAACGTGTTTTCATGCCAGTAAATTTGATTTAATAAACCTCAGCTATATTCGATATAAATGGATTTTTAATTGAGAATTTTTATCAATCATTTTGTATAAGTGTGATTGTGACGTCATGAACTTTATATTTAAAAAGAAATTTTTTTATATGCTACTTTGGGATCGCTGCGAATCTCCTTCAAAACTAGTGCATTTTACTTTTTATTTCAATTTGGGTTTAGGGTGTCACAGATTGACAATCTAACACGGACTAAAAATGGTTGCATAACAATTTTATAGAGATTAAAAAATATTAAATTTTTTATATGAAACAACAATTAAATTTCAAAATTTTATAAAGACTAAAAAACTTATTCAACACTTATACAAATTATATTATAGTTAAGAAATTTATGTTATTAAAATATAATATTTTCAGCTATTTAACATGATCATAGCCAAAAACATATATTTACTACACTTAATTCAATATTTTATTTCAAATAAAATATTATATATATATATATGTGTGTTTTTTAACAAATTCAAATATATTTATGTGCTAATTAAAAATTCACTTGACTAAAAATTTTATATACGCGCCTATTTTTCAAAAAAATTTCATTGTGAAATAATATATAATTATATTATTCTATAATTAATATAATAGATATAAATGAGTTTTTCATAAAATAAAAGGCTCAAGGTTACAAACCTAACCTATGAAAAATAAAAATAAAAATGAAATAAATAGAAAACAAAAACTGACATTAAGGTTAATTTTTCAACTGCTCTAAAAGAGTTTGAGCATTCTGTCGTGAAAGTTCAAGGTCAAACACTAACCCCCAATCTTATACTTCTAGGATGCTATTAATATTGTTTATTTCAATATAAAATACCACAAAAATCTTATATAAAATACCACAAAAAATATTATGTGTTACATAAATCGTATACAATTATTTAAATTATCAAAATTTCATAAATCATGTTGCACGTTTATATAAGTAACTTTTTTTTATAAATTTGTGTTGCACGTTTTTATATATTTTATTAATTAAATCCATTATACTTATAAATTTTCGAATTGTTTAATTTTTATAGAATGTAAGTGCAATTTATTTTTTCTGTGTAGCAAAAACATCTAAACGTAGTTCTATTTTTAAAATAATTGTAATCAAAGTCAAATATTTTTTAAGATTTTAAAATTTTAATTGGTTGACTGTGTAAAAATATTGATAGTGGGGCATATCAATGTATTACTTGTTCAAAAATATATTAATATATTTTCTACACATGTTTTTGTCATATTCAATACCAATAGTAATCTATTATATCGATGAGGTTAATTATTTTTTTTAAAATTGAGAAAATATAAAGTTGTAATTAATTAAAGTGACAATAATGACGATTTTAAAAAATACTCACAAGTGGATTTAAACTTTGTCTCATTATGGTACATAATCAAATTCTTACAATTAATCTAACACTTTATTGACAATGAATAGGTATTAGTTTTTGAAATTCTAAAAATAAAAGTTAAACTATTTTTAATTTATTATGAATAGTTTACTGTAGAAATATTTTTAAATAGGTTTACATGATAGAGTATTTTTTAGAGTTTCTCTCACAAAAATAATTTAACTAATAGTTTGAATGAAATTTTAGTCCAATATTTATTAGTTGGGTAGTACATTATATCCCTACAAAACAACTAAATCATATCTACAAATGAAAAACTAAATTTGACCTCATTTATTTAATTGTTTTAATGATTTGTTGTACCTATATTAAAATTTAAAACTAGGTGTTTTTCAAATTGAAATTGTGATTGTTGTTGAAATAAGAGATCAATGAGTTTCTCAACTAAGAATGTTCTCGGTTTACAAGAAAAACATATATTGATTGAAAAGTAAAACGGAAATTGATCAGAAATAAATTGGAGAACGTTATGCTTTTCTGTCAAACGAAAATTGATAAGAATTGAAACAGATAAAGTTAAACGTTCTTGGTTTCTAACTTTCTGCAATGTTAGCAGAAACAAAATTAAAGCTTGCAGTTCAGAGTTTAGTCCCCTTAAAAAAACTACATTTTTTCGTCTCTATAAAATTTTCTTACAAACAATTTAAGTTCCTACTAGAATGAAAAATGTTCAATTGTACATGAACTTTTAAATAATTTTCTACAAGCACGATTAAAACAGTATAAAAAGTTTCTACATAAAAATATAGAATGTTTTAACTGAAGTTAAATTAACTATGAATTTTTTAAATATTCAAAATCCATGTTAAAAGTAAGGAAAATATGAACTTTTTAATTCATTTTTTGTGGATGACATTTTTACATTGTTGAATTATGTCTATAAAAAACTCAATCAAAAATATATATTGACAATAACAAGAACGAAAAATGGTTGCATAACAATTTTATAAGAATTAAAAAATGTTCAATTTTTCACATGAACTAAACGAAATTTCAAAATTTTATAACGACTAAAAAATTATTTAACACTTATACATATTGTATTTAGCTAAGAAATTTATATTATTAAAATATAATATCTTAAGTTATTTAACATCATCTTATCCATAAAATATATATTTACTACAATTACTTTAATATTGTTTTTTTACTAACACTTACTTTAATATTTTATTTCCTGTAAAATTTTATATATGTGTGATTTTTTTTAACAAATTCAAACATGTTTATGTGCTAAGTAAAAATTAACTTGACTCAAAATTTTTATTTACATTTTAAAAAAAATATTACATTCTTAAATAATATATTATACTATTATCCTATTGTTAATTTAATTGATATACATTAAATTTTTCATAAAATCAAAATTTATTAAACAACTAGCAAAAGTCTAAGGGTTACAAACCTAACCCAAGAAAAATGAAAAGCAAAAGTGAAATAAATAGGAAACAAAAACTGACACTAAGGCTAATTTTGCAACTGCTCTAAAAGAATTTGATCTTTTTTTTGTGAGAGTTCAAAGTCAAACATTTACCCTCAATCTTAGACCACAAGGATGCTATTGATATTATTTATTTTAATACTTCTATTAAATATGAAACATTTTTAAAATCTTATATAAAATACCACAAAAATTTTATGTGTTATATAAATCATATTACAAATATTTATAATATCAATATTTCATAAATCACGTTACACGTTTTTATAAATAGTTTTTTATATAAATTTGTGTTGCACGTGTTTATATATTTAATTAATTCAATCAATTATACTAATAAATTTTGGAAGTGTTTCATTTTTATAGAGTTTAAGTGCAATTTTGTTTGCTATGAAGCAAACAACTCTAATCGTAGTTTTATTTTTAAAACCATTTCAATCAAAATCAAATATTTTTTAAGTTTTTAGAATTATAAAATGGTCGATTGTGTAAAAATATTTACGGTGACGTTTGATAAGACCGCAAGTGCACGATATTATTGTTATTAAAAATTATCGTCCCCACAAGGACTTTGTTATGAGCACTAGTATCTCTTTATAATGATTTTTGGTTTAAAATTCGCTATAAAAATAAAGCATTGAGATTGTAGTTTTTCAAAACGACGGATACAATAAAATTCACCTTCTTTGAGTTATGAGTGTTAAACTCTTAAAAAGCAGATAAACAACTATAACTGATGCCTTCTTTCAAAAAACAAAAGTGTATTTTAAACTAATAACCAACCTATTTTCAAAATTGATGTATTAGCAAAATCCTTTAAGAAAAGATATCTTTCATGGTTTCAAGAGAATCAAAATCTATTTTCATGATTTGATTCTCTTGTCCATTCTTAGGAGTTAGATATCAAATCTACCTTTCGTTATATTATTTGATATCTATATATGAATATGATTCTTATTAAGTATCGATTAAATGATCAACACCCATGACATAAAGAAATAGATAATGTTAGAGATTCAACATTGGAAATCCTACAATCCCAAAACAAGGAAGATCTATTCACATATGATCATAGTAGAATCAAAACTTAAATATAAAAACATTGGAAATATAAAATAACAAAATAAAATAACAAAGCAAAAATAGAAAACTAAATATTATTGAAACTTGAAAATTTCTAAGAGAAATACAAGAACAAAAGAAAGAGTAACAAGAGATTGTGAGTAGGAATTTGTGTCTAAAATTGAGGATTTTCGTCCTTTTTATAGCCCTAGGTGCCTTCATGAGCTTTAATTACAAGAAACTATTAAAATTTCTTAGAAGAAAAACGGTTCAACAATAGAAGATGAGTAACTTATTGCCATTACTTCCAAACAATAATAGGTCCAGCAGTAGAAGATGAGCAGATTATGGCTATAATGGTCATTACTGTCAAGCAGTAAAAGGTTCAGCAGAAGATGAGCAGATTTTGGCCATAATGGTCATTACTACCTCGCAGTAATCCTTGCTGACTTGGAGTGGCAAATTCTTGTTTTTTTGCTTGTTCATCCATTATGGTTGTAATGACCATTACAGCCAGACAGTAATGCTTGTTGGAACTTGAGTTTCTTTCATTTTCTTGATCATGATGCACCATGAATGCACCACCTGACTTCAAGACTCTTTTGCACTAAAAATCTTCACTTATTCCTTCACTTGTCCTTGCAATCTAAACAAAACAAAAAGATAGAAAAATAGAACTAAAATCGAATTACAAGCATCAAATTAACCTATCAAATAAAGCTATAAAAATAGATAAATTCTAGCTTGTCAAATTCCCTCATGCTTGTGCTCAAGCAATTGTTTGAGATAAAATTTATGGACGAGCAGACACCATGAATAGCGAACTCAACATTCAGTTCAAGTGTAGGCAATAGGAAAATTCCAAAACCAATAGATAACCAACTTCGGTTCCAAATTAGTGACTTAGGCTCCTCAATAGGACACTCAACTCTCAAATTCTCTTAGTGTTTTAGGGTAATGGGCATTAACTCAAAATTTCACCAATGAAAAGTTTCCTGCCATAGGCTTGATTATTAACCAAATCTCCACTAAATCTCTCATGAGAGCATATGTGAATCAAAACACTTTTCAAGGTTGTAACGGGGCCAAGGGATAATAGGTGGGGTAACCAAAAAAAGGGATATTGAAAAGGCTATATCAAATTAAGCATATGATTATAGATACCATTTTTGAATAATTGGAGCTCAGTGTGACACCCTTTTGTAACTAATTTAGGATATCGTGTTTCTCAAAGTACACATGGAACAATTCAAACTTTATTCCTTAATTAAAATAGTTTAATCGCAATAAACTTGATTTAACTATAAATTCTTATTTTAATTCCAAAAACTAACTAGTATGAAGGTTTTTATATAAAAAGTCATTTGTAATTAGATAAGTAAAATATAAATTACAACTCTTAATTCTCGGTATCACTTATCAGAGCAGAGTTTCTCCCAAACTTGAACTTAAAGACTCTTTAACCTGTAGTAACTGCGATTTCGCAAACTCAAGGCCAAACCAATCAAACACAAACAAAGAAAAAGGTGAGTTTTGAAATCATGTTAATAGTGTAGTATACGTAAGAAGAACACACAATTAATCATAAATAAATTGTATCATTATACAAACATTCTTCCAGGAAAAACATCATATTATAAAGTCAAAATCACCCAAGAGAAATCAATACATTTCCCTATAACATCATATCATCTTAGAGAAATTATTATCGCACACGATACATATTAATCAACGAAAATGCAATGTTATGCATGAGCTAAGACTCTACTTCACAATGTGGTACCATTCTAACCATGAAGTACTTGGTTAGGAGGCTTGATACTATGACATCATCCTAGTGGACAGACGATTCAAATTGGCCCTGTCCTCATAGATACTAGTGGACAGACGATTAGGAGGCTTGATACTATGACAATTCACCTCAACTCAACCCGAGACACATATACACCACGGTCAGGGTACTCTTGTTTTTGCACGGTAGCTCCCGGCCTTAGGGAATAACCCACTAATCCACTTAGGAATTCCCAACTAGATGTACCCCCAAGGTCTATCAGCCTTACCTTACGGTTCAATTGTAGCCCTCCACGATCAGGCTCATTCAGTTGTACTTCCCCGAATCACTAGGTTTGTCAGACCCTCCCTATATGATGACAAAATAATACTCACTCCAAAACTATAACTCTTATCTCATACTCACTCGATTGTCACAACTCAATAAATTTCAATTCACAATATACATCAGTACTTACATCAATATATATATATATATTGATAAGACAGATAGACCTTGGGGTTACATCTAGTTGGGAATTCCTAAGTGGATTAGTGGGTTATTCCCTAAGGCCGGGAGCTACCGTGCAAAACAAGAGTACCTCGACCGTTGCGTCTATGTGTGTCGGGTTGAGTTGAGGGGATCTATGAGGACTTGGCCATTCATGAATTGTCAGTCCACTTTTGTAGTGGCATAGTATCAGGCCTCCTAACCAAGTACTTCAGAGTAGAATGGTACCAAGTGAAGAAGAAGTATAAAGTATAGGACATGCATAACATTTTCTCCCTGTGACTGTTTTATTGTGATTGAATTAGATTAACCTTGATATTATGTTCTGAAATGTTCTCATGTTTGTGTTAATTTGACTACTTACGTGTTCTTCTCGTTTACATTATACTATTACATAATTTCGATACTCACCCCTCGTTGTTTATGTTTGGCGTTTGCGATGGACACAGATGAGCTACAAGCTGCAGGTGAAGATTAATACTCTCAGATTGTAGCAAGTCGTCTCATCTTGAAGACTTTTATCATCTTACTTCTGTTAATTTCATATTTGAACATCTATAATCTGGGGAAATTTTGCTCTAATAGTGACATTGGGTTGGGACTACATTTATAATTATCGGTAACTTATGTACGTGTGCTTCAAAAAGAATTTAATTTGATCACTGTTATGACCATCGAATTGTTAAGCTGATGGAAACTTTGGATTAATATGACTTGTCCATGATTAAGTGATACTTTTGCCTTAAAGAAATCGTTCATAAGTTTTATTTATTTATTTATTTATATTCTATTAATTTTAAATTAAAATTTGAAAGAAAAAAAAATTTAAATAAGTTTGGGATTTAGGGTGTCACATTAGTGGTATCAGAGCAGTGTGTCCAATCAGACCGTAGGTGTGTTATGTGTTCACTATGTTTCCTTGTGTGCTCTGTTATGTGTGTGTTGTTACTATGATGTTCTTGTGTTAGTAGTGTAGAACTAAGTTAGTTTTCTTTCTCCCTATGTGCTCAATTGTATTCAATTGGCCTATGTGATTGATGTAGGTAGTGATGGCTAGTTGGAGGAATGACGCTGCAATTGCTGAGGCTCTAGAGTCAATGGCAGGAGTTACAGTGCAAGCTCTATAGGCTTTGGCTGAATCCCAAGCTATTGCGCAAGCCTCTGCACAAGCTGTTGCTCAAGCTGCACAGGTTGCTGCTCAAGCTAATAGTTACACTGGTGATCAAGGAAATGTGCAAATAAATGAGTTCATGGTGATGGATCGATTCCATAAGGCTAATCCTCCATCATTTGAAGGTCACTATAATCCTGATAGAGCCCAGAAGTGGTTGCAAGAGATTGAGAAATTTTTTAGAGGAGTGGCATGTCTCGAAGGCTAAAAAGTGCATTTGGGAACTTTTCTGTTGATAGAAGAAGCTGCACATTGGTGGGATAATGCGCGTCAGCATTTAGATAATGCAGGGACTGCAATTACTTGGACAGTATTGAGAAACATGTTCCTAGTCAAGTATTTTCCTGAAGACATCCGCAATAGGAAGGAAATGGAATTTATCAAGTTAGAACAAGGTAATATGTCAGTGGCAGAGTATGCCGCTAAGTTTGAGGAGTTGTCCAGGTACTATCCACTCTATGTAGGAGAAGCAAGAGAAAAGTCTAAGTGCATCAAGTTTGAAATGGGACTCAGACCAGAGATCAAGAAGCAGGTTGGAATGCAAGAGATCCGTGACTTCCTTACCCTAATGAATAAGAGTAGGATCTATGATGAGGATAGTCGTGCTGAAAAGGCACTATCGAAACACTAGAACCATGAAGGACAAGAGGCCTATGCATCATAATAGGGGAAAACCTTACTCTTTCCCTCCTAGTAAGTTTGAAAGTCGTTCGAATTATCACCAACACGGTTCTCCAACTGGAAGAGGAAATGGTAATGGTAATGGAAAATGAAATGAAAACAGTTATAGTTATGGGGGTGGTAGAGGAAACCCGAATGGAAGAGGAGTTAGTTATGTGAATAGCAACAATAGGAGTCAAGTCTCGAGCAACAACAATAGTAACAACAGTGATCCAGCTACTCCTATTCGATGTCACAAGTGTGTTAAGCAATATCATATGACATTTGAGTGCAGAGATGCTGCAGTTACTTGTTTTAATTGTCAACAACAGGGCCACATCAGCACCACATGCCCCTATCCAAAGAAGACTCCCCAATCTGGAACCAGAGTTCCCAAGCCTACAAGTAGACGGACAATTCAAATTGGCCATGTCTTCATAGATCCCTTCAACTCAAGCCGAGACACACATACGCGACAGTCAAGGTAAACGTGTGTTGCATGGTAGCTCGCAACATTTGGAGTGCTACCTCCAAGTCACCTAGGAATTCGCCACTCGAATACCTCCAAGGTCTAACAATCTTGCCCTAAGGCTCAATGGTAGCCAGCCACGATCATGCTCATTCAGTTGTATTCCCCCAGAATCACTAGACTTGTCAACCCCTACCTATATGATGGCAAAATAATCTCCAATTCAAAAATTCACATCTACTTCAAATATTCCAAACATCTATTTTCTCCCCTCGTTAGCCTTGACTACTCCATTAAGAGCATCATCTTTAGCACAAGTTGGAATCATCATTATTTCATCAATTATTGGGTACTTCAATATCCTCATCACAAATTCATAATGTTACTGTCATTAATCATATCTCATCACATGAAGTCATACAATTTTACAACATCATTATTATTAATTATACATCATCATAATCACATAAACTTATCAAAATGCATCCATCTTTTATTATCACATCACATAAACTTGTTTATTCAATCATATACATAAAATTCATTTGACACTCAATATCACAACAATATCAAATATCACACATTTAACGAAATTAAATCGATCAACAACTTATAAATATTTCTATTCCACATTTTATTCTCACAATTTCCATATTTTCACATTAATTAGTTTATCCTCAAAGGGTTACTGCCTTACGTAGTGAGCTCCAAATGAATCATTGGAAAATATTGTTTTCCGTTCATCTCACAATATATTATACTTATGAATTCAAAAATTCAAAAACTCTCTCACCCTTTACCTTATTTTACGCTTTCACACGATTCCACGAGCAAACAACATTTGTCCTCCTCTGAGTCTTTGTCCTCAATCGATCTAACTCGATAGTTTATAGAAGTTTATGGATAGACATCAAAAATAAATTATGAGGAGACAGTCTAAAAACTAAATTCGAACTTAGGTCAAGAAAACTTACCATAAATCATAAAACAAATCAGTGGATAATATAGCCACTTTTCACACGATCTCAAATCGGACTTATAGTGAAGAAGAACGATGCAAAATAACGTATTCTACGTACAGAGAAGTCGGGTATTTTAGTGAGAAATTGAGATGGTTAAAAATTTGAGAAAGTGTGTTTACTCTTGCATATGGGCCTAACCCATTAAACACTTTTTAATTACTCCTTTTTTTTATTATTATTATTTTAAAATAAAACCAACCATTATCAAAACTAATTTTTATTAATATTTTTTTAAACACAATTTAATTTATAAAATATTACTACTATTTTAAATTAATACTATTTAAAATAAAATAATTAAAGTAACTAATCTTTTAAAATACATTATTAACCAAAACTCTCATATTCAAATTAATCACTACGATTATACTTATTTTTCCAAATACTCACATTAAATTACTACCATCGTGAGAAAATATTTAAAATTATAAAGTAAATAAATATAATATCAACATTTTATATTAATTAATAAATCAAAGTAAATATATAAAAAATCACGATGCCATAGCAAGTATATAAAAATGAAGAAAATCAAAAACAATATTACCACTATCTCAAGATAATTATTTGTAAAATAAATAAATAAATAACTAAAAATAGAAAATAGTTATAAATAATTGAAATATAACTACGTGCACACTTAACATTAGTCAAACGCATTGTAAAACTAATTGGAATATCTTAAATACTAATCCTCAAAAAGGAGAATGATGAACTTATCCCCACACGAGTGTAGAACAGTTGGAGGATATGCATCGATTATAGGAGACTAAACCAGACAACCAGAAAGGATCATTTTCCGTTACCGTTCATTAATCATATGCTTGAACGGTTGGCTGGTGAGTTACATTATTGTTTTCTTGATGGTTTTTCAGGTTATTTTCATATCCATATTGCACCAAAGGACCAAGAAAAGACCACGTTCACTTGCCCCTTCGGCACATTTGCCAATAGAAGGATACCCTTTTGCCTATGAAATGCTTTTAGGACTTTTCAACGCTACATGATTAGTATTTTTGCCGATTTCGCAGAGAATTGTATAAAAGTTTTCATAGATGATTTTACTCTGTATGGTATTTTCTTCATATTTGAGTTGTTGAATGTGATGTGTTTAATTGATTTGTTGTGTCATGTTACCTTATCAAGTTAGGATTCTTGACATGTTATACTTAAATGAGTAATGTGATATTTTACAATGTGTTTGATTGATGTTAAGTGTGCAAGTAGTTATATTCCAATTATATATAATTATTTTCTATTTTTAGTTATTTATTTTATAAATAATTATCTTGAGATAGTGGTAATATTGTATTTGATTTTCTTGATTTTTATATACTCGTTATAACATTGTGATTTTATATATATTTATTTTGATTTATTAATTAATATAAAGTGTTGATATTATATTTATTTATTTTATAATTTAAAATATATTCTAACGATGGTAATAATATAATGTGAGTATTTGGAAAAATCAGTTTTGTGACACCCTAAACCCAAATTGAAGTAAAAAGTAAAATGCATTAGTTTTGAAGGAGATTCACAGCGATCCCAAAGTAGCGTATAAAAAAATTTCTTTTTCAAATATAAGGTTCAAGACGTCACACTCACACTTACACAAAATGCTTGCTTTAAAATTCTCAAATAAAAATCCATTAATATCGAATATAGCTGAGGTTTATAAAATAAATATTACTGACATGAAAACACGTTCGAAACATAGAGACAGTTAATTTCTACCTCTGAATAAAAGATAAAAAAATAACACAATTGATCAATCGAATTTAAAAAATCTAAATTAGTTCATAACTCAACAAAACACGACAAATCACTCCCACCCAGTATCACCTATCAGAGCATGGATCACCAACCAATAACCTGAAATAACTGTGCTCTTGCAAGTGCCAAAGACAAGCAACGAGGAGTGAGCTTCGAAAACATGTAATAGTATAAAATAATTGAGAAGAACGCGTAAAATATATTAAACACGGTATCATATCAAATCACAATCAACAAGAATAATCAAGGTAAAACATTGATACAATCCACAACATCAAGTAAGTCAACACACAAATCAAGTAATGGAATGCATGCTCTTATACTCTAGATTTCTCCTCTTTCTTTGGTACCATTCTAACTCTAAAATACTTGGTTATGAGGCTTGATACTATTCCACCATGTAAGTGGACGAACAATTCAAATTGGCCATGTCCTCATAGATCCCCTCAACTCAACCCGAGAGACTTATACGCGAGAGTCGAGGTAAACGTGTGTTCCATGGTATCTTTTGACATTTGGAATGCTACCTCTATGTCACCTATGAATTTCCCACCTGAATACCTCCAAGGTCTAACAATGTTGCCCTAAGGCTCAACAGCAGATTGCCACGATCAGGCTCATTCAGTTGTACTTCCCCAAAATCACTAGGCTTGTCAGGCCCTACCTATATGATGAAAAAATAATCTTCACTTCAAAAATTATCAACATCTATTTTCTCCCCTCGTTGGCCTAGGCTATTCATTTCCTTTGTAATACATAAATTTTATATGCATATCTACATAAATTCTTCAATACTCTATAAAGGGTGGGTATAAACAAGGTACAAAATACATCAAATACACAATTCTTCAATAATTCAACTATCACGCAATCTTCAAAATCAAATTAACCAACACCCTATTAAAGTTTCTAACTCATATTTTAACCTCACCAAATTCAAGTTTTCTCATTAGTCAATTATTACTCAAAGGGTTTCAGCCGTACGTAGCAAGCCCCGAATGAATTGTGGAAAATACGGCAGCAACAAACTCAAATAACTTATTGAATCTGCATCTTGCCTTCGAGCAAACATAACAAACTAATGAAAATAAATTATTTACGACTTGGAATATAGTCTCAAACATTTCCTTTGTAATATATAACTTTTATATGCATATCTACATAAATTGAATCATTAAATATTTGAAATAAATAATAATTATAGTATTTTAATAATAATAAAAATATCTAACTTATTAGAATAATCGAAACAAATTATATATTTTAAAATTTAACAATAGCAATTATGAATATGAAGAAACTAAATAGTATGCATAAGTTTAGCTAATCCAAATAGATTGCACGTACAACAGACTAAAATTCTTTATTTAGAATTAGTTGATATATATACATAATTGAAATTATAATTTAAAATATAATAATTTTTTTTAATGTTAAACATAAATAACAAAAAAATATTAAGAGTAAAGAAAGTGTGTAAAAAGGTAAGCTAAATATATCTTACCAACACAAACAACTCGAAACAGTACTCAGTGGTAACAACAACACATAATGCGGCGAAGATGGATTTTCGTGATCGTTGGAAAAACTGAAAAACGACGGATGTAGGATGAAGCTTTTGATGCGTAGAGCACGAAACTATTGTTTTTGAAAACCACCATGTCGACCGAAAATCGAGGTCCAAAGCCGGCAGTTCGAATATCTGATTAGGTTGTTGTCTGTTGTTTCAAATGCAATTGTTCATGGAAATAAAGAATTGAGTAGTGAGTTTGAATATATGGTAGTTACAGCTCACAACGGCGCTTGTAAATGCCACCGAAAGAGGCTTCGCAATGGTGTTGATGACGGAGGAGAATGAGTCACGACTTTGTGATCACGAGGGAGATGTGAAATTGATTTTATGAAGGGGATATTGATGTGGGTTATGATCCCTTTAAATTCGTCGAATTGAAGAAGAGAGGGATGAAGGTGAGAATTTGAGTTGTGGCGTCATCTACAAGGGAAGAAGTCTGCAGATTTTTAATTTACGGAGAGGGGGTGCAGCTAGAAAAATTTTCTCCTTCATACTCCTTCATACTGAAAACTTTTTATTTTACTCCTTCATACGAAAAACTTTTTCTCCAAAATATTCATATGAAAATACTAATAATTATCGCAAATATAATTAGATAGAATAAATAAATACAATGTTTACAATTTATCTTATTCACTAAATTAAATATCTATGAAATTATCACACTATAGCTAATACACTTCTAAGGAAAATTAATCATAACTATTTATCAACACATATTCCAAACACATGCAATACTAAATTAATTCTTTAAAATCCTATTAGATAAATAGAATAATTTATTATAAAATCTAGGGTGTTACAAGTATAATTATAGTGATTAATTTAAATATGAGAGTTTTGGTTATTAATATATTTTAAAAGGTTAATTACTTTAATTATTTTATTTTATATACTATTAGTTTTAAAATAGTAGTAATATTTTATGAATTAAATTGTGTTTAAAAAAATATTAATAATTGAAATGTGTTTTATGGGTTAGACCCATATCCAAGAGTAAACCCTAATTAAATAATTAAAAGAAAAATTAATTGAACATAGAAAGAAGAAAATGTACCAAAAAGATAGGGCAGTAAAGGCAGCTGCACTTGGGCGAAAAAGGAAGAAAATCAACACCGACGATCGACAACTGTTCTAAAAAACTTTCTGCTTTTTAGTCCAAATTCTATTGAACACACTTTTCCATATTTTTACCCATCCTAATTTCTCTTTAAAATATCCGACTTCTGCGTTTGTGGAATTCGTTATTTTGCACCATTCTTGTTCACCGTAAATCTAATTTGAGTGAAACCAACGATAAAACCATCGTGTGGAAAGTGGCTATATTATCTACTAATTGCTTTTCTAATTTATAGTAAGTTTCCTTGACCTAATTTTGAAATTTAGTTTTTAGAGTGTCCTCTCATAATTTATTTTGACGTCTACCCATAAACTGTCGAGTTAAATCGATTGAAGGAAAAAGAGTCAAATGACAAATGTTGTTTGCTCATGGAATCGTATTCGTGTGTGAAAGCATCAAAATAAGGTAAGGGGTGAGAGAGCGTTTGAATTCATGAGTATAATATATATTGTGAAATGAACGACAAACTGTATTTCCTAACGATTCTTTCGTGGCTCGCTACGTAAGGCAGTAGCCCTTTGAAGGATAAATTAATTAATGTGAAAATATGGAAATTGTGAGAATAAAATGTGGAATAGAAATATTTATAAGTTGTTGATTGATTTAATTTCGTTAAATGTGTGGTATTTTATATTCTTGTGATATTGGGTGTCGAATGAATTTTATGTATATGATTGAATAGACAAGTTTATGTGATCTAATAATAAAAGATGGATGCATTTTGATAAGTTTATGTGATTATGATGATGTATAATCAATTATAATGATGTTATAAATTTGTGATAAGTTTATGTGATGATGTATGATTATTAGATTTCGTTCTGAGAATTGGCATCTGCCTCCACCAACAAAAGCCTCGTCCTATTACCTATACTATATATATATACACGCAGTAGCCGTGCTTATGGAAAGGAAGAACAGAAGAAAAAAAAGGTATTAGCGGCTGTGTAACACCCCAATTTTTCTTTATTATTTTGCTTTAATAGTATAATAGTACACTACTAATACTATATGAGTGTTAAAATGTGTTATAACTTTTTCATATGTGTCTTGTGTGTTTGCCTTACAAATCGATTTAAATCATAAATATTAACTATATTTAACTTACAAATATAAAATAGAATGAATAAATAAAAACAAAAATTTATGTATATATATATATGTGTGTATTTAAATTAGAATGGGTTTAAAATGATAAAAATAATATTAATAATATTATTGTACCTTAGCCACACACACACACACATATATATATATATACAAGTATAAGTATATGCATCTGCCTAGCGGTAAATAATATATATATGCAGTAGGCTAATATGTATATGCTACCACATAAGTATATATATATATATATATATATATATATATATATATATGTAAGCCCTAACATATATTTTAGACAAGTAGAGTTTTAGAGTTAGAACAAGCTGCCTAGCCGAGCATCCGGTACTTTTCCCTTCTTCCCTTCAATTAACTTAATCAAAAGCGGTGTTTATCTTTCTGTTTTGCCGAGCCTGCTTTGGTATCCGGTTTGATGGTTGCACGTGCTAAAAATCTCGTACATTCCATTTTGTTCTCCATTTTAGATAATGAAACCATTCCATTACTACCATAGCCATCGACGACTACCATGAGAAGATATTAACCTATGATTCTTTGAAATTGAGGTAGAAACAGTGAGCGTAAATTAATCCTTATCCAAGTTTTATTGATTAATTTGGTCTCCTTACATACCAAATTTCTGGACGACAGATTCAGATCAAGATGAACATCGAAGTTATATTTCTTGTGTTGCATTTCCTTGCCAAAATTCCCTGTCATAATAGATATAGAGAAATAACTTGGTGTGACCAACATGATATTCCATAATATGAAAGAATGGAATTTTGACTTGTGAATGAGAAACTTTGAGATGAAATGTCGTTATTTTTGGAAACTAATAATATCAATATGTTTTCTCCCATTCTATTTTTATGCGTTGCCCGTACTTCTATCCCCTAGGGAAAAAGTCCGACACTATTGCATAGGTACGACAAAAAAATAAATAAATAAATGAATTATTGTGAAAATTTGGTGGAAGATCAAATTACTGATATGCTGAAAGAGCATGCAGGTTTTACTAAAACTATTGTATTGACTTCAGTGTGATCTGAGATTTGAAGCAACTCAAAATGAAAAAGTAATATAATGAACACTATGATTGGTGTAATACATATAGGGTATCTGTAATATGGTTTGTACGTTTTTGACCAGTTTCTTTTCTGAACTACTTAAATTGTAAGCTCAGGTGTTCAAGAATTCTGTTTTGGTCCTCTATCTTGGATTGATTTCCTAAGTCTCTTGGTGATCTGGACTGAAACTTAAATTGTTAGACTTTTGTAATTTCAAAATTATACATACACTATATTTATTTAGCAATGTATAATTCTGTCTTCTTTAAAGTAAAATATCTATTTATACTAATATAATCAAAGGTATACATAGTATTAAATATATTTTTTAGTTATATTAAAAATACTAGATAAATTATTTATTTTTAGTAATTAATTTAATTGTATTTAGTGGTTGTATTGCTTATCTATTTTTAACACCCAAACTACGGATATACGCCATAATTATTTAAACATATGATTCTGTCTTAATTTAATTAAAAATTAGAAATTGTTTTAGGTTAGTATACTAATACATATATTTTGATGATATTAAATATATTTTTGGGTTATATTACAAATAGAAAATAAATTATTTATGTATTATTAATAAATAATTTATATATCTATTAGAGCAAGTAGTTAGTCTGTATTTGGTCGTAGCATTGCGTTGATTTATTTATTTATTTATTTTCGCAAACTATTAGAGACAAGGGTCGACGAAGACGTGGCAAGTTAGCAGGTCAGATTCGTTGGGCGAAATCTTCAATTGAGGTAAGGGGTGAGAGGAGGTTCGATTTTATGAGTATAAAATAAAATGAGAGGAACGGGAATACCGAAATTCCCATATATTCACTCGGGGCTTACTACGTACGGTCGAGCCCTATTGAGTAATAATAATTAATTAATAATATATGAATGGTAATAGTGAGGACTAAAATGTATTTTAGCAACCTAAAGAATTGCTATGAGTTTATTTATATCAAGACTGCATATTCTTTGATTTTATGAAACCTTGTGTTGATTGTTATTGGATGAAAGATATGTACTTGAGTGCTCTGGTTTACTTAATTTAAAATTGCGATATTACTTGCATGCACCGCCTGTTTGATTTATTTTGTCATTGATAAAATTGGGATTTTATTTTGATTGACTAATTATATATATATATATATATATATAATGATGTAAGTTCTGATATATATTGTGAATTGAAATTTATTGAGTAGTGACAATCGAGTGAGTATGAGATAGATGCTATAGTTTTGGAGTGATTATTATTTTGTCATCATATAGGGAGGGTCTGACAAACCTAGTGATTCGGAGAAGTACAACTGAATGAGCCTGATCGTGGAGGGCTACAGTCGAACCGTAAGGTAAGGCTGATAGACCTTGGGGGTACATCTAGTTGGGAATTCCTAAGTGGATTAGTGGGTTATTCCCTAAGGCCGGGAGCTACCATGCAAAAATAAGACTACCCCGACCGTCGCGTATATGTGTCTCGGGTTGAGTTGAGGTGATCTGTGAGGACTTAGCCATTCATGAATTGTCCGTCCACACTTGTAGTGGCATAGCATCAGGCCTCCTAACCAAGTACTTCAGAGTAGAATGGTACCAAGTGATGAAGAAGTATAGAGTATAGGACATGCATAACATTTCATCCTTGTAACTAATTTATTGTGATTAACTTAGATTAACCTTGATATAATGTTCTTGGGTGTTTCTCATGTTTGTAATAATTTGACTATTTGCGTGTTCTCCTTATTTATATTATACTATCATATAATTTCGATACTCACCCCCTCGTTATTTGTGTTTGGCGTTTGCGATGGATGCAGACGAGTTGTAAGCTGCATGTGACGACTAGTACCATCCGAGTGGCGGGAGCCATCTTGTCTCGAAGACTTTTATTATTAGTTTTTTTTGTGTGTTGTTATTGTTAACGTTTATGAAATTGGGGATTTCTGCTCTGATAGTGACATCGGGTTGGGACTACATTTACCACTATCAGTAAACTTATATACGTGTGTTTTAAATCATCAGTTGCCTAGAAGCATACGCTACGACTTTTCCATCATGCATAAGCACTCCACCTAATCCTGAGCCATACGCGTCACAATATACTACAAAGGGTTCGCTCGGGTTAGGTAACACTAAGATCGGTGCAGAGGTCAATCGTTTCTTAAGCTCTTGGAAACTATTCTCACAGTGGGTATCCCACAAACAATTCCCCTTTCTCGGTCAACTTAGTTAAAGGTAAGGCCAACTTGGAGAATCCTTCTATGAATCTACGATAATAACCTGCCAGTCCTAGGAAACTCCTAATCTCAGTCACTGATTTTGGTGCTTTCCATTCTAAGACACTCTCTACCTTAGCAGGATCAACATCTATTCCTCCTTTTGAAATTACATGTCCTAGGAAACTCACTTCCTCTAACCAAAATTCACACTTAGACAACTTGGCAAATAATTGTTTTTCGTTAAGGGTTTGAAAGACTATCCTTAAATGTTCACCATGCTCTTCCTTAGTCTTAGAGTACACTAAGATATCATCTATAAACACAACCACAAATGAGTCTAGGTAAGGATGAAAGATTCGGTTCATGTAATCCATAAACACCGCTGGTGCATTAATAACACCAAAAGGCATGACCAAGTACTCATAGTGGCCATAATATTTCACCCGAATCTGATGGTAACCTGATCTCAAATCGATCTTACTAAATATGCAGGATCCTCTTAATTGGTCCATAAGATCATCTATCCTAGGTAGTGGGTACTTATTCTTGATTGTCACTTTATTAAGTTGGCGGTAATCCATACACAACCTCATAGATCCATCCTTCTTTTTAACCAACAACACAGGTGCACCCCATGGTGACACACTAGGTCTTATAAATTGTTTATCTAAAAGCTCCTCCAATTATTTCTTAAGCTCAGACAATTCTAAGGGAGACATCCTATATGGTGCCATGGATATGGGTCCAGTACCTGGTACAAGGTCAATGTTAAACTCGACCTCACGCTCTGGTGGTAAACTATTGACATCTTCAGGGAATACTTCAGGGAATTCACGCACAATAGGAACATCTTGTACTACCACTTTTTCTTCAAGTTCCAACGAGGATAGGATCATGTATAACTGGGCATCATCTTTCAAGAGTGCCTTCACTTGGTTGGCAGATATATTGCTAGGCTTCTCTCTCTCTTCTGGTTCCATGAATTCAATAGTTTTACTAAAAAAATCTACACGGACTCGATTAGTAGATAACCAATCCATACCGAGGATCACATCAACTAGACGTAAAGGTAAACATACTAAGTCAACTCAGAAGTCCTTTCCACTCACATGGATAGAAATATTATGACAAACACTAGAGGTGTCAACAGAGTCACTAGTTGGGGTATTCACAATCAAATCATACTGCAACCAAGACACTGGTAGTCCTAAACGTCTAACACAATCAAGAGACACAAAGGAATGAGTAGCACCACAATCAAATAGCACAAACAAAGGAGTATCACTTATGAGACACTTACCTTGGATCAAGTTATCTTTCTCAGTTACTCCTGCACCACTAAGGGCAAAGACTCTTCCATTAGACATAGGTTGGCTGGCGTGGGAACTCTGGTTTCTGGATTGGGGAGTCTTCTTTGGATAGGGGCATGTGGTGTTGACGTGGCCCTGTTGTTGACAATTAAAACAAGTAACTGCAGCATCTCTGCACTCAAATGCCATATGACCTTGCTTACCACACTTGTGACATCGAATAGGAGTAGCTGGATCACTGTTGTTACTACTATTGTTGCTCGAGACTTGACTCCTGTTGTTGCTATTCACAAAACTAACTCCTCTTCAATTCGGGTTTCCTCTACCACCCCCATAACTATAACTGTTTTCATTTCCTTTTCCATTACCATTACCATTTCCTCTTCCAGTTGGAGAACCGTGTTGGTGATAATTCGAACGACTTTCAAATTTACTAGGAGGGAAAGAGTAAGGTTTTCCCCTATTATGATGTATATGCCTCATGTCCTTCACGGTTCCCGTGTTTTGATAATGTGCCTTTTCTGCACGACTATCCTCATCATAGATCCTACTCTTATTCACTAGGGTAGGGAAGTCACGGATCCCTTGCATTCCAACCTGCTTCTTGATCTCTGGTCTCAGTCCCATTTCAAACTTGATGCACTTAGAATTTTCTCCTGCTTCTCCTACATAGAGTGGATAGTACCTGGACAACTCCTCAAACTTAGCGGCATATTCTGCCACTGACATATTACCTTGTTCTAACTTGATAAATTCCATTTCCGTCCTATTGCGGATGTCCTCAGGAAAATACTTGACTAGGAACATGTTTCTGAATACTGTCCAAGTAATTGTCGTCCCTGCATTATTTAAACGTTGGCGCGCATTATCCCACCAATGTTCAGCTTCTTCTATCAACATAAAAGTTCCCAAATGCACTTTTTGGCCTTTGGGACATGCCACTCCTCTAAAAAATTTCTCAATCTCTTGCAACCACTTCTGGGCTCCATCTGGATTATAGTGACCTTCAAATGATGGAGGATTATCCTTATGGAATCGATCCATCACCATGAACTCATTTATTTGCACATTTCCTTGATCACTAGTGTAACTATTTATCAACACATATTCTAAACACATGCAATCTATTTGGATTAGCTAAACTTATGCATACTATTTAGTTTCTTCATATTCATAATTGCTATTGTTAAATTTTAAAATATATAATTTGTTTCGATTATTCTTGTAAGTTAGATATTTTTATTATTATTAAAATACTATAACTATTATTTATTTCAAATATTTAATGATTCAATTTATGTAGATATGCATATAAAATTTATGTATTACAAAGGAAATGAATAGCCTAGGCCAACGAGGGGAGAAAATAGATGTTGATAATTTTTGAAGTGAAGATTATTTTTTCATCATATAGGTAGGGCCTGACAAGCCTAGTGATTTTGGGGAAGTACAACTGAATGAGCCTGATCGTGGCAATCTGCTGTTGAGCCTTAGGGCAACATTGTTAGACCTTGGAGGTATTCAGGTGGGAAATTCATAGGTGACATAGAGGTAGCATTCCAAATGTCAAAAGATACCATGGAACACACGTTTACCTCGACTCTCGCGTATAAGTCTCTCGGGTTGAGTTGAGGGGATCTATGAGGACATGGCCAATTTGAATTGTCCGTCCACTTGCATGGTGGAATAGTATCAAGCCTCCTAACCAAATATTTCAAAGTTAGAATGGTACCAATGAAAGAGGAGAAATCTAGAGTATAAGAGCATGCATACCATTACTTGATTTGTGTGTTGAGTTACTTAATGTTGTGGATTGTATCAATGTTTTGCCTTGGTTATTCTTGTTAATTTTGATTTGATGTGATACTGTGTTTAATATATTTTACGCGTTCTTCCCAATTATTTTATATTATTACATGTTTTCGAAGCTCACCCCTCATTGCATGTGTTTGACGCTTACGGGAGCGGTGTTATTTTAGGTTATCGGGTTGTGATCCTTGGTCTGATAGGTGATACGAGGTGGGAGTGATTTGTCATGTTTTGTTTGTTGGAACCAAGTTGGTTCTAAGTACTTAGGATTTTGATGTTTACAAAAGCACTCCATGTAATCTTATTTTGTACCTTCAATTACTATATTAAATACCACGAGAAGATGAAGTTATCAGAGGCAGAAAATGCATCTAGAATGCATCCTGGAATTACTAGAGGATACACCATGATGTCAAAACACCACCAGAGGATATCTTTTCTGGCCCAGATCAGAAGGAAGCAAAGTCAGAAGGAATCCTGGACCAGACTAGAAAGAACCTTGCCAGAGGGAGACTTGATCCAGACCAGAAGGAATCAAATGTCAGATTTACTCCAGAAGTTATTATGACCAGAAGATGGCCTGGCAGTGAAATGATAAACAGCCCAGACTTGATCCAGACTTAATCAGAGGATAAGTTAATGGGTCCAGAACAAGAGAATCAATCCAGATTTGACCCAAACCAGAAGATAGCATGGTTCAGGGTATGAAACTAAGTCCAGACCAGAAGAAATGATCTCCAAAGTTGATCCATAATTGTCTCAAAATAGAAGGTAAAATGTCCAGACTAAAATATTATTTGTCCAGATTTAATTTCAGTTTAATCCAGACTAAGTTCATAATTGGTCCAGATCAGAGGGAAGATATTCAGATCAATGTCCAGATTTAAGTATATGGACCAGTGTTGGTCGAGATCAGAAGATCAGACCATGGCTTAGTATTGGCCGAAATCAGAAGGTCAGAATGTGTGGTCAAGCATTGGCCGAGATCAGAGGATCACAACAGATCAGTTTGCTAGACCAGGTTGGCTGAGATCAGAAGACCAGAAAGTGTGGTCCAGGGTTGGCGGAAATTAGAGGATCATAGTAGATTACTTAGTATGGTCCAGATGTGGACTAGCGCAGAAGATCAAATGGTCCAAATTTAATCATGAGGATTAACGGTGGAGATTTAATTAAATTTGATCAAAGTATTAAAAGGATTTGTTACAAAAATAAAGTGAAGTCGTATGGGAGTTCAGAAGCTGTTGGCGGGAAGAAACTAAAGACATGATTGGCTAGTTATTTTTGAAAGCAAATATGAAGCTTAAAAAGATATGTTTTTTATTTAATGGAAGCCCGATTGGTCAAGATATTTCTGCAAGAGAATCCAGCAAGATACAGCTCGAAATTAGGCTTGGAAGATGCCCTAATCTGCATCTATAAAAGCAGGCTCAAGGTAGAATACTTAGCATCGAAAATCACAAAAGAGTCATACACTTCCAAAGCAAACACTCAAGTTTTCAGTGAGGTTAATTGTGAGTTCCAACTTTCCAGAAGCAAGCACTCGTGATATTTTCTTTCCCTTATGTTAGATCTAAGTTGTTGAAGTAGAGTCTACAATCTGAGGGAGTCAGAAGGGGTAGCAGATTACTTGGCAATTAGATTCAAGGCGTTGTAATTCCTTCTACAATCTGGGGTAGTCAGATAGGTAGGAGAAGACTTGACTTAGGAAGTCAAGGTGCTGTATTCCTCAAGAGTGTAGGATTGTTAGACTGTTTGAGAAGACTGACTTGGAGGGTGAGTGGTATTGTTGTAATTCATGGTTTGAATTAGTGAAATCCTTCAAGGTGAAGGGATTGGACGTAGCCTCGTTAACGATGAACCATTATAAAATTCTGTGTTTTTATTTTTACTTTATATCCGTTGCTAACTCTGTTTTATTCATACATCAAGTTTTGTTTTAAAACTGCAAAAACAGAAAAAGTATTCAAGTTAGTCAAACACAATTCAACCCCTTTCTCGTGTTTGCACCTTCAATTGGCATCAGAGCTCGGTCTTAAGGCTGAGCACTTAACAGTGTTTGAGGAAAGGTCCAAGGGGTTCAACATGGCAGAATCCAGAGATGAATTGGGAGGCAACATCAACAGACCACCACTATTTGATGGAGAAAGATTTGAGTATTGGAAGGACAGAATGAGAAGTTTCTTCATATCTCAAGATCCTGAATTATGGAAGATGGTAGTCAAAGGATACATTGCACCTATTGTTCCAGACGATCCAACTAAAGAACTGGATATGGATGATATGAAACCAGACCAGAGCAGATTATACGAACTTCATCACAAGTCCATAAATATCATGATCAGTGCCATCACATTCAAGGAATTTTACAGATACACAGATAAAGAAACAGCAAAGAGCATATTCGACAGTCTGGTTCTGACCTATGAAGGAAGCTAGCAGGTTCAAGAAGCAAGGGCTAACATACTGATCAAACATTGATGGAATGTTCTGTAGATTCCAGACTCTGATATCTGGACTGAAGGTCTTGAAGAAAAGCTACACAATAGCAGATCATGTCAAGAAGATTCTAATAAGCTTACCAACAAAGTGGAGACCAATGGTTACTGCAGTTCAGCAAGCCAAAGATCTGAACAACTTAAAACTTGAAGATCTTATCAGCTCACTCAGGTCTAATGAAATAGAACTAGAAGCAGATGAACCAAAGAAGAAGAAGAATCTGGCCCTTAAGTCGGAACAGAAGAAAGCTGCAAGGGCATCATCAGAATCAGAGGATAGTAACAGTGACTGTGATGATATGGTTTACTTAACTAAAAAGATGGTTAAGATCTGGGAAAATAGGAAGAGAAGAACTTGAAGAAGAAACATAACAACAAAGGAAAGGAAGAATCTGACAAGAAGAGTATCGTTTGTTATGGATGCAATGAACCTAGACATATCAAGTCAGAATGTTCAAATCTGGGAAAAGGAAAACATCACAAGAAAAATTCCAAATTCAGAAAGAAGGGTTTGATGGCAGCCTAGGATGTATCAGAATCATAGGAAGAATCGTCTGATGAAGAAGAGGCAGAAACAGTAAAGATGGTACACATCAGGACTGCCTCTAGACTTCATAAAGGAAAGAATTCAGGAAGGAAGCATGCAGAAGGAAGAATGATCGAAGCAGTCATTCAAGCAAGTCTGGAAGCACATTAGAGGGAGCAATTCTAGCTCTGATGGCTCATAAAAATTCAAGTTCTGAATACAGCTCAGGCTCTGGAACAGATTTAGAAGATGAAGACGATGAGGTATTTTCTGATCTCACTAGATCTGAATTAATTGAGACTTTAAAAGACTTTTTAAATGCAAACAATAAGATGTCTTTAAAACTGAAAACACTTAGGGAAGATAAGAAAAATCTAACCAAAGAAGTCCAAGTTTTAAAGAATCGAAATTCTAAGTATGGTACTGAAAACAAGGATTTTAAAACTATAGTTGCAAGACTCAAATCTGAAAACCAAACTCTCAAAAGTAATATTTGTTCCACTTCCAAAACTGTTTGTGAATCAGATATGCATGAGCAATTTTTTCAAAACTTTATTTCCAATGGAATGGAAAGAAGTAAATATGCATCTATGATTTATGGAAACAGTAACACTGGAAAGAGAGGTCTTGGTTTTACAAAAACGATTGCTGATAATTCTGATGTTTTATGTATTGTTTGTGCTAAGAAAGGTCACTCTGAACTATCTTGTCCAATTGTAAAATCTGAACAAGATTAGAGAGCTGTTAAGACTAACAAACCTGGACCCAATCAGTTTTGGGTACCAAAAGATCAAATTGTCTATGTTGCAGATATTCTGAGCAACTAGAAGGAGACACCAGCAATGGTGCCTGGACAATGGATGTTGGCAATGCACAAGCAGAAGAAGGTTTATGTTCCTGCTACAACAAGACAAAGGCAATCTGAGTCTGATGGAAAAAGGTCTGGTCAACTCCACCAGAACCGGAATCAGAATCAGAACCAGAACTGGAACCAGAATCAAAACTAGAACTAGAACAGAAACTGGAACCAGAACCAGAACTGGAACCAGTATCAGAAGCACAGAAATTGGAACCATAACCAACACTGGAACCAGAACCAATACTGGAACCAGAATCAGAATCAACACTGGAACCAAAACCAGAATCAAGACAGGAATTACCAGAATTACCAAATTCATCAGAACCACCAGATTCACCCAAATCACCAGAATCATCAAGGTTATCAGAATCACAAAATTCACCAAAATTACCAGAATCAAAACATGTTCCAGAATCATCAGAGGAACATGGTTTATCGACCAAAGCAGAATCAAGGAAACTGCTCAAACAGGCCAGAAGCAGAACTGGCTCTGATGGCTCGAACAGAAGCTGACTCTGACTCTGAAGCAAGGTCTAATTAGCAACACAAAGCTTGGTATCTTGATAGTGGCTGCTCCATGCACATTATAGGAGACAAATCTATGTTTATGGATCTGAATATGAAGAATGGAGGCAAAGTTTCTTTTTGGAGGAAATCAGAAAGGTTAGATTATTGGTACAGGAACTGTTGGTAACACTTCTTCTTCCCTTTCTATTAAAAATGTTCTGTTAGTTAAAGGGCTAAAACATAATCTTCTGAGCATAATTCAATTAAGTGATTGCAATTATGATGTTATCTTTAATCAAAAAACTTGCAAAGCTGTTAGTCAACTTGATGGGTCGGTTTTATTTACTGGCACTAAGAAGGATAATGTTTATAAAATTGATCTGTTCAGTCTTGCTAAGCAACAGGTTAAATGCTTATTGTTTGTGAGTGAGCAGAATCTAATTTGGCACAAAAGGTTAGGGCATGCAAACCCTAGGCTTATATCCGAATTGAGCAAACTCCAGTTGGTAAGAGGGCTTCCCAAGGTATGTTCCAAAACTGAGATTGTGTGTGAAGCATGTCAAAGAGGTAAACAAACTAAAAGCTCTTTTAAAACTAAAAAAATGTGTTTCTACCTCTCTACCACTTGAACTGCTTCACTTAGATCTGTTTGGTCCTATTCAAACAGCTTCTCTTGGTGGTAAGAAATATGGTTTTGCGATTGTTGATGATTACTCAAGGTGGACTTGGGTAAAAATTTTAAAGAACAAAGATGAATCTCACAGAGTATTTATTTCTTTTTGTAAGAAAGTTATGAATGAACAGGGTATTAAGATCATAACCATCAGAAGTGATCATGGAGGTGAATTCGAGAACAAGTATTTTGAAGAATTATGTGATGAGAATGGCATCTCTCACAACTTCTCATCCCCCAGAACACCTCAATAGAATGGAGTGGTAGAAAGGAAGAATAGATCACTGCAGGAGATGGCCAGAACCATGTTGAATGATATGAAGGTTACCACCATCCTTTGGGCAGAAGCTGTCAACACAGCTGCTACATTCATAATAGAGTCTACATCAGGTCCATCTTAAATAAAACTCCCTATGAACTGTGGAAAGGTAAGAAACCCAATATTTCCTACTTTAAGCAATTTGGCTGCATCTGTTTTATGTTGAACACTAAAGATAACCTAGCTAAGTTTGATTCTAGATCTCAAAAGTGTATCTTTATTGGCTACTCTGAGATATCAAAAGCTTATAGAGTGTTTAACAAAGAAACTAATACTATGGAAGAATCAATCCACATTAAGTTTGATGATAAACAGCTTGACTCTGAAAAGTCAAAGCAAGATGAGGAAATTGCAGGTGAACCAGAGGCACAGGAACCAGAAGCAGGACCAGCAGACGAATCTGAGAAAAATTAAGATGAAGAAGAACATGCTGACTCTGAAGACAAGTCAGAGCGAAAGAATGGATGGAAGTACAAGTCCTCACATCCAGAATCTCTCATTATTGGCAGTGCAGCAGAACCTTTAAAGACTAGATCATCAAGTAGAGAAACCAGTTTGTTTGGTTTACTCTCAACAATTGAACCAAGCAATGTTGATGAGGCTTTGGCAAACGAAGGTTGGATACTTGCAATGCAAGAAGAGCTGAATGAATTCCAAAGGAATGCTGTTTGGGATCTGGTACCCAGACCAAACAAAAACATTATTGGAACCAAGTGGCTGTTCAGGAATAAACTCAATGAAAAAGGTGAAGTGGTAAGGAACAAAGCCAGATTAGTAGCTCAAGGATACAGTCAACAGGAAGGTATAGATTACACTAAGACTTTTGCTCCAGTGGCCAGGTTAGAAGCAATTAGAATTCTCTTATCATTTGCTGCTAATCATGATATAATGTTGTATCAAATGGATGTTAAAAGTGCATTCTTAAATGGCTACATAAGTGAGGAAGTCTATGTCAAACAGCCCCCTGGATTTGAAAATTCTGATTTTCTAGACCATGTTTTTAAACTTAAGAAATCTTTATATGTTTAAAACAAGCACCATGGGCATGGTATGACAGACTTAGTAACTTTCTGCTTAAGAATGAATTTAATAGAGGACAGATTGATAATACTCTATTTAGGAAATCCATTAAAAATGATATTTTGATTATTCAAGTTTATGTTGATGATATCATATTTGGATCGAATAATGGAACTTTGTGCAAAGAGTTTTCTGACCTAATGCAGAAAGAGTTCCAAATGAGCATGATGGGAGAACTTAAGTTCTTCCTGGAAATTCAGATTCATCAAGGTAAACAAGGTATACTCATTCACCAATCTAAATACACTAAAGAACTTCTTAAAAAGTTTAAAATGAGTGAATGTAAGCCTATGGCCACCCCCATGCACCCAACCTGCTCACTTGAGAAAGATGAAACCAGCCAAAAGGTAGACCAGAAAACATACAGAGGTATGATTGGATCCCTTCTTTATTTAATTGCTTCTAGACTTGACATTTTGTTAAGTGTTTGTGTCTGTGCCCGTTTTCAAGCTGACCCTAGGGAATCCCATTTAACTGTTGTCAAATGAATCGAGATACCTTAAAGGAACCACCAACCTTACCCTGTTATACAAGAAAACCCCCACCTACAAACTCAGAGGTTTTTGTCATTCCGACTATGCTGGAGACAAGCTAGAAAGGAAAAGTACAAGTGGCAACTGCACTTTCTTAGGTGATAATTTGATCTCTTGGTCAAGCAAAAGACAAAGAACCATTGCCATGTCAACAGCTAAAGCTGAGTATATATCAGCAGCAGGATGCAGTTCACAGTTACTCTGGATGAAACATCAACTTGAAGATTACAACATCTTTGAAACCAATATCCCTTTGTTCTGTGATAACACTTACAAGAACCCTATCTTACACTCTAGAGCCAAACCCTATCTTACAAGAACCCTATCTTACATAAACCTAACCAAGAACCCTATCTTACACTCTAGAGCCAAACACATTGAAATAAAACACCATTTCATTAGGGACCATGTTCAAAAAGGGACTTTAAGCATCTAGTTTATGGACACTGATCATCAATGGGCTAATATCTTCACCAAAACATTACCAGAATACAGGTTCGAGTTCATCAAGAAGCATCTCAACATTGTCTCCATATCCGACTAGCTCAAGTAGTCATCTTAGGAGTTTTTAATTTTCTTGTAATTTTATTTTATGCTTTTTAATTTTCTGTTTTTACTTTTTGTAATTTGTAAAGAGAAAAACAAAAAATACAAAAATAGTAGGACCTCTTTTTGGTTGATGACAAAAAGGGGAGAGATAGAAAAAGGAGAAATAAGTAGAAAAGGAGAGAAAAAGAAAGGAGGAGCGAAAAAGAAAGAGATGAAAAGAGAAGGAGTTGAAAAGGAGAAGAATCAGGGAGAGAGAAAAATAAAGAGAGAAAAAGAAAGAGTGAAAAGAGAAGGAGTTGAAAAAGAGAGGCAATGTGAAAGAAGAAAAGAAAGAGAGAATAAAGAAGGAGTTGAAAAGGAGAGGAGAAGAGAAGAAAAGAAAGAGTGAAAAGAGAAGGAGTTGAAAAGGAGAGTATCAGACTTAGGGACAGAGATTGGTTTGAGGGGGAGTATTTCAGCACTACAGGTTATAAATTAGCAAAATAAGTTAAGGTTTTGTCATCATCAAAAAATGGGAGATTGTTGGAACCAAGTTGGTTCTAAGTACTTAGGATTTTGATGTTTACAAAAGCACTCCATGTAATCTTATTTTGTACCTTGAATTACTATATTAAATACCACCAGAATGCATCCAGAATGTGAAGTTATCAGAGGCAAAAAATGCATCCAGAATGCATCCTGGAATTACCATAGGATACAACAGGATCTCAAAACACCACCAGAGGATATCTTTTCTGGTCCGGATCAGAAGGAAGCAAAGTCAGAAGGAAACCTGAACCAGACCAGAAAGAAGCCTGCCAGAGGGAGACTTGATCCAGACCAGAAGGAATCAAATGTCAAATTTATTCCAGAAGTTATTCTGACAAGAAGATGGCCTGATAGTGAAATACTAAACAACCCAGACTTGATCGGAACTTAATCAGAGGATAAGTTAATGGGTCAAGAACAAGAGAATCAATCCAGATTTGACTCAGACCAGAAGATAGCATGGTTCAGGGTATGAAACTAAGTCCAGACCAGAAGAAATGATCTCCAGATTTGATCCATAACTGACTCAAAATAGAAGGTAAAATGTCCAGACTGAAATATTATTTGTCCAGATTTAATTTCAGTTTAATCCAGACCAAGTCCAAAATTGGTCCAGATCAGAGGGAAGATATTCAGATCAATGGTCCAGATTTAAGTATATGGACCAGTGTTGGCCGAGATCAGAAGATCAGACCATGGCCCAGTGTTGGCCGAAATTAGAAGGTCAGAATGTGTGGTCTTGCATTGGCCGAGATCAGGGATCACAACAGATTACTTCACTAGACCAGGTTGGCCGAGATCAAAAGATCAGAAAGTGTGGTCCAGGGTAGGCCGAAATGAGACGATCACAGCAGATTACTTAGTATGGTCCAGATGTGGACTAGTGTAGAAGATCAAATGGTCCAGATTTAATCATGAGGATTAACGTTGGAGATTTTATTAAATTTGATCAAAGTATTAAAAGGATTTGTTACAAAAATAAAGTAAAGTCGTATGGGAGTTCAGAAGCTGTTGGCGGGAAGAAACTAAAGACAGGATTGGCTAGTTATTTTTGAAAGCAAATTTGAAGCTTAAAAAGATATGTTTGTTATTTAAGTGAAGCCCGATTGGTCAAGATATTTTTGCAAGAGAATCCTGCAAGATACAGCTCGAAATTAGGCTTGGAAGATGCCCTAATCTGCATCTATAAAAGCAGGCTCAAGGTAGAATACTTAGCATCGAAAATCACAAAAGAGTCATACACTTCCAAAGCAAACACTCAAGTTTTCAGTGAGGTTAATTGTGTGTTCCAGCTTTCCAGAAGCAAGCACTCGTGTTATTTTCCTTCCCTTGTGTTAGATCTAAGTTGTTGAAGTAGAGTCTACAATCTGAGGGAGTCAGAAGAGGTAGCAGATTACTTGGCAATTAGATTCAAGGCGTTGTAATTCCTTCTACAATCTGGGGTTGTCAGATTGGTAGGAGAAGACTTGACTTAGGAAGTCAAGGTGCTGTATTCCTCAAGAGTCTAGGATTGTTAGATTGTTTGAGAAGACTGACTTGGAGGGTCAGTGGAACTGTTGTAATTCAAGGTTTGAATTACTAAAATCCTTCAAGGTGAAGGGACTGGACGCAGCCTCGTTAACGGTGAACCAGTATAAAATTATGTGTTTTTATTTTTACTTTATATCCGCTGCTAACTCTGTTTTATTCATACATCAAGTTTTGTTTTAAAACTGCAAAAACAGAAAAAGTATTCAAGTTAGTCAAACATAATTCAACCCCCCTTCTCGGGTTTGCACCTTCATTGTTGAGTTATGAACTAATTTAGATTTTTGTAAATTCTATTGATCAATTGTGTTATTTTTTATCTTTTATTCAAAGGTAGAAATTAATTGTCTCTAAGTTTAGAACTTGTTTTCATGTCAGTAATATTTATTTTATAAACCTCAGCTATATTCGATATTAATGGATTTTTAATTGAGAATTTTTATGCAAGCGTTTTGTGTAGGTGCGAGTGTGACGTCTTGAACCTTATATTTAAAAAGAAATTTTTTATACGCTAGTTTGGGATCGCTGCGAATCTCCTTCAATACTATTGCATTTTACTTTTTACTTTAATTTGGGTTTAGGGTGTCACAAAACTTTTTTTTCCAAATACTCACATTAAATTACTACGATCTTTAGAAAATATTTGAAATTATAAAATAAATAAATATAAATCAACACTTTATATTAATTAATAAATTAAAATAAATATATATAAAATCACAATGTTATAACGAGTATATAAAAATCTAGAAAATCAAATACAATATTACCACTATCTCAAGATAATTATTTATAAAATAAATAACTAAAAATAGAAAATAGTTATATATAGTTGGAATATAACTACTTGCACACTTAACATCAATCAAACACATTGTAAAATATCACATCACTCATATAAGCATAACATGTCAAGAATCCTAACTTGATAAGGTAACATGACACAACAAATCAATTGAACACATCACATTCAACTACTCAAATATGAAAAAATACCATACACAGTAAAATCATCTATGAAAACTTGTGTACAATCCTCTGTGAAATCGGCGAAAATACTAATCATATAGCGTTGAAAAGTCCTAAAAGCATTGCATAAGCAAAAGGGTATCCTCCTATAGGCAAATGTGCCGAAAGGGCAACTGAACGTGGTCTTTTCTTGGTCCTCTGGTGCAATATGGATATTAAAATCACCTGAAAAACCATCAAGAAAACAATAATGTAACTTAACAGCCAACCGTTCAAGCATATGATTAATGAACGGTAAAGGAAAATGATCCTTTCTGGTTGTCTGGTTTAGTCTCCTATAATCGATGCATACCCTCCAACTGTTCTGCACTCGTGTGGGGATAAGTTCATCATTCTCATTTTTAACCATTATGATTAGTATTTAAGATATTCCAATTAGTTTTACAATCCGTTTGACTAATATTAAGTGTGCAAGTAGTTATATTTCAATTATTTATAACTATTTTCTATTTTTAGTTATTTATTTATTTTATAAATAATTATCTTGAGATAGTGGTAATATTGTATTTGATTTTCTTGATTTTTATATCTTGCTATGGCATCGTGATTTTGTATATATTTATTTTGATTTATTAATTAATATAAAGTGTTGATATTATATTTATTTATTTTATAATTTCAAATATTTTCTAACGATGGTAGTAATTTAATGTCAGTATTCGGAAAAATAAGTATAATTATAGTGATTAATTTGAATATGAGAGTTTTGGTTATTAATGTATTCTAAAAGATTAATTACTTTATTATTTTATTTTATATAGTATTAGTTTTAAAATAGTAGTAATATTTTATAAATTAAATTGTGTTTAAAAAAATATTAATAAAAATTAGTTTTGATAATTGTTGGTTCTATTTAAAAATAATAATAATAATAATAATAATAATAATAATAAAAGAAAGGAGTAATTAAAAAGTGTTTAATGGGTTAAGCCCATATGCTATGCAATAGTAAACCCTAATTAAATAATTATAAGAAAAATTAGTGGAAAAGAGAAAGAAGAAAATGTACCAAAAAGAGAGGAGCCGTAAACAACATAGACAACCAGCCGCACTTGGGAGAAAAAGGAAGAAAAATCGGCACTGATCATCGATAATTGTTCCAGAAAACTTTATCCGTTTTAGCCCAAATTTTAGTATGTTGTTTAACTCATTTAGTTAGTCAATTAAACACACTTTCTCATATTTTTAACCATCTCAATTTCTCTGTAAAATATCTGATTTCTCTGTTCGTGTGGAATACGTTATTTACCATAAACTGTCGAGTTAGATCGATTGAAGGTTTATTTGTGTGTGAAAGCGTAAAATAAAGTAAGGGGTGAGAGAGAGTTTGAATTCATGAGTATAATATATTGTGAGATGAACGGGAAACCGTATTTTCCAACGATTCATTTGAGGCTCACTACGTAAGGCAGTAGCCCTTTGAGGCATTATCTAATTAATGTGCAAATATGGAAATTGAGAGAATAAAATGTGGAATAGAAATATTCGTATATTGTTGATTGATTTAATTTCGTTAAATGTGTGTATTTGATATTGTTGTGATATTGGGTGTCAAATGAATTTTATGTATATGATTCAATAAACAGGTTTATGTGATGTGATAATAAAATATGGATTCATTTTGATAATTTTATGTGATTATGATGATGTATAATTAATAATAATGATGTTGTCAATATGTATGACTTCATGTGATGAGATATGATTAATGATAGTGACATTATGAATTTATGATAAGGATATTGAAATACCCAATAATTGATGAAATAGTGATGATTCCAACTTGTACTAAAGATGATGCTCTTAATGGAGTAGTCAAGTCTAAGGAGGGGAGAAAATAGATGTTTGGGATATTTGAAGTAGATGTGAATTTTTAAATTGGAGATTATTTTATCATCATATAGGTAAGGGTTGACAAGCCTAGTGATTCTGGGGAAATACAACTGAATGAGCCTAATCGTGGCTGGCTACTATTGAGCCTTAGGGCAAGATAGTTAGACCTTGGAGGTATTCGGGTGGCGAATTCCTAGCTGACTTGGAGGTAGCACTCCAAATGTTGGGAGCTACCATGCAACACACGTTTACCTCGACTGTCACGTATATGTGTCTCGGGTTGAGTTGAGGGTAGCTATGAGGACAAAGCCAATTTGAATTGTTCGTCCACCGAGATGGTAGCATAGTATCAAGCCTCCTAACCAAGTACTTCAGAGTTGGAATGGTACTACATTGTGAAGTAGAGTATAAGCTCATGCATATCATTACATTTTCTAGTAATTGTTTTGTTGTGATTAATATGTATTGTGTCCGATAATAATTTCTCTCACATGATTTGATGTTATAGTGAAATGTATTGATTTCTCTTGAGTGATTTTGGCTTTATAATGTGATGTTTTTTTCTTGAAGAATGTTTGTATATTGATACGGTTTATTATAATTAATTGCGTGTTCTTCTTACTTATTTTATACTATAAACATGATTTCGAAACTCACCTCCTTCGTTGTTTGTGTTTGATTGGCTTGGCCTTGGGTTTGCGAAATCGCAGTTATTATAGGTTAATAAGTCTTGAAGTTGAAATTTGGAAGAAACCCCGCTCTAATAGGTGATACCGGGAATTAAGAATTGTAATTTGTATTTTACTTTCATTTACTTAACTAGAAAAGACTTTTTGTATGAAAACCTTACAAGTACTAGTAAGTTTTTGAAATTAAATCAAGAAATCATAGTTAAGTCAAGTGTATTTAGAGGAATAAAGTTGAATTTTTACATGTGTATTTAGAGGAACGTGATATCCTAAATTAGTTATAAAAATTCCTATTTTCTTGGAAACATATTTTCTTTATCGGCTGTGAATTTTGTTTAAAAAAATCTAGTATAAAATACTATATATGTTATTTTGGGGTTTAGGGTGTCACAATCAATCATTATCGTTTATAGAAAAAACTAAGCATGTGAATTTATTCAACAAGAACTTACTACATTTTGTTGAATCAATTAACTTTTATATCATATATGTTTTCAAATTCAACTAACTTCTCAAACAATATTCTGCTAGTTTTACTCTCTTAAAAAATGTTTAAACAACAATTACAAACAATATTCTGCTAGTTTTACTCTCTCAAACAACAATTACTCTACAGGTTTCACAAAAGATAGACATATAGAGAAACATTTAAAATATTCCACACCTTCAAGAATTACAAACAAAAACGCATTTAACAACTTAATGACATGCAATCACTTAAGTTTTTTATTTTTAAAAGAAAAGTAATGTGTATAATCACAGTGAAATAGGATAAATATTTTCACATATGGTTTCAACACACTCAAAGTATAACTCAATTTCAAAGTCTTATACACAGATTTTATTTATAGAACTCCTACAATAGTACTAGGTCCTTATCAAATGAGAAAATATAGAAAAATAAGATACTAACACAATGCACTTATTCTTTTTAAGCAAGTCACTTAGAAGATCAAACATACTTAATTGGATGTTTAAGTACACACCTCCAACCTAATTTTTATGCCACATAAACAATTATTAGCATTCAACATTTATGCCATATAAGACTCATAATCACTCAAAATTGTATAAGAGATGAGAATGATTTCTAAGTATTTCAAAAATAAAATTATTAAGTATTTCTAACAATAATAACGAGTTATTGTTGCCTCTTTTATCGACGATGAGTCATTGGGGTAACTAGTCTCTTCTACTCATGGAGTCAATTAGTTAAAACAACTATAACTGTAGTCATTCAAATTCAAACATGGATAATTAAAAGTATTTTTAACGTGGTTCAGGTGTGCGAAGGTGGCACCACAACTCATACTTCTTACTTCAAGTTAAAAATTTACTTAATTACACATTCAAAATAATTTATTTGTAATTTACAACTAGGGGTGGGAATAGGCCATACCAGGCTAGACTTTGAAAAGCCTGAGCCTGGCCTACGATTAACTTTTTAGGCCTAAGCCTAGCCTACAGCTATTATAGGCTTTTTTTTGGCCTGACCTAACCTTTTTAAAAGTCTGGTCTGGCCTGAAAGCCTATTTAAATGCCTTATTTACATTAAAACATTTAAATATTATATTTTACATTTTTTTGAAACAGGATAAACTAGGAATTTATATATAGGGAAACTAATAAAATTATAATCAAATCTAAAATAATAAAATAATATTAAAATAGCCTAATTGATAAGCTTTAAAATAGGAAACAATAATATTAATAAATAACATTAATAAATAATATATATATATATATACTTTAAAATATGAAACTGTAATATTAAGAAATAGTAATAAAATATAACATCAATAAATAATATATATAGGCCGGCCTATCAAGCTTAACAGGCTTTTGTATAAGCATGAGCCTGACCTATTTACATAAATGGGCTTTAAAAATAGCCTGAACCTAGCCTTCTTATTAAACAAGTCAGGCCAGACTAGACCATAAGTAGGCCATGCCATAGGCTCTTGACAGACGACCTAACTTATTCCCATCCCTATTTACTGAAGGTGCAAACACAAGAAGGGGGGTTGAATTTTGTTTGCCAAGCTCGAATTCTTTTTGCCGTTTTGTTGAATGTTGATCTTAATTATTTGATGAATAAATAATCAGATTAAGCAGTGGATAATGACAGCATAAGAACACATCAATTTATCCTGGTTCACCATGAACTTGGCTACATCTAGTCCCTTCATCCTGAAGGCTTTAATCCACTAATTCAAAACCTTTGAATTATAGCACCTGACCCTCCAAGCCAGTCTTCTCAAACAGCCTGACAACCCCAGACTTTTGAGGAACAACAACAACACCTTGTCTCTACAAGTCAAGTCTTCTCCTACCAATCTGACAACCCCAGATTGAAGAAGGAATCTACACCTATAACGCGTTTGATTACAAGGGTTTGGAACTCTGCAAAGTTACTTCTGGAAAGCTGATTGCTGCACTGAATTTCTCTCTCGAAAACACTTAGAAAATATTGCTTTTCCACTCAAGTGATTCTCTCTATTGAACTCTCAGATTATGCTGAATATGAAGCTTGAGTTCTTGTATTTTAGATGCTTAATGCTACTGCCTGAAGCCTCCTTTTATAGATGCAAATAGGGCTTTATCCAAGCTTAAATTCGAGATAAATCTTGCTCAGATTCCTTTGAAAATTCTGTTGGCCAATCCTGTTTCACTTAATTTCAAACCGTATCTTTTTAGCTTCAGATTGCACTTGAAAATTCTGTTGACCAATTTTGTTTCACTTAATTTCAAACCATATCTTTTTAGCTTCAGATTGCATTTGAATTTCCTTCAAGTCTTTAGTGATTTTTTGAATCAAATCCCCTTAATAATTTGATCAAATTTTTATCAAAATTCAATCAAGTCTTCTTCGAATTTTAATCAAGTCTTCACTGATCTGCATCATGATTTAAATTTTGGACCGTATGATCTTCTAATCTCGACCATCTCTGGACCATGCGATCTGATCTGTACTATTTTGTGATATTCTTATATGGACCATTGATTTTCTAATCTGGACCATTTATCTTCTGATCTGGACCATTGATCTTCTAATCTGGACCATTGATCTTCTAATCTACACCATTTATTTTCTGATCTAGACCATTGATCTTCTGATCTGGACCATTGATCCTCTGATCTGGACCATTTATCTTCTGATCTAGACTAAGTTTTATGTTCTAGACCATGCTATCTTCTGGACTGGACCAAGTCTGACTTATGTTACCTTCTGGTCTGGACCAAGTCTCCCTCTAACAAGCTTCCTTCTGGTCTGGTCCAAGTCTCCTTCTGGAGTCTACTTCCTTCTGATATGGGCCAAAAAAATATCCTCTGATGATGTTATTTTTTTCTTCCCTTTGATGATATCCTTTGATGTTTGCCTTTGATGACATCCTATGGTATTCTCTGGAAGTATCTTTTGGTACCCTCTGGTGACATCCTCTGGTATCCTCTAGATGTATCTTCTGGCTGAATCTTCTGGTGGCATTTTTATCTTCTGGTGACATCTTCTGCTTCTGATTTGTATCTTCTAGAGGTATCTTCTGGTTGTATATTATGTAGGTATCTTCTACTGACGTCATCATATGATGACATCCTCTGGTGTATCCTTTGGTGACATCATATGTCCTCTGATTTTTCATTCTTCTAAGTCAAAATACGATAAAATACTTTTGTTAACATCAAAACATTAATTGAAAGAACCAACTTGGTTCCAACAGGCTTTTGTATAAGCCTGAGCCTGACCTATTTAAATAAATGAGCTTTAAAAATAGCCTGAACGTAGCCTTTTTATTAAACAGGTCAGGCTAGACCAAACCATAAGTAGGCCATGCCATAGGCTCCTAACGGACGACCTAGCTTATTCCCATCCCTATTTACAACAACAAAATAATTGACACTTAACATTAATATGAATCAACAATCAAAATAAGGAAATATAAAATTATCTCACTTTTAAACACCTTCAATTACTCTAAACACTATACACAAATTCTCAACACTTAGAACGCTTGAAACACCAACACTTTCACATTCACCTAATCACATATACATCCATATAACATATTCAGTAATTGGCGTCATGATGTAGAATATTCTCATAGCAATCCAATGAATACAAATTTATCACAATTAAATTATTAATTTTTTTTGAATCAATCTTTTGAAGGTGCAAACACGAGAAACAAACACCCAAATTTTCATATAAGTCAATTGTGAGTTTTAGCTTTCAAGAAGCAAGTACTCGTGTTATTTTATTTCCACTGTGGCAAATCTAAAAATTTGAAGTAGAGTCTACAATCTGAGGGAGTCAGTAGAGGTAGCAGGGTACTTGGCAATTAGATAGGGTTGTATATAAGTTGTTGAAGTAGAGTCTACAAACTGAGGGAATCATAAAGGGTAGCAAGGTACTTAGCAATTAGATTCATAGTGTTGTGATTTCTTCTACAATCTGGGGTTGTCAGATTGGCTGAAGACAAAGTTATTTTCCTCAAGAAGTCTAGGATTGTTAGACTATTGAGAAGACTGACTTGGAGGATCAGTAGCAAGGTTGTAATTCAAGATTGAATTAGTGAAATCCTTCAAGGCGAAGGGACTGGACGTAGCCTCGTTACCGGTGAACCAGTATAAAATCTATGAGTTTTTATTTTATTTTTATCCGCTGCTAACTCTGTTTTAATTATACATCAAGTTTTGTTTTGAAAGTATTAAAACAGGAAAAGTATTTAAGTTAAGTCAAACACAATTCAACCCCCCCTTCTCGTGTTTGCACCTTCAATTGGCATCAGAGCTCGGTCTCAAGGCTGAGCACTTAACAGTGTTTGAGGAAAGGTCCAAGGGGTTCAATATGTTAGAAGAATTGGGAGGCAACATCAACAGACCACCAATATTTGATGGAGAAAGGTTTGAGTATTGGAAGGACAGATTGAGAAGTTTTGTCATATGTCAAGATCCTAAACTATGGAAGATGATAGTTAAAGGATACACTGCACCAACTGATCCAGAAGATCCGACTAAAGAATTAGACTTGGATGATATGACACGAGATCAGAGCAGATTACACAAACTTCATCACAAGTCTAGAACCATCATGGTCAGTGCAATCACATTCAAGGAATTTGATAGATGCACAAATAAAGAAACAGCAAAGAATATATTCGATAGTCTGGTTCTGACCTATGAAGGAACCAAGCAGGTTCAACAAACAAAGGCTAACATATTGGTCAGAAAGTATGAGCTGTTCAAGATGGAAGAGGATGAAGACATTGACACAATGTTCTGCAGATTCCAGACTTTGGTATCAGGACTGAAAGTATTAAACAAAAGCTATACCACTGAAGATCATGTCTGGAAAATTCTGTGAAGTCTACCAAAAAGGTGGAGACCAAAGGTTACTGCAATTCAGGAAGCTAAGGATCTGAGTACTTGAGGCTGGAAGATCTGATCAGCTCACTCAGGTCTCATGAAATAGAACTGGAAGAAGATGAACCTAAGAAGAAGAAGAATCTGCTCTGAAGTCGAAACAGAAGAAAGCTGCAAAGGCAGTATCAGAATCAGAGGATAGTGACACTCACTGTGATGATATGGCTTACTTAACCAAAAAGATGGTTAGGATCTGGGAAAACAGAAAGAGGAGAGGTTCCTAGAAGAAACACAACAGCAAGGACGAATCTGACAAGAAGAACATCATCTGTTATGGATGCAATGAACCTGGACATATCAAGTCAGAATGTCCAAATCTGGAAAAAGGAAAACAGCACAAGAAAAGTTCTAGATACAGAAAGAAAGGTCTGATGGCTGCCTGGGATGTATCAGAATCAGAAGAAGAATCTTCTTATGAAGAAGAGGCAGAAACAGCAAAGATGGCTCACATCAGGTCTGCTTCTGGTCTTCATAAAAGCATGAATTCCAGAGGGAAAAAGGCAGAAGGAAGAGTGATAGAAGCAATCACTCAGGCAAGTCTGGAAGCACATCAAAGGAAACAATTCTGTCTCTGATGGCTCATACAAATTCAGGTTCTGAATACTGCTCTGAAACAGAATCAGAAGATGAAGACAGTGAGGTATTTTCTGATCTTTCTAAACCTGAATTAATTGATACTTTAAAGGACTTGTTAAATGCAAATAATAAGATATCTTTAAAACTGAAAACTCTTACGGAAGATAAGAAAAATCTAACTAAATAGGTCCAAGTTTCAAAGAATCGAATTTCTGAGTATGCAACTGAAATCCAAGATTTGAAAACTGAAGTTGCAAAACTCAAGTCTGAAAACCAAACTCTTAAAAGTAATAATTGTTCCACTTCTGAGACTGTTTGTAAATCTGATATGCATGAACAATTTTTTCAAAACTTTATTTCAAATGGAATGGAAAGAAGTAAGTATGCATCTATGATTTATGGAAACAGTAACTCTGGAAAAAGAGGTCTTGGTTTTACAGAAACAAGTACTGAAAATAAAGTTGTTTATTCTGATGTTTTATGTATTGTCTGTGCTAAGAAAGGTCACTCTCAATTATCTTGTCCAATGGTAAAATCTGAACAAAATCAGAGAGCTGTTAAGACTAACAAACCTGGACCAAATTAGTTTTGGGTACAAAAAGATAAAATTGTCTATGTTGCAGATGTTCTGAGCAACCAGAAGGAGACACCAACAATGGTGCCTGGACAATGGATGTTAGCAATGCACAAGCAGAAGAAGGTCTATGTTCCTGCTACAACAAGACAAAGGCAATCTGAATCTGATGGAAGAAGGTCTGGTCATCTCAACCAGAACCGAAATCGGAATCAGAACCAAAACTGGAACCATAACCAAAACAGGAACTGGAATCAAAATAGGAACTGGAATCAGTATCAGAAGCACATATATTGGAACCAGAATCAGAATCAACTCTGGAACCAGAACCAGAGTCAAATAAGAAGTTACCAGAATCATCAGAGGAACATGGTTTATAAACCAAAGCAGAATCAAGGAAACTGCTTAAACAGGCCAGAAGAAGAACTGGCTCTAATGGCTAGAACAGAAGCTAAGTCTAAATCTGAGTCTGACTCTAACTCTGATTCTGACAGAGAAAAGGCAAAGTCTGATCAGCAACACAAGACATGGTATCTTGACAGTTGCTGCTCCAAACACATGACAGGAGATAAATCTATGTTTCTGAATTTGACTATGAAGAATGGAAACAATGTTTCCTTTGGAGGAAACTAGAAAGGTCAGATTATTGGTACAGGAACTGTTGGTAACACTTCTTCTCCCTTGTCTATTAAAAATGTTCTGTATGTTAAAGGTTTAAAACATAATCTTCTGAGCATAAGTCAATTAAGTGACTGCAAATATGATGTTATATTTAATCAAAAAACTTGCAAAGCTGTTAGTCAAATTGATGGAACTGTTTTATTTACTGGAACTAGGGAGGATAATGTTTATAAAATTGATCTGTTTAGTTTTTCTAAGCAACAGGTTAAATGGTTATTATCTCTAAGTGAGCAGAATCTGATTTGGCACAAGAGGCTAGGGCATGCAAACCCCAGACTCATATCAGAGTTGAGCAAACTCCAGTTGGTAATAGGATTGCCCAAGGTAAGTTCCAAAACTGAGATTCTGTGTGAAGCATGTCAAAGAGGTAAACAAACTAAAAGCTCTTTTAAAACTAAAAATTGTGTTTCTACCTCTCAACCACTTGAACTGCTTCATTTAGATTTGTTTGGTCCTGTTCAAACAGCTTCTCTAAGTGGTATGAAATATGGCTTTGTGATTGTTGATGATTACTCAAGGTGGACTTGGGTAAAATTTTTAAAGAACAAAGATGAATCTCACAAAGTATTTATCTCATTCTGTAAACAAGTTATGAATGAACACGACACTAAGATCATAACCATCAGAAGTGATCATGGAGGAGAATTTGAAAACAAGTACTTTGAAGAATTCTGTTATGAGAATGACATCTCTCACAACTTCTCATACCCCAGAACACCTCAACAGAATGGAGTGGTAGAAAGGAAGAACATATCACTACAGGAGATGGCTAGAACCATGCTGAATGACATGAAGGTTGCCACCTATCTCTGGGCAGAAGCTGTCAACACAGCCTGCTATATTTAGAATCGAGTTTACATCAGGTCCATCCTAAATAAAACTGCTTATGAACTATGGAAAGGTAAGAAACCAAATATCTCTTACTTTAAGCAATTTGGTTGCATCTGTTTTATGTTGAACACTAAGGACAACCTAGCTAAGTTTGATTCTAGATCTCAAAAGTGTGTCTTTATTGGCTACTCTGAGAGATCAAAATCTTATAGAGTGTTTAACAAGGAAACTAACACTGTGGAAGAATCAATCCACATTAAGTTTGATGATAAACAGCTTGACTCTGAAAAGTCAAAGCTAGATGAAAAAACTGCAGGTGAACCAGAGACACAGGAACCAGAAGCTGAACCAGAAGCAGAATCTGAGAACGACCAAGAACATGCTGACTCCGAAAACAAGTCAGAGGGAAAGAATGGATGGAAGTACAAATCTTCACATCCAGAATCTCTCGTTATTGGCAGTACGGTAGAACCTCTAAAGAACAGATCATCAAGTAGAGAAACCAGTCTGTTTGGTTTACTCTCAACAATTGTACCCAGCAATGTTGATGAGGCTTTGACAGAGGAAGGTTGGATACTTGCAATGCAAGAAGAGCTGGATGAATTCCAAATGAATGATGTTTGGGATCAGGTACCCAGACCAAACAAAAACATTATTGGAACCAAGTGGGTTTTTAGAAATAAACTCAATGAAAAGGGTGATATGGTAAGGAATTCAGAATTACACAGTCTAGAATTGTTCCAGACTTGACCAGAAGGTATGTTTATGAGTCCACAACAAAAGGATCAATTTAGATTTGGCCAAGATCATAAGATAGCATGATTCAGGGCATGGAACTAAGTCCAGACCAAAAGAAATCAGTTCCATAATCAATCCAGACCTGGTCCAAAATTAAAGATAAAATGTCCAGACTGAAATATTTTTTGTTCAAGTTAATTTCAGTTTGTTCCAGACCAAAGTCCAGAATCTGTCCAGATCAGAGTAAAAATTTCCAGATCAATGGTTCAGAAATAATTATTTGGTCCAGTGATGGTCCAGATTAGAAAATCAGACCATGGCCCAGTGGTGGCCGAAATCAGAGGGTTAGGAAGTGTGGTCCAGGAATGGCCGAAATAAGAGGATCACAGAATATCAAATAGGCTGGTCCAGATGTGGACTATCGCATTAAGATCCAATGGTGCAGATTTGATCATGAGAATTAAAGAATCTGAGAAAAATGCTCAAAACAGAAGCGGAGCAAAATGCTCAAAACAGATCAGTGAGCAAAAGGCTCAAAACAGAATCTGAGCAAAATACTCCAGAATATTTTACAAAACAGATTAATCTAAATATACTGCAGAAGTAAAGCATCAGTGACGTTCTAAAGATCAACTATAAATAGAGACTTAATGCTGAAGAATAAAGCAATCAAAAATCACAAAAGAGTCATACACTTCCAAAGCAACAAACACCCAAATTTTCATAGAAGTCAATTGTGAGTTTTAGCTTTCAAGAAGCAAGTACTCGTGTTATTTTCTTTCCACTGTGGAAAATCTAAGTTGCTGAAGTAGAGTCTACAATCTGAGGGAGTTAGTAGAGGTAGCAGGGTACTTGGCAATTAGATAGGGTTGTATCTAAGTTGTTGAAGTAGAGTCTACAAACTGAGGGAATTAGGTACTTAGCAATTAGATTCATAGTGTTGTGATTTCTTCTACAATCTGGGGTTGTCAGATTGGCTGAAGACAAAGTTGTTTTCCTCAAGAAGTCTAGGATTGTTAGACTATTGAGAAGACTGACTTGGAGGGTCAGTAGCAAGGTTGTAATTCAAGATTGAATTAGTGAAATCCTTCAAGACAAAGGGACTGGACGTAGCCTCGTTAATGGTGAACCAGTATAAAATCTATGAGTTTTTATTTTATTTTTATCCGCTGCTAACTCTGTTTTAATTATACATCAAGTTTTTTTTTGAATGTATTAAAACAAGAAAAGTATTTAAGTTAAGTCAAACACAATTCAACCCCCCCTTCTCGTGTTTGCACCTTCAAGCACCACCAACTGCAGTGCAATCGACAAAATCACCACCTTATCAAGCGACAACACCACCAGTAGTGCAAGCGATAGAACCACTACCTTCTACGATGACAGCGCCACCAACTGCAGTGCAACCGAAAAAATCACCTCCTTCTCAAGCAACAACACCAAGAGTAGTGCAAGCGATAGAAGCAACACCTTTCCAAGAGACATCCTCTCACTTTGAAGATGTGGTTGAAAATGAGCCAGAAATTTCTCAAAAAAGGAATTCTACATATTGGGATGTAGAAGTTATCAGTATGTTATCTAATGTCTAATTATATTTATATAATTTAATTGTTTTACATGGTTGATGTAAGATCCTTAATTTTAAAATGAAATTATGGATTTAATTTCAAGTATATTTTGGGATATTTGTAAAATATTAGATATATGTATATTTATATATATATAAATATTTTTGAGATTTGTTAAAATTATTGGACGAAGGATTATTTAATTTAATTACGAGTAATTAAATATCAGGCAGTTAATTAAGATTTTATCTGTCAACATAATTGCGACGGGAATAATTAGTTACTTGAGGTTCAAGTTTAATTATTATATATATATGAGGTGGCAAGAGTATGTGTCTGTATATATGTTTGCATGTTAGAAGCAATGAAAAAAAAAGGAAAAAACAGAAAATCAGAATCACAAAGAAAGAGAAAACAGTTTCTTTCCTTTCCCTCACCTACCCGAGCTGCTTTCTTCTTCTTCCTCTGTTCAGTTGTGTGTGTGTTGGTAGTGAGAAGGGATACTCAAAACTCAAATTACTTGGAAATTCAAGCCTCGAATAAGAAAGTGTCAAGAAGGAAAGTTATTCCTCTCATCTTTACGGGACTAGAGTACCAACTTTGGTAGCGACGACGCGAGTGGGAGTTTCGCCGGTTTTAGTCGCGGTAACGTAAACGAACAAGAAAACATAACGAAGGTAAGGGGCTCCTTCCAACTTTCTAGATTGCATTTAGGGCTGTAAATGCATGTGTGATGGATGATTATATGCGATGTTCTGTTCTGAAAATGAAACTGCCCTTGCATGTTGTTATGAATGAGTAAACTGCTTGTGGTGTCTGTTTTGTTGCTGTTCTGTTTGGTTGCTACCGTGGTTGATGTATTATTGATGTTTTGGTGTTGTGTTGATCCTAAAATCTACCTTGCATGTGGTTTGTGAATGAGTAAAACGCATGTTGTTGAGATAATGTATGTTGAGAGTTGTTGTTGATGCTTTTGGTTGTTGATATTGATGATGCTTTTGTTGTGGGGTTGATGAGTAAAAATCATTAATGTTGTGTTGAGGATGTTCTGGGTTTCAGATTGCGTTGCATTTTGTTTTCAGTGAGGAGAAAACATAGCATGTTCATACATTTCATAGCCAAGTGGTGACCGCGATGGGCCACAGAGTTGATGTGATGATCGTGATGGGCCGCAATGTTAAGTAGTAACCGTGATGGATTATACAGTAGTTCCGCGTGTATTAGACGGTCTATTCTATCCGGGTTTAAGAGTGGTTCCGCGTGTATTAGACGGTCCATTCTATTCGGGCTATGGAGTGGTTCCGCGTGTTCATAGACGGTCCATTCTATCTGTAAATTGTGCTGGTCCGTGAGAGACTGCACCTTGGTAATTCCAAGAGTTGAGTACATTGACATATACATATTGCATTGGGATGGTTGACCTGTGAGTCATGATTTGATATGAATTGATGAGTGGAAATTGAAGTGTGCAAGTATTTTATGAATTCTAAGTTGCAAGTGAGTTGTTGTGATTGTTAATGGTATTTGTACTTGCAATCGGATTTATATGTAAACTGGCTGTTTTGCAAAGATGTAGATGTCATCCATTTTAGTAAGTGAGCATACTCATTTATCATTGTTGTTATAGAATTGAAATATGCCATGAATATAATTCTTATCTTTGACATAACTGTTATGTGGTAATTGTTAATTTCGGTTAGTGACCCTTTATAATTATTGTGGAAAATTGGGTTTTTCCCTCAGATGATACCCAAACCCGTACCATCGACGGTTACACTGAAGATGGAAACGTTGTTAGTTTTCCTTGATCTTTACGTATGGAGTATTTGTGGACGACGCAGAGGGATCGACAACTGGGGTGAAGATGAGAGTTGTAGAGGATGCGGTGGAAACCACTTGCTACTGTAGTTGTAGTGCATGATCAGATCATACTAGACTTTTTGTATAGGGCCTAGTGTTGATAGCTGTATTTATTTAATTTGGGATAATTGTATATCTTTTCTGCACTCTGTTAATGTTTTGGTGGGTCTATGATACAGTTTTTGATGTATTTTTATTTTGGTATATTTTGAAGATCAATTTCCCAAAATTAAATTACTTGGTTATAATTATGATGTGGTTGTTTAATCACTTTTGTATTTTGAATTACAATGCAATACAATTTTTGAATGTTTAATTTATATTAAATTTTAATTATTTTTAATTATTTTAAATTAAGTCAAAATTCTTTTATTGGTTAAAAAAAATACACTCGCGGTGCTTAAAACATGGGGTGTTACAGTTGACGTATGACATATTTCGTTCCATTATGTGTTAGATGGGCCATGACATATTTCAAAGACACACTTAAGGGTATCAGACGTTCTTGAAGCTCCTCCTAATGTTAGCAGAATAATAACTAGATGAAATTCAAATAAGCAACCAGTAGGATCAGCTGCAGGTTTGTTAGGCGGTTTTTTGGGTGAAATTGCAAGGAAGTTTAAGGATTTTCCTATAATGTACGACAATTGGAAAAAAGTTTCATCGGCAATTAAAATTGAAATTAATAGGGATAAAATAAAGGTATCAATGATAAACAACCGAATATTCTTTATTTATTGTTTTGATTGTAAACTAACTTTTTTTTATGATTGTTAGTCAAAATTTGTTGTTGATGATGGAGACAACAAAAAATATATCCTTACGAGTCTTGGAAAGAAATAGCGAGATGCACGATGTAGGTTGTTTAAGAAATTTTATAAGTGGGATCTTTCTTTGGAGGAAAACCTACAAAATATCCATGTTCTATTAATCAAGACCACTGAACTATTTTTGTCCAATATAGGCGTAAGACAGAAACAATGGTAACCATTATTCTGTTGCTTTGTCATTTGTTTTCTACTATTATGTTTTCTGATGTCATTTGTTTTCACTACAGGAGAAGGCTGATAAAAATGCTGCAAATAGAGAAAAGTTAACGATTCTTCATACATTAGGCTCTAAGACGCTTGCAAGGAAGAGGGATAAGTTGGTTGGATTCACTCAGTCTACTATTGATTGCATACTTAATTGAACAACTACTTATAACATATGTTTACTTGTAGGAACGGAGAGATGGTCGAAAATACAACAGGGGTGAAATGTAGTCAATTTGTCATAAAAAGTTTGATGGGTCATTTGTCAATGACGAGGCCAAGGAAAAATATGTAAATGTAAAGAATAGAAGTGTTATGTAATTGTAATTATTTCTTATTGACCATTGTATAAATAAAAGATGCAACTGTTAGTTTTGGTAATAGTGAGTTGCAAAGTTATAATAATTAGTATTTGACAATGTTTATCAAGATTCATTGAGGTTAATATAATTTTTTTTTCGAGGCTACAGACATAGAATCGCCAATACATGGTAGACGTTCATCTGTTTCTAGCCACCAACCTGATGATCGTGGAGCAACATCATTAGGGAATAATCAGATATTTTGATGAACTTTTATGTTTCAGGGAGTTGATTGTATGTTTAGCCACTCCACTAATGTTTTGAATATTTAAACTACTTTATTTATTATTTTAGTTAAGTTCAATGTATGAATTGGTGATATTTCTTTTGAAAAAATTATATAAATTGAATTTAGTTACAATAGTTATATAATTGTGTATTTAAATTATGTGGATGATATTTATGAATATTTTTTATTTTAATTAATAAAAAATAGGAAAAAATTGTATCATAATTTTTTAATTTAAATTATTAGGCTTGCGACGGTTCAAATTGTCTCAAAATGAATATAGCGACGGTTGATAATTGTCACAATGTTTTACAAACAAATAAAAATGAACGGGTTTTGCGACAGTTTGAACCGTCGCAAAACGTATATTGAAGCGGTTAGTAATCGTCACAAATGTTGCCGACGGTTGGAATGACGATTTTATGATCCGTCGCACACTAGCCTCGCGACACACGAATCTGCGACAGTTGAAGAATCGTCGCAATCTTCCATTTTATGCAGTTATAACCGCCGCAAGTGTCCTTAAAAACCGCCACAAATCATTTTTTTCTTGAACTAATGATAGAATATTTTTTAGAGTTGTGCTCACAAAAATAATTTAACTAATAATTTTAAAGAAATTTTAGTCCAATATTTATTAGTTGGGTAATACAATAGACATTATTTCTCTACAAAACAACTAAATCATATCTGCAAATGAAAAACTAAATTTGACCTCATTTATTTAATTGTTTTAATGATTTTTTGGACCTATATTAAATTTTAAAACTAGGTTTTTTTCAAATTGAAATTGTGATTGTGGTTGAAATCAGAGATCAATGAGTTTCTCAACTAAGAATGTTCTTAGTTTACAAGAAAAATAGATATTGATTGAAAACTAAAATAGAGATTGATCAGAAATAAAATGGTGAACGTTCTGCATTTCTGTCTAACTTTTTGCTATTTTAACAGAAACAAAATTAAAGCATGGAATGCTAAAATGAACACACACAATTGTTAATCCAGGTTAGAGTTAAACTCCTACGTCTGGGGGACTGGTTCTGACATCGAAATATCACTAATATGAGATGAAATGATTACAATACTTTCTACACTCTTTGCTGTTAGTTTTCTGCACACTATGCAAAACTGTCTTATTGTCTTCTTCTTACAACTTGGCTTATATACTAGTTAGTTACTAAAGGTCCAAACATGAGAATGGGGGTTGAATTGTATTTGCCAAAGTTGAAAACTATTTGCTGATTTGATGATGGGTGGTATGAATTATTCGGATAAGAAGCAATCAGATTCAGAGGCATCGAATAATAAAAGCATAAATATTTGGACACATAGATTTATCCTCGTTCACCATTAACTTGGCTACATCATGTCCCCTCATTCAGAAGGCTTTCATCCACTAATTCAAATACCTTGAATTACAAAGCACCTGACCCGCCAAGCCAGTCTTCCCAAACAGACTGACAACCCCAAAATTTTGAGGAACAACACCACCTTGACCCTACAAGTCAAGTTTTGTCCTAGCAACCTAACAACCCCTGATTGAATAAGGAACTGAACCAATATCAGGTTGGATACAAAAGATTGGAACTTCAGTAGTTGCTTCTAACAAAGCTGATAATAATAATAACTCCCACACTCAAAGAAAAGAACACTCAGAAAATATTTCTCCTTCGAACAAGTGTTTCTCTCTTTGAACTCTAAAATGAATTTGGAATTTGAGCTTGAGTTCTTATACTCTCTTCTGATTTTTTATGCTCTTTGTCTTCTTCTTCAGCCCTTAGTATCTATTTATAGTTAAAATTTGGTGTTTCAATGTAGTCCTTGTTTAATTCTGAATTGTATCTTCTTTAGATTGGGTTTGTAAATTCTTTTGATTGATTTTGTTTGTATTTTGTTCAGATTGAGTTTGTAAATTCTTCAGATTGAGTTTGTAAATTCTTCAGATTGATTCTGTTCATATTTTGTTGTAGGTAAATATTGATCAAATCTTCAACAAATACTCTTCAAATTTTGATCAAATCTTCTTCATATCATAATTAAATCTTCTTCAAATCATGATCAAATGTTCTTCAAATCTTGATCAAATGTTCTTCAAATCTTAATTAAATCTTCTTCAAATCTTAATTAAATCTTCTTCAAATCTTGATAAAATCTTCTTCCAATTTTGATCAAATCTTAATCAAATCTTCTTCAAATCTTAATTATATATTCCTCAAATCTTCTACAAATCTTGATCAAATGTTCTTCAAATCTTAATTAAATATTCTTCAAATCTTGATTAAATTTAAAACTAAACTACTTTGAAGTGATCACAATATCAATAAGATATGAAGGTAAGGTTTAGGTTTTTTCTTGATGAAATCAAACCTATCTTCGGGTAGTGGTTTGGTGAATATGTGAGCCCATTGTTGTTCAGTGTCTACAAACTGAATGTTTAGTACCCCTTTTTTGAACAAAGTTCCTAATGAAGTGGTGTTTGATCTCTATGTATTTAGCTCTAGAATGTAGGATAGGGTTTTTGGTTAGATAAATGGCAGAAGTGTTATCACAATAGATAAGAATGTTGGTTTCTAAGATTTTGTAGTCTTCTAGTTGATGTTTCATCTAAAGTTGTTGAGAACTGCAGTTGCCACTAGTGTTCTTTCTCTCAAGTTTATCTATAGCATAAACAGAATCACAGTATCCACTCAGTTTGAACTTAGGAGATTTCTTGTAGAACAAGGTAAGGTTGATAGTGCCTTTTAGGTATCTGAGGATTCTGTTAATATTAGTTAAATTTGATTCCATATGGTCAACTTGAAATCTTGCACCTACACATACATTAAATATGATATCAGGTTTGGAAGAGGTAAGGTAAAGTAGGGATCTTATCATTCCTCTATAGGTTTTCCGGTCAACTTTTTGGCCTGAATCATCTTTTTCAAGTGAACAAGAAGGGTGCATTTGTGTAGCCATAGGTTTGCAATCACTCATCTTAAACATCCTGAGAAGCTTTTTTGTATATTTAGTTGGATGAATGTATATACCTTTTTCACTTTAATGAATTTGTATCCTTAAGAAGAACTTAAGTTCTCCCTTCTTACTCTTTGAAATTAAAGCTGCATAAATTTAGAAAATTCTTGGCAAAGAGTGCCATTAGTAGCTCCAAAAATAATACCATCAACATAAATTTGAAAAATAAGAATGTTATCTCCTATTGACTTTCAAAAAAACATTATTATCTACTTGTCCTCTTTCAAAGTTATTTTTAAGCAATAAGTTACTAAGTCCGTCATACCACGCCCTAGGTGATTGTTTTAGGCCATATAGAGATTTCTTATGTTTAAAAACATGATTTGGAAATTCATAAATTTTAAAACCTGGGGGTGGTTTAACATAACCATTTAGGAAAACACTTTTAACCCCCATTTGAAATAAAGTAATATTATTATTTGCAGCAAAAGAAAGAAGGATACAAATATCTTCTAACCTGGCCACTGGAGCAAATGTCTTAGTGTAATCAATGCCTTCTTGTTGATTGCTACCTTGTGCGACAAGTCTTGCCTTGTTTATGACCACTTCACCTTTTTCATTTAGCTTGCTTTTGAAAACCAACTTGGTTCCAATAATGTTCTTCTTTGGTCTAAGTACTAGATCCCAAACATCATTCCACTTAAATTCATTTCACTCTTCTTGCAATACAAGAATCCATCCATCATCTTGCTTTGACTTTTCAAGGTCAAGTTGCATTCTGCTTTTGCGGAAATGTTCAAACCTTATGATTCTTGTTGAGAAACTCATTTGACATATCTATAAGTTCACTACGAGATAGGTTAGAGAATACCTCCATTTCTACATCAGTAGATTCTGCGTAAGAGTCATAATCATTCTGAGTAAGTATCTACTGACAGTGAAAATACGAGAAGAGAGGTTGAATTGTGTTTGCTAAAGTTGACAACCTTTTGATAATTTACAAATAAATTAAAAACTAGTTTGGTTTTTGGTTACTTAATTTGAGTAGAAGCAATCAGATACAGAGGTAGCAAGCAATGAAAGCATAATTAATTTGACACATAGATTTATCCTAGTTGACCACTAACTTGGCTACATCGAGTCCCCTCATTCAGAATGCTTTAATCCACTAATTCAAATACCTTGAATTACAAAACACCTGACCCTCCAAGCCAGTCTTCCAAAACAGCCTGAAAACCCCAGACTTTTGAGGAAAACACCACCTTGACCCTACAAGCCAAGTCTTCTCCTAACAACCTAATAACCCCAGATTGAAGAATGAACTAAACCACTATCGGGTTGTATAAAAAAGATTGAAACTTGAGTAGTTGCCTCTAACAAAGCTGATAATAATAATAACTCTCACACTCTAAGAAAAGAACACTCAGAAAATATTTCTCCTTTGAACAAGTGTTTCTCTCTTTGAACTCTAAGATGAAGTTGGAATTTGAGCTTGAGTTCTTATACTCTCTTCTAATTTTTTATGGTCTTCTTCTTCAACCCCTAGTATCTATTTATAGTTAAAATTTGGGTTTCAATGTAGTCCTTGTTTAATTCTGAATTATATCTTCTTTAGATTGAGTTTGTAAATTTTTCATATTGATTTTGTTTGTATTTTGTTCAGATTGAGTTTGTAAATTCTTCAGATTGATTATGTTCATATTTTGTTGTAGATAAATTTTGACCAAATCTTCAACAAATCTTTTTCAAATCTTGATCAAATCTTCTTCAAATTTTGATCAAATCTTCTTCAAATCTTAATCAAATCTTCTTCAAATCTTGATCAAATCTTCTTCAAATCTTAATTAAATCTTCTTCAAATCATAATTAAATCTTCTTCAAATCTTGACCATATTTTCTTTTCAACTTGGTCAAAGATTTTCTTCAATTATAAATTTGAATCAAATCTTATTTTAGATTTTCATCAATTATAATTTTGAATCAAATCATATTTTAGATTTTCTTCAAAAAGATGAATCTTCTTTCATACTCTTTGAAATCAAATATATTGTTATCATAAAATACTTTTGTTAACATCAAACCTCTAAATGTAAAACCAACTAGGTTCCAACAATCTCCCCCATTTTTATGATGACAACACTTGTATTTTTTATAGCAACTTTTGTTTGTATTTCTTGACTCCCCCTAACTTGGGGCTCCCCCTAAGTCTATGTATCGGTTTCTCCTCACTTTATCAAATATCTTTCTCCCCCTTTTGTCATCAGACAAGAAGACATGAAAGTGAAAAAAAATATTTGTTTTTTTTTGTTTTTTTTTATTTTCTTTTTTAGCTCTTTTTTGTTTTGTTTTGTTTTTGAATAACATGAATATATAAAATATTACAAGAAAATATAAAAACCAATTTAAAACTAAACTACATTGAAGTGATCACAATATCATTTAGACATGAAGGTAAAGTTTAGGTTTTTCTTGATGAAGTCAAACCTTCTTGCTGATTGTAGCCTTGTGCGACAAGTCTTGCCTTGTTTTAGACCACTTCACCTTTTTCATTTAGCTTGTTTTTGAAAATCACTTGGTTCCAATAATATTCTTCTTTGGTCTAGGTACTGAATGCCAAACATCATTCCTCTTAAATTCATTTAACTCTTCTTGCATTGCAAGAATCCATCCATCATCTTGCTTTGATTTTTCAAGGTCAAGTTGCATTCTGCTTTTGCTTAAATGTTCAAATTTTGTGATTCACCTAGTTTCTCTAAATTTATTAGAACCTGCAAAATACTTATCTAGCTTTGATTTTTAAGATCAAGCTTCTTGTTATCATAGTAAACATAATATCAAAACAATAATAATATTTAAAGAAAGATATATAACCTATATGTCAACAATTTCAGTTTCAATCTAAAAACCCTCTTATTTATTCTTTTCAGGTTTTGAGATTCTGAATTTGCATATTCTATGATTACAGGGTCTGGATGAAGGGATTTGAATTCCCATCCAAGTTTGTAGTCTTGATGAACTTGATTGGAGTGTTCAAGGAAGTCTCTTGATTCTGATTGTTAATCTGACACTTCTCTTTCTACTGATGTATTAGGTTCCTCTGATAGTTTTGGAACTGATGGTAATTTTGATTCTTCTAGTAGTTCCAGTTTTGTTGATATGTGTGATTTCTCTGATATTTCTGGTTCATCATATGGTTCTTGGTTTTTGTTGTTCTTTCTCCTTTTTTGTAACTTGCTCCACCTCAAGATCAAACTCCTTAGCTTCAATCTAATGTGAGCTTTTATTTTTAGCCTTGATTAAGAACTTATACAGATCACCCTCATTAAACTTCACATCTCTTCTGATTATGCATTTCCTATTTTCAGGACACCATAATCTATAACCTTTTACACCACATGGATATCCAACAAAGTACCATTTCTTTGCTCTAGGAACTAACTTCCCTTCATTTACATAGTAATATGCAGCACACCCAAATACCTTTAGATGATTGTACTTTGTAGCATGTCCAGTTCACATTTCTTGAGGGGTTTTTAGTTCAATTGTAGTTGAAAGACTCAAATTGATCAAATGCTTCATCTTTGCTTTTTAACATGTAGATCCATACTTTTCTACTATAGTCATCAAGAAATGTAACGAAATACTTGTTACCTCCAATCTATTAAGACAAAATCTCAATTAATTGTTTTGATGAAAACAAACAAAGATTAATTAAAGACTCTAATTATGATTCTAAATTCTGTGTTATTTAACATGTGTATTTGAGTGTGATAATCCAAGATAGGTACTAAGCAAAAGCAAGAAAAATCAGTTGAAAGAATAAGCTAAAAGCTGGAGAACGATCAGTGATCATCCCCAAAATCAAATTATTGGAAATACAACTGATGGGATTCGAACGAGAATGTCATTCAAAGATGATGACAACAACAACATGGCAATGATCTCCCAGATCAAACCAAAGTCAACCAAAGAAGCCATAGTTGATCAATCTTGGATAGATGCAATGAAAGAAGAACTTCTTCTATTTGAAAAGAATGAAGTCTAGGATCTTGTTCCAGATCAACATAATCAAACCATCATAGGAACAAGATGGGTTTTAAGAAACAAACTGGATGAAGAAGGTAAGGTTGTTCGAAACAAAGCAAGGTTGGTTGCTCAAGGTTACAACAACAAGAAGGTATAGATTATGATGAAACTTTTGCGCCAGTTGCAAGGTTAGAAGCCATAAACTCATAAAACTTTTTCAAATGGATGTTAAAAGTGCATTTTTAAATGGTTTTTTAAATGAACAAGTTTATGTGCGACAACCTCCCGGTTTTGAAGATCAATCAAAGCCAAATCGTGTTTTCAAACTTACCAAACTCTCTATGGTTTAAAACATGCACCAAGAGCTTGGTGTGAAACATTAAGTTCCTTCTTAACCGAGAATGGATTTTCCAGACGAAAAATCGACACTACACTTTTTAAGAAAAATGATTTACTCATAGTTCAAGTGTATGTTGATGATATTATCTTTGGTTCAACAAATGAAAAAATGTGTGATGCTTTTTCAAAACTCATGCAAAGTGAATTTGAAATGAGAATGATGGGAGAGTTAAGATATTTTCTTGGTTTGCAAATCAAAAAACATGATGATGGCATTTTTATTTGTCAAGAAAAGTATACAAAAGATCTTTTAACAAAATAAAAAATGAATGAAGCCAAAATAATGACTACTTCCATGCATCCATCTTCTTCTTTGGACAAATATGATAATGGAAAATCTGTTTCTGAGAAGGAATATAGAGGCGTGATAGGATCTTTGTTTTACTTAACTTCTAATAGACCAGACATAGTATTTGCAGTAGGATTATGTGCTAGATTTCAATCTGCACCTAAAGAATCACATTTAACTGTTGTAAAAAGAATTTTTTAGATATCTTGTTGGTACTACTATTCTTGGCCTTTGGTATAGAAAAGGTTCTCATTTTGATCTTGTAGCTTACTGCGATGCTGATTACACTGGGGATAAAACTGAATGAAAAAGCACAAGTGGCGCATGTCATTTCCTTGGAGAAGCCTTAATTAGCAGGTCGTGCAGAAAGCATAACACGATTGCGCTATCAATAACTTAAGCTGAATACGTATCAGCAGCAAATTGTTTCTCCTAAGTAATTTGAATAAGGAATCAACTTGAAGACTTATCTATAAGTTATTCAAATGTTCCAATTTACTATGATAATACTAACGCAATCAATCTGTCTAAAAATCCCATTCAACATTCTAGGATGTTAATGAAAAGGATGTTGAATTAATCTTTGTTGAAACTCAAAAACAACTTGCTGATATATTTACAAAGCCTCTTGTAGAGGAAAATTATAATTTCATCAAAGAAAAATTGAGAATCATCAAAAATTGGAAACACGCTGAAAATTTACAAAGCCTCCGTTTTCAGGCATCATTCTCTGTTTTTTCTTCCCCACTCAAAAATTGGAAACACGCTGTCTGTATTGCATTTAATGATCTTGTTTGTTAATTTTGAAAAGTATCTGACACGCTGACCTTCGCGCCTTCAAACTCTCACGGTTTTCAATTCAGCCATCTCTTCATCTTCCAATCGTTTGAAACCTCCCATCTTCCAACAACTTTATGATTTTCCCTCTGTTTCTCTGTACTCCTTCATCCTAAAAAATTCTATTTGCTCTCTAAAACAAAATATTCTCCAAAATCCTAAAAATGGCAAGAACTAAGCAATACGCGCGTAAGAATTTGTGCCATAACTCACAATCTTCATCCCCTTCTTCTTCCTCGCCATTTCACAACCGCTCACCATCACCGCCGCCCAGACCATTAACATCATCAGATAAGACATTCTCCGACTACATGTCTTCATCATCCAGAGATTCTAGCCCCATTGTACTTCCTCTTCGACCCCTCGCCACTTTCTTTCTCCTCTCTTTTTTCTCAAGCCCCTCCACACTTGAGAAAACTAGTAACAAAACCCACCATAGTCCAGTGATGCTCTATGCGCATCCTTACTGGAATCGGAACATGTAAACCTAAACAATCCGACCTCACTGTTTTGATAATTTCTGACAGTGATGAATTTGGAAATGATACTCCTCCTGAACTCACTCAAACATCGTTTTCTTCCCACACCTCTCCATCTTCTAAATCTTCTCACCAAACCACTCAAACTGCAGCCTCACATTCATCAGTTCCATCTCAAACAACTCTTCCCAACCAAAAACGAAAATCCATCAATGAGATTTCTCCACCTCCAAACCCGTTCCTTCATCCCCTCTGAAACTTAACCCTAATCCTAGACCTAAAACTCAGAACTGAAGGGTAAAATCAACCCCTACACTTGCTCAATTCTTGGCCAAAATCAAACTTAAAAACCCATAAAAGAGAACAAAAACAACTGCGCCAAAACAGAAACCTCGAGAACGTTCAACCTCTCCAGAATGTTCTCTAACTCCACCACCAAAACGTTCTGCTCCCCAACACAACGAACCAGAACATTCTCAACCCTATAACTCTCCAGAACGTTCTGTTCCTCAAAACTCAGAACCAGAACGTTCTTCACCTCCCAAAACTGGCCCAAAATTTCGCTTCCCATCTCAGATTCCCTCCTCTCTTCAGAAAACTTTTTCTAAAAAATAGATTGAGAGACCTGATGGTGTTGGAAGGGTGTTTTTGCTAGACAATCTCACCCTCGAAGGAAAAACCATTAAGAATCATATTGTATCTCTTGGATGGACATCCTTCCTCCAGACCTCATAAAGATTTTATCCTGATGTTGTTAGGGCTTTTTACAGCCAAGCCCAGGTTTTTTCTGAGAATCCTTGTTGGTATCCAACATTAAGGGTGTTGAAATTAGGCTGACCCTCGACATTCTTGCCTTAATCCTAAACCTCCCTATAAAAGGACCAACAGTTTTTGGAAAAAACTGGTTTTCTGCCCTAAACCTAAATAGAAAGGAAATGCTTTATGAAATTTTCCAACCCAGCACCACCAATTTTCTATCCTCTTCCTTAAGGCCTCTATGCAAAGTGTTTAACAACATAAGCCAACATTCGGTCTTGCCACATTGTGTGAGTCACGAATACGTTTCTAATAATGATGCTCTCATCATCTATCATCTCCATCACCAAAAACTCCTCAACCTCCCACATATCATCCTTCAAAACATGATACTTGTCACTATCAAAGACTACAAAAAAAACATTGTCCCTTACAGCACGGTTCATACCAAAATCTTTATGCACTTCAACATTCCCCTCACCACAGAATCCTCCATCCTTAAAATCTCCAAAGTTTCAGCCAAGAACATCTCTCACATGAAGAAGATTTCCTCTGGCCAACCCAAATCTGTTTTTCCAATCACAACCACAAAAAGGAAGCGTTTAGCTAGGGGCAAAGCTGCAACATCTTCTGGTTCAATTCTTGCTGAAAATCAAGCCCAAAAACAAAATCAACAACCTGCTCGAGAACGTTCTCCAGCAAGACCTCAAGAACGATCTCCACCTACCATCATTCTCCATCCCCCAGTTCTACAAAGACACCTTCCCCTTCTCTTCGATCAATCTCCATCCGAACCTTCTCCATTCCATTCTAATATCTTTCCTCTCCAAAGCAACCTCTACTCTTAGCTTCCACCACACCAAACCTCCACCATGTCACCAGCCTTTGTATCCCTCCAAAAAACCAGCTCATCCATATTTGGAATAAGCTAATTATTGGATTTTCCAAATACTCCAGGACCCTTTGTTAACCACACCAAAACACCCTCAAATCCTCTTCCCCCCAAAGCCACTTCCTTTATCTCCCTTTCAACCTTCTGCACCAAACCCGTACCTACCTCTAGCCCCTACCCTCCACTCCCAAGGCTAATTCTTCAGAACCATCCAAGCGACAGAAGACTGAGAAGGATACTTCTAACTCTGAGCTACCATCGAGACTATCATGGGTAGACAAACTCTTCAAGATAGAGAGTTTTCCATTCTCCGAGACTGGATTACTACACAGCTTACTCCAAGCTTGGGATTGACCTTCCTCCCCCTTCTGTACATCCGATTCCAAATCCTTCGCGCTCATCTTCCTCAAAAGGATTATCCCCTTCCCTCTCTGTGTGAAGACTTTGCTTTGGCTGTCTTTTGCTTCTCCCGCTTCTTTTTGTAACGACAAAGCGGGAGACATTGAAGGTGCAAACACGAGAAGGTGGTTGAATTGTGTTTGCCAAAGTTGAATACTTTTTGCTGATTTGATGAAAGTTGATATAAATTACTTGGAGAAGAAGCAATCAGATTCAGCAGCAGCGGATAATAAAAGCATAAGTATTTGGACACATAGATTTATCCTGGTTTACCATTAACTTGGCTACATCTAGTACCCTCATTCAAAAGGCTTTAATCCACTAATTCAAACACTTTGAATTACACAGCACCTGACCCTCCAAGCCAGCCTTCCCAAATAGCCTGACAGCCCCAAACTTTTGAGGAACAACAACACCTTGATCCTACAAGCCAAGTCTTCTCCTACAAATCTAACAATCCCAGATTGAAAAAGGAACTTACACCACTATCGGGTTGGATACAAAGGTTTGGAACTTGAGTAGTTGCTTCTGGAAAGATGATTATAACAATGACTCTCACACTCTAAGAAAAGAACACTTAGAAAATATTTCTCTTTCACACAAGTGTTTCTCTCTTTGAACTCTAAGATGAATTTGGATTTTAAGCTTGAGTTCTTCTACTCTCTTCTGTTTTTCGATGATTTCTTCTTCAGTCGGGAATGTTTATTGATAGTTGAGATTTGGGCTTCTAGTTGGTCCAAGTTTAATTTCGAGTTGTATTTTGTTCAGATTTTGTAAATTTTTCAACTTGATTCTGTTCCTTTTTAAATTTGAACCAAATCTTCTTATGATTTAAATTAAATCTTCTTCAAATTTTGATCAGATCTTCTTCAAATTTCAATCAAGTCTTCTTCGAATTTGAATCAAATCTTCTACGAATCTTGACCATGTCTTCTTTCATACTCTGATGTTTGCCTCAGATGGTATCCTCTGATGATGTTCTCTGATTCCTGCCTCTTAAGGTATTCTCTGATTTTTGCCTCTGATGATATCCTCTGATTTTTGCCTCTGATGATATGCTCTGATTTTTGCCTTTGATGATGTCTTCTAATTTTTGCCTCTGATGATATCCTCTGATTTTGGCATCTAATGATGTCCTCTAATTTTGGCCTCTAATGATATCCTCTGATTTTTGCCTCTGATGATATCCTCTGATTTTTGCCTCTAGTGATATCGTCTGGTAGGATCCTCTGGTTATATCCTCTGGTGATATCCTCTAGAGGTATCCTCTGGTTACATCCTCTGGTGGCATCCTCTGGTGACATCCTCCAGTGATATCCTCTGGTGGGATACTTCTTCGAACTCAAATATATTATTCTCATAAAATACTTTTGTGAACATAAAAAATTTAAGTGTAAAACCAATTTGGTTCCAATAGACATTAGTTTAGATCTTATTGCATTTTACTGCTATGTGAAGTTACTTTTGTATATTGAAACTCTGTTAATCTGCTTGTAATCATCCTTATTTACATGTTAATGAAATATTTTTTATTTTGGATCAATCATCTATAGCATATTTTGATGGGGAGCTTTTAAAAGCTCTCTGTTATTAAAGATAGAATCAAAATTAAAATCTAAATTAAACTATGTTTGTCATCATCAAAAAGGGGGAGATTGTTAAGACAAAATCTCAATTAATTGTTTTGATGAAAACAAACAAAGATTAATTAAATACTCTCATTATGATTCTAAATTATGTGTTATAATCAAGATAGGTACTAAGCAAAAGCAAGCAAAATCAGTTTAAAGAATAAGCTAAAAATGAATTGCCAAGAACCAAGAACGTTTTGGACATTTTTTGGAAAAACCAAGAACGTTCTCCACGATTCTTCATTTCATTAAGATTGTTCAAGCCAGCTTTTGAAGCTAGGAAAGATCATGCTTATTTCGAATGGATTACCAATTCATATACAAGGAATATACAACTTTAATAATAACAAAGGAAGTACTTTAAAAGATCTAAGGAGAAAAGATTTGAATAAAGACAAAGCGACAAAATCAGTTAAAAATGATCATTCTCCAGGCTCCAGAACATTCTCCAATTTCTATCATATAGCACTAGAACGTTCTCCAGCTTGTGAAGCAAAGACAAAGAACAGTTTTTGAGACTTCAGCATTTTATTATGACGCATATTCTCGTGATCATTGTGATCCCCAAACACTGTATAGATAAGAAGAAAGAGAATGCACATAGACCAGAAAGTCTTAAAGTCAAAAAGAAGGAAAAGTGAAGTCAATAGTCTTACTTTGAAGACTGATTATTTTAATCAATCCCTTGACCAAGGGAACTCCTTCAAACGGTAATATTAAGCTGACATGGACCTCCTCAGATGTCTATAAAAGGAACCTTACAGCTTAATGGAAATCACGACATTCAAGTGCAAAAGAAAGATCATTAATCACACACATTCATACTTGAAAGTCTCACAAGAAATTAGTAACATCCAGTTTCGAGTTTGTTATCATTAGTTTACTGAAACATCTTGTAAAGAATCAAACCTCAAACTAGAGTTGAGATTAGAAAAATCCTATCAAGGTTAAAAGGTGAGTTGTAAAAATCCTATCAAGGGTTAATAGGTGACCTGATTGAATCTCTTTCTAGGTGGAATCGATTGACGGTTGTGACAGATCAAGGATGATATGACCTAGGTGCTGTAAAACCAAGAAGGTTCTTTGTTTTTAACACTTAGTGGAAAATCTCACGGTTGTGAGGACTCGATGTAGCCCGGGTTGGGTGAACCAGGATAAAATCATTGTGTGATTTCTCTTCCTTATCTCTATTTACTTTCAGTCTTCCATTTACTTAAGTTAAAAATCAATTTATGTTTCTAAACCAAACCAAGAACGTTCTCCGTTTTTTTACTTTCACTATCAGGATCATTCTGCCATTTTTAACTAACCTAGAACATTATATGTTTTCTGTTTCCAGAACCAAGAACGTTCTCCGTTTTCTGTTTTTTTAACCAAGATCAATCTTGAGTTATTTTTAAGTTATTTTTACAATTCAAACCCTCTTCCTTGTAAAGCGGCATTTGCATTCCTCTTAGACTTACATATCCCAACCTTTGATGCCACAAGCTGGCTTTGCTCGATGCTTGGACTGCCACTGCTGCCATTCATGTCACTACTTGACCATTGAGAAGATATATACCATGATCCCTTTTTCCCTTCATGATTACCAATGATCCTTTTATGACTTTTAGAGTACATTTCTCTACATTGTACGAACAACCAGCTTTTTCCAGCATTCCTAGAGAGATTAAGTTCCTTTTCAACTCTGGAACATGTCTGACTTTTGATAAAATCTTCATAGTTCCATCTTCCAGCTTCAGCTTTATTGAGCCAATCCAAACTACCTTGTAGATTGATTTGTTACCCATGATAACCTTTTCCCCATCATTTTCTCTGTAGTCAAGGAAACAATCTCTGTTTGAAGTCATGTGAAATGAAAACCCTGAGTCAAGAACCCAATCATTCTCCATGATTTTAGTTGAATTTTCCATAAGAACTTATGTACCTTCATATCCTTTTGAGGCTACTGAAGCATTCCCATAATCATCATCACTATTTGATCATTTCTTTCCTTTCCAATATAGGCATTCTTTCTTGAAATGCCCCTTTTTCTTGCATATGAAACACTTCATTTTAGACTTGTCCTTTTCTTTATTCTTGAATTGATTCTTCTATTTCTGATTCTTCTGCACTGCTTTGTCCTTGACAAATAGTCCCTCACCACTGCTCTCTTCTTTCCCATCTGACTTCCTTTTTAATTCTTTGAAGATTAGCGCAGCTTGTACTTCTTCTTATGAAAAAGAATTTCTACCATAAAGAAGTGTATCACACAAATTTTCAAGAGAACTTGGTAATGAATTTATCAATAGTAGGGTCTAATCCTCGTTATCCAATTTTACATCAATATTTTCAAGATCTAACACAATCTTATTAAACTCATCCATAAGATCTTTAACTGACCTCCCAGATTTAATCTTGAAAGTATATATCTTTTGTTTTAGGTATAAACGATTAACTAATGATTTTGTCATGTATAAAGATTTCAACTTGAGCCAAATACCTACAGCAGAGGTCTCCTTTGAAACTTTCCTTAGAACATTGTCTCCAAGACTCAAGATTAGAGCACTATGAGCCTTGTTCATGATATCCTTCTTCACTTTTTATGAAAGTGTGGATGCCATGTCTTTCTCTCCTCCCAGTGCTTCTGCCAAATCTTGATGAACCAGCAACGCTTTCATCTTGAGACGCCATATTCCAAAATCATTCTTCCCATCGAAATTCTCAAGTACATACTTTGTTGATGTCATCTTCCCTGAATCGAATAAACCATTGTTCTAATACCAGTTGTTGTTGAAAACCACAGATCAATGAGTTTCTCAACCATGAATGTTCTTGGTTTATAAGAAAATGGATATTGATTGAAAATTAAAACAGAGATTGATCAGAAATAAAATGGAGAACTTTCTGCTTTTCTGTCAATCGGAGATTGATCAGAATTGAAATGGAGAACGTTAAACGTTCTTGGTTTCTAACTTTATGCAATTTTAATAGAAACATAATTAAAGGTTGCAATGCTAAAATGAACACACACAATTGTTAACCCAGTTCAGAGTTAAACTCCTACGTCTGGGGGACTGGATCCGACTTCCAAATATCACTAATATGAGATGAAATGATTACAATATATTCTACACTCTTTGCTGTCAGTTTTCTGCACACTATGCAAAACTGTCATATTGCCTTCTTCTTACAACTTCGCTTATATACTAGTTAGTTACAATTGAAGAAGTAGTTACAACTAACTAACTGAATAACCAACAGCCCAAAACAGACTGGTTTGTAAGTAACCATCCTAAGTTTATCTTTAAAGTCTTCTAATTGAGTACCACTTTTAACAATGATATATATAACAAATTCTTTGATTAAAAATCTAAAAATACCATATATATATTTCTCAAGGATTAAAGATATAAGATCTTTTACCTTGAGAACGGTAACTTTAGTTAGTGTGCATAATACTAATACTACACCTTCCAAACATGGTTTAATGATCTACCATGGATAAACAATTGAGTAATACCATTATATATATAATTTTTTGCAATTATGTTTGTTCTTTATACAAACATATGTAAAATATTAACACTTAAATATATTCAATTAAAGGAATATAAGAATAGAGAATAGAAAAATTAGTTTTTAACAATTATTATTAATCCAATTATTACATATGATATGTCTTTTGTCAGACACAATAATTTTTACCAAAATATTATTAGATCATCAATGTTTTAGTGATTTAGATCACTAGTTGGAGGGACGCAACATGGGAGCCTAGGACAATGAATTGGTTGACATTCTATTGGTTTATCTGGGCAACATCGTGGCAGACCTTGTACATTGCCAACAATAGCACTTGCAACAACAACAATTAACACCACAAACTTCATCAACATCTTCAACATAGTTTCCATTATAACAAACTTGTGTTTGTTATGAAAATAATAGTGATATTTTATTGGGAGTGGTATGTTATACAAATTTTACTTATTTATAGGGCAAAAGCCAATTCTTTGAAATATCATAAAAAGAAATATTAAGACGATAATAATGTTCTACTTAATTCAATTTTATCACATTAGGAAGATTTTAGCATCCATTGACTAGTTTCTAATACCATATTTTTTACTATATACATTTTCTATAAAAATATATTAAGATATGTTTTTCATTTTAAATTAATTTCAAATAATGCATATATGAATTTTTAGGAATGTTTATAAATAGGGTAACATAAGCTTTTAGTCCCCATAAATTTTTCGAAAAGTCGCTTTTAGTCCCCTTAAAGTGCAGTTTCTTTAAAGGGACTTAAAGAAACCGCACTTTTTAGTCCATACAAAAATTTCTTACAAAAAGTTTATGTCCATACTAAAAAGATACATGTGCAATTGTACTTGAACATTTAAATTTTCGAATGATTTTTTGCAAGCACAATTAAAGCATTATAAAAGTTTCTACATAAAAATTTAGAATTTTTAAAATGTCCAAAACCCATGATAAATTTAAGAAAAATATGGAACAAGAAATCGACATGTTAATTCATTTTTTGTGGATGACTTTTTTACGTTGTCGAAACATGTCTATAAAAAACTCAATCAAAAATATATATTGACAATCTAACGCAGACTAAAAATGTTTACATAACAATTTTATAGGTATTAAAAAATATTAAAATTTTTTACACAAACAAAAATTAAATTTCAAAATTTTATAACGATTAAAAACACATTTAACACTTACACATATTGTATTATAGTTAAGAATTTTATATTATTAAAATATAATACCTTAAGTTATATTACATGATCATAGCCATAAAATATATATTTACTACAGTTACTATAATATTGTTTTTTGACTAACACTTTAATATTTTATTTCCAGTAAAATATTATATATATATATATATATATAAGTGTGTGTGTTTTTTAACAAATTCAAACATATTTATGTGCTAGTTAAAAGGTCAATTGACTAAAAAATTTATAAACATATTTTTCAAAAACTTACATTGTGAAATAATATATAATACTATTATTCTATAATTAATATAATAGATATAAATGAGTTTTTCATAAAATAAAAATTTGTTAAACAACTAGAAACAAAAGGCTCAATGTTACAAACCTAACCTATGAAAAATATAAACAAAAATAAAATAAATAGAAAACAAAAACTCACACTAATGCTAATTTTTCAACTGCTCGAAAAGAATTTTGAGTTTTCTCTCGTGAGAATCCAAAGTCAAACATTCACTCTCAATCTTAGATTCAAGGATGCTATTAATATTATTTATTTAAATACTACTATTAAATATGAAATTTTTTTAAAGTCTTAATTGAAATACCACAAAAAATATTTTGCGTTCCATACATCGTATACAATGATTTATAATATCAATATTTATATAAGTAACTTTTTTTTATAAATTTGTGTTCCACGTGTTTATATATATTATTAATTAAATCCATTATACCTAATTTTCGAATTGTTTAATTTTTATAGAGTGTAAATGCAATTTTATTTTTCTGTGAAGCAAACACATCTAAACGTAATTTTATTTTTAAAATAATTTTAATCAAAGTTAAATATTTTTTAAGATTTTAGAATTTTAATAGGTTGTCTGTGTAAAAATATTGACGATGACGGCGCATACCAATGTATTACGTGTTCAAAAATATATTAATATATTTTCTACACATGTTTTTGTCATACTCAATACCAATAGTAATCTATTATATCAATGATATCGATGAGGTTAATTATTTTTTTTTAAATTGAGAAAATATAAAGCTGTAATTAATTAAAGTGATAGTAATGACTATTTTAAAAATGTTCACAAGTGGATTTAAACTTTGTCCCATTACAGTATATAATTAAATTCTTACCATTAATCTAACACTTTATTGACAATGAATAGGTTAAACTATTTTTAATTTATTATAAATAGTTTACTGTAGAACTATTTTTAAATAGGTTTACATGATAGAATATTTTTTAGAGTTGCGCTCACAAAAATAATCTAACTAATAATTTTAAAGAAATTTTAGTCCAATATTTATTAGTTGGGTAATAGAAAATCTCTACAAAAATACAACTAAATCATATGTGCAAATGAAAAATTAAATTTGACCTCATTTATTTAATTGTTTTAATGATTTGTTGTACCTATATTAAATTTTAAAACCAGGTTTTTTTCAAATCAAAATTGTAATATATATAACAAATTATTTGATTAAAATTCTCAAAATATCATATATATATATATATAGAGAGAGAGAGAGGATCTATTACCTTGAAATCGGTAATTTTAGTTAGTGTGCATAATACTAAAACTACACCTTCCAAACGTAGTTAACTGATCTACAATGGATAAACAATTGACTAGATATTGTGACACCCTAGACCCAAAAATAACATATATAATAACTTATTCTAGATTTTTTCTAACAAAATTTGTAACGGATAAAGAAAATATGTTTCCAACAAAATAAAATTAAAATCTTTATAACTATTTTAGGATATCACGTTACTCTAAATACACATGTAACAATGCGACTTTGTTCCTTAATTAAAACAATGTAATCTCAACGAACTTGACTTAGCTATAATTTCTTAATTTAAGTTCAAAAACTTACTAGTACTTATAAGGTTTTCATACATAAAGACATATCTAATAAAAAGAAAAGTAAAATACAATTTACAACTCTTATTCCCGATATCACCTATCATAGCGGAATTTCTTCCAAACATGAACTTCAAGACTCATTAACCTGTAATAACTGTGATTACGCAAACGCAGTGCCAAGCCAATCGAACACAAACAACGAAGGACGTGAATTTTGAAATCATGTTGATAGTATAATATGAGTATGAAGAACACGCAAACAATCATAATAGATTGTATCATAATCACATCACGATATATCAAAATATTCAATCAAATAGTACCATATTATAACATCAAAGTCACTAAGTAAAATAATTATCTCATTATAATATGCATCAAATCATATAATAAAATTATTATTACATTTGAAACACATCAATCACAACAAAAAAATCACAAGAAAATGCAATGCAATGCTATGCATGAGCTTAGACTCTACTTCACAATGTGGTATCATTCTAACTCTGAAGTACTTGGTTAGGAGGCTTGATACTATGCAACCACCTGCATGGACGGACAATTGATAGTGGCCCTGTCCTCATAGATCCACTCAACTCAACCCGAGACACATATACGCGACAGTCGAGGTAAACGTGTGTTGCGTGGTAGCTCCCGGCATTTGAAGTGCTACCTCCAAGTCACCTAGAAATTCCCCACCCAAATACCTCCAAGGTCTAACAATCTTGCCTTACGGCTCAATAGTAGACCGCCATGATAAGGCTCAATTCAATTGTACTTCCCTAAAATAACTAGGCTTGTCAGGCCCTACCTATATGATGACAAAATAATCTACACTTAAAAATTCTCAATATTTATTTTTCTCACCTCGTTGACCTCTGATACTCCATTAAGAACATCATCTTTAGCACAAGTTAGAATAATCACTATTTCATCAATTATGGGGTACTTCACTATTCTCATCACAATTTTATAATATCATTAATGATACATAATCATAATCATCATATAAACTCATCACAAATTTATAACATCACTATCATCACATAAACATATATCATACAATGCATCGATCTTTTATTATCACATCACATAAATTCGTCTAATCAAACATATGCACATAATTTCATTCAACATCCAACATCACAATAATATCAAATATCAAATACCACACAATTATCGAAAATTAAATCAATCAACACCTTATAAATATTTTTATTTAACATTTTAATCTCACAATCCTCATATTTTCACATTAATTAATTTATCTCTCAAAGGGCTACTACCGTACGTAGCGAGCCCCAGATGAATCGTTGGGAAATACAGTTTTCCCGTTCATCTCACAATATATTATACTCATGAATTCAAACGCTCTCTCACCCCTTACCTTACTTAGACGATTTCTCTAACACAAAAATCTATGGAAGTTTTCAACAACAATTGTAGATCGACAACCTACAGCGAGCGAATCCGAATAAACGGCGAGTTCACGAAATCATAGAGACGTGACTAATAAATTATGAAGAGCATAAAAATAAATGTTAAATAATTAATAATAATTTTTGGAGTAAAAATATAGTCAAAACGACGAGAAAAAAACTGCAGAAAAAGTCTCAGACTTGTTGAAGCGCCGGAAGGGTCTGACGTCAACTTCATCGAAAAATGCAAATGAGTAGTGCTTCTTGAAGGTTTCGACGAGAGGAATCCAAAAACGATGTCAATTTTTTGAGACGGCAAATGTGGTGATCAGAATTGGACAAAAACAGCTCGCCCAAGGAAAGTAACGCAGCTGTTTCTGATGAAAGGGAGCCACGATCGATAAAATTGATGCTAAAAATGGATTCAGTGGCTGATTTTGTGTGTAATAGAAGTTGGGATCGATTCAAATTGCAAGGAATTCATGGGATGAATTTGAGAGGAAGAGGGTGTTGATGCGTTCTTCATGTCTGCGACCGCTGTCTTCTGTTTTTTTTTTCTTTTTTTTTCTTTCAATTACATATTGAGGGGTGTAGATAACAGATGTACATGTGCATGAGTAAAATAGACTATAAGGCCCAACATAAGGGAGTCTAGCCTGAGGCAGAAATAAGGGTGTAAAGAGCAACTCGCAGGTGTAGGAAAGAAAAGTCTAATTCAGCAATAATAATAGCTCCAATTAATATGCAGAAGTAGAAAATAGGGGTGTAAATAGTTGTCTGGTCCAAATTCAATTTTCTATTATTTCTAAAATTAAAAAAATAATTTATTTAAGTCATCTAAGTTAGAAACTTTTTCTCCAAAATACTCATTTTAACATAATATTATTTTTTCTTTAACATAGATAAATATAATTTTAACCAAAACTCTCATATTCAAAATAATAACTATAATTATTACTATAATATTTTTCAAAATAATCACATAAAAATACATCATCTTTATAGAGTAGTCAAAATTAAAAAGATAAATAAATATAACATCAACAATTTATATTAATTACTAAATCACAATAAATATGTATAAAATCATCATACCATAGCAACTATATAAAAATAAATAAAATTAATATCGATATTATACTATTATTCTAAGATAATTATTTATAAAACAAATAATTAAAATAAGAGATACTTAGAAATAATTAAACTATAGATATGTGTACACTTAACACTAGTCAAATGCACATGAAATCACCACATTAATTACTTACACTCATATACACGTAACATCGGATAAAATCTTATTCTTTAAAATAGCGATATTTTATTGGGAGCGATATTTTATAGAAATTTAACTTATTTATAGGGAAAACGCCAATTCTTTGAAATATCATGATAAGAAATATTAAGACAATAATAATGTTCCTACTTAATTCATTTTTATCATATTAGGAAAATTTTAGTATCTATTGACTAGTTTCTCATACCATATTTTTTACTAAATACATTTTCTATTAAAATATATTAAGATATGTTTTCCATTTTAAATTAATTTCAAATAATGTATATATGAATTTTTAGTAATGTTTATAAATAGGGTTAAAAAAGCTTTTAGTCCCCGTAAATTTTTTGTAAATTCGCTCTTAATCAACCTAAAAGAAACTGCACTAAAAAGTCCATACCAAAATTTCTTACAAATAGTTTATGTCCCCACTAAAAAGAAACTTGTGCAATTGTACTTGAACATTTAAATATTCGAATGATTTTTTGCAAGCACGATTAAAACATTATAAAAAGTTTCTACATAAAAATTTTGAATTTTTTAACATAAGTTAAATTAAATATGAATTTTTTAAATGTCCAAAACCAATGATAAAATTAAGAAAAATATGGAACTAGAAATCGACTAGTTAATTCATTTTTTGTGGATGATCTTTTTACGTTGTTGAAAAATGTCTATAAAAAACTCAATCAAAAATATATATTAACAATCTAACTCGGTCTAAAAATGCTTGCATAACCATTGTATAGGGATTAATAAATATTACATTTTTTACACGAACCAAAAATTAAATTTCAAAATTTTATAACGACTAAAAACATATTTAACATTTACACATATTGTATTATAATATTGGATTATAGTTAATAAATTTATATTATTAAAATATAATACCTTAAGTTATTTAACATGATCATAGCCATAAAATACATATTTACTACACTTACTTTAATATTTTATTTCAAATAAAATATTATATATATATATATATATATATATATATATATATATATATATATATATATAATTTTTTGAAGTGTGATATGTATTTAAATGATTCATTGTCATGTTACCCTATCATGCCAAGCCACTTGATTCTTGACAAATAGTGCTTAGATAAGGAGTGAATTCCTTGAGGGTGCTTAATTAGGTATTTGTTCGCTTATTGCTCATCACAAATTTCGAGGACGAAATTTCTTTAACAAGGGGAGAATTGTAACACCCCAAATTTCATAATAAATTATTTTATTTATCTAATAGGATTTTAAAGAATTAATTTAGTATTTCATGTGTTTATAACATGTGTTGATAAATAATTATTATTAATTTTCCTTTCGTGTGTATTTGCTATAGTTGTTGATTTTCCATGTGTTTGACTTACTAATTTATTTAAATTATTGATATATGAATATTAAGTATATTCTTTTTTTTTAATATTAATGTTAGATTGTTATTATTTTTAAGTGAAATATGTCACTATTATTGCTAATTAAATATTTAATAATTAAACTTATTTACTTTTATTTTAATGATAGTAAAATTAATAGAAAAGTTTTGAATAATAATAATAATATAAAATATAAAAATATGGCTGATAAGGCTGATAAGTATATATGTGCCATTAATAATAGAAATAAATGTAGTGGCTATTGTAAGTCATATGCGTAAAACTAATAACCCTACGCCCTTCAGTAAACCAATACACTGCGTTCCATCTCCGCCATCATCACCAATACACTACCGTTCCATCTCCGCCGTCGGCACTTCGTTTTGCATCCTTTTCTTTGTGTAAAATGCCCTGGCTGTCCTCCATTTCGTGCCCTAACCCTTGTCACACTTGGCCTTATCAATGTTATCGAATCCCGTGAAAATCAAGGAGGTCCTAAGGTTGTAGAGAAATGGGGGAAACCTGATTCATCCAAGTTCGTTAACAATGTTTCAATCATTGACCGAAAATCTCGCCCTTTATTAGTTGTAGCAAGGAAAAATGGGCACATTAATGTTTTGAGCCTTGTCAATGGAGATTCTCATGCTACAATTAAGAGCGCCAATGATGCAGATGATCAGCCTGAAGAGAATAATATTATTAGTTTGCATTTATTTGCAAAAAAAAATCATGGAGTTAGATTCCAAGAGAAAACAAACCATGACCTATTCTTCTCCAGCATCAACATTGCCCCGAAGCTTTTCTCGCCTCCATAGTGGTGCATTGAAACAACGAAAAACAATTTTGCATTCTCCACATCGAGAGTTTTGTCCTACATCTTTTTGTTTTTCAGTTTTGCCACCATTAATGAAATCCTGACGTGGTGGCGTTACGTGTTGTTGTTATACATAAGCACCGTTTCAAGTCGTCCGTGTTGGTAAGGTCCTCTGACCATTATTTTTTTTCTTCCTTCCATAATTTCAACTATGTTTCTTCTGGTAATATTATTTATTAAATATTTGACATTTTTTTATCATCATCACAAATTCTCAACTGCAATTTGGTTATCTCTGGACCCGCTTTCAAATAAATTTATTTTCAGATTGCTCTGACGTTGCTGAAATTTAATGTCTTACCGTACGAGAGTGAGTTCGAATTCATGAGTGTAGATTAGGTGTGATGAATGGGAAAACCGTATTTCCCACAATTCATTCGGGGCTCGCTACGTACGGCTGAAGCCTTTTGAGTAATAATTGACTAATGAAAAAACTTGAATTTGGTGAGCTTAAAATATGAGTTAGAAACTATTATAGGGTGTTGTTTGATTTGATTTTGAAGATTGTGTGGTAGTTGAATTATTGTAGAATTGTGTATTTGATGTATTATGAGATTTGTTTATATCCACCCTTGATATTGTTATATGATATAAAACGTGATGAATTGTAATTACTTGCATTGCAATTGCCGTTGTACTTTTATCTGTGAGTAAAAATCCTGTACTTTTGGAGCTTGTGTATTATAATGATAAATTTTGAATGTAATATATGACTATGGAAATATGCAATGATGATGTATACTCGTTGACTTATGACGCTACCACCTTGATGAATATCATGAAATGCATATTGTGTTTAATTGAATAGTGATGAATTTGACCTGTGCCAATGATGGTTCTCTTAATGGAGTGAGTAGCCTAGGCCAACGAGGGGAGAATCTGGATGTTAATTGTTTGAAGTGGGGATTATCTTGTCATCATATAGGTAGGGTCTGACAAGCCTAGTGATTTCGGGGAAGTACAAATGAATTGAGCCTGATTGTGGTGGTCTACTATTGAGGTATTCGGGTGGGGAATTCCTAGGTGACTTGGAGGTAGGACTCTAAATGTCGGAGCTACCATGAAACACACTTTTACCTCGACTGTCGCGTACATGTGTCTCGGGTTGAGTTGAGGGATCTATGAGGACAAAGCCAATTTGAATTATCCGTCCACTGGGAAGGTGACATAGTATCAAGCCTCCTAACCAAGTACTTTAGAGTTAGAATGGTACCAAAGAAAGAGGAGGAGTCTAAAGTATAAGAGCATGCATAACATTACTTTATTTGTGTGTTGACTTACTTGATGTTGTTAATTTTATCAATGTTTTACTATAATTATTGTTGTTGATTGTGATTTGATATAATACGGTGTTTAATATATTTTACGTCTTCTTCTCAATTATTTTATACTATTACATGTTTTCAAAGCTCACCCCTCGTTGCTAGTGTTTGGCGCTTGCGAGAGCGCAGTTATTTCAGGTTATCGGTTGGTGATCCATGCTGTGATAGGTGACACTGGTGGGGGTGGTTTGTCGTGTTTTGTTGAGTTATGAACTAATTTAGATTTTTGTAAATTCGATTGATCAATTGTGTTATTTTTTATCTTTTACTCAGAGGTAGAAATTAATTGTCTCTAAGTTTAGAACTTGTTTTTATGTCAGTAATATTTATTTAATAAACCTCAGTTATATTCGATATAAATGGATTTTTAATTGAGAATTTTTATGCAAGCATTTTGTGTAACTGTGACGTCTTGAACCTTATATTTAAAAAGAAACTTTTGTATACGCTACTTTGGGATCACTACGAATCTCTTTCAAATCTAGTGCATTTTACTTTTTACTTCAGTTTGGGTTTAGGGTGTCACATATTGAAAATCTAACACGGACTAAAAATGGTTGCATAACAATTTTATAGAGATTAAAAAATATTAAATTTTTTATATGAACCAAAAATTAAATTTCAAAATTTTATAACGACTAAAAACTTATTTAACACTTACATATTATATTATAGCTAAGAAATTTATAGTATTAAAATATAATATTTTCAGTTATTTAACATGATATCATAGCCAAAAACATGTATTTACTACACTTTAATATTTTATTTCAAATAAAATATTATATATATATATATATATATATATATGTGTGTGTATTTTAACAAATTCAAACATATTTATGTATTAATTAAAAATTCAAACATATTTATAACGACTAAAAACTTATTTAACACTTACAATTTATATTATAGCTAAGAAATTTATAGTATTAAAATATAATATTTTCAGTTATTTAACATGATATCATAGCCAAAAACATGTATTTACTACACTTACTTTAATATTTTATTTCAAATAAAATATTATATATATATATATATATGTATTTTAACAAATTCAAACATATTTATGTACTAATTAAAAATTCACTTGACTAAAATTTTTATATACATATTTTTCAAAAAAATTCATTGTGAAATAATATATAATTATATTATTCTATAATTAATATAATAGATATAAATGAGTTTTTCATAAAATAAAAGTTTCAAGGTTACAAACCTAACCTATGAAAAATAAAAATAAAAATAAAAATAAAAATGAAATAAATAGAAAACAAAAGTTGACACTAAAATTAATTTTTCAACTGTTCTAAAAGAGAGTTTGAGCATTCTCTCGTGAAAGTTCAAGATTAAACACTAACCCCCAATCTTATACTTCGAGGATGCTATTAATATTATTGATTTCAATACTTATATTAAATATGAAACATTTTAAAAATCATATATAAAATACCACAAAAAAATATTATGTGTTACATAGATCGTATACAATTATTTATAATACCAATATTTCATAAATCATCTTGCACGTTTATATAAGTAATTTTTCTTTAAATTTTTGTTGCACATGCTTATATATTTTATTAATTAAATCCATTATACTTATAAATTTTTGAATTGTTTAATATTTATAGATTATAAGTGCAATTTTTTTTCCTGTGTAGCAAACACATCTAAATGTAGTTTTATTTTTAAAATAATTGTAATCAAAGTCAAATAGTTTTTAAGATTTCAAAATTTTAATTGGTTGACTGTGTAAAAATATTGACCGTAATGGGGCATATCAATGTATTACTTGTTCAAAAATATATTAATATCTTTTCTACACATGTTTTTCTCATATTCAATACCAATAGTAATCTATTATATCGATGAGATTAATTATTTTTTAAAAATTAAGAAAATATAAAGTTGTAATTAATTAAAGTGACAGTAATGACGATTTTAAAAAATGTTCGCAAGTAGATTTAAACTTTGTCCCATTACAGTATATAATCCAATTCTTACCATTAATCTAACACTTTATTCACGATGAATAGGTAGTAGTTTTTGAAATTATAAAAATAAAAGTTAAAACTATTTTTAATTTATTATAAATAGTTTACTGTAGAAATATTTTTAAATAGCTTTACATGATAGAATAATTTTTAGAGTTGCGCTCACAAAAATAAGTTAACTAATAGTTTTAAAGAAATTTTAGTCCAATATTTATTAGTTGGGTAATACAATAGACATTATATTTCTACAAACAAGTAAATCATATCTGTGACACCCTAAATCCTAAATTTATTTAAAATTATTTTTTTTCTTTCAAATTTTAATTTAAAAGTAATAGAATATAAATAAATAAATAAATAAATAAAACTTTTGAACAATTTCTTAAAGGCAAAAGTATCACTTAATCATGGACAAGTCATATTAATCCAAAGTTTTCATCAGCTTAACAATTCGATGGTCATAACAGTGATCAAATTAAATTCTTTTTGAAGCACACACACATAAGTTACTGATAATTATAAATGTAGTCCCAACTTGATGTCACTATCAGAGCAAAATTTTCCAAAATTACAGATGTTCAAATATGAAATTAACAGAAGGAAGATGATAAAAGTCTTCAAGATGAGACGGCTTCCTACACCCTGGGAGTATCAATCTTCACCTGCAGCTTGCAGCTCGTCTGCGTCCATCGCAAACGCCAAACACAAACAACGAGGGGTGAGTATCGAAATTATGTAATCGTATAATGTAAACGAGAAGAACACGTAAGTAATCAAATTAACACAAACATGAGAACATTCCAGAACATAATATCAAGGTTAATCTAATTCAATCACAATAAAACAGTCATAGGGAGAAAATGTTATGCATGTCCTATACTTTATACTTCATCACTTGGTACCATTCTACTCTGAAGTACTTGGTTAGGAGGCCTGATACTATGCCACTACAAGAGTGGACGGACAATTCATGAATGGCCAAGTCCTCATAGATCTCCTCAACTCAACCCGAGACACATATACGCGACGGTCGGGGTACTCTTGTTTTGCACGGTAGCTCCCGACCTTAGGGAATAACCCACTAATCCACTTAGGAATTCCCAACTAGATGTACCCCCAAGGTCTATCAGTCTTACCTTACGGTTTGACTGTAGCCCTCCACGATCAGGCTCATTCAGTTGTACTTCCCCGAATCACTAGGTTTGTCAAACCCTCCCTATATGATGACAAAATAATCCTCACTCCAAAACTACAACATCTATCTCATACGTACTGGATTATCATAACTCAATAATTTTCAGTTGTACTTTCACAATATTCATCAATATATATATTTATATATATATATATATATATTAGTCAATCACAATAAAATCCCAATATTTGGTCTACACTACTCACAATACACAGTCCAATCTCATAATAAGAAATCAAACAGGTGGGACATTCACGTAATATCATAATTTCAATCAATTTACAAGAACACTCAAGTACATATCATTCATACAATAACAATCAGCATAAGGTTCATAAAACTAGAATAGGGCTCCCTATTACCATCCATATATTACCATCCCTATTACTATATTTTAGTCCTCCCTATTACCATCCATATATTATTAATTAATTATTATCACTCAATAGGGCTCCACTATACGTAGTAAGCCCCGGATGAATATCTGGAAATTTCAATATTCCCGTTCATCTCATGTCATTTTATACACATAATATCGAACCTCATCTCACCCCTTACCTTGGCTGAAGATTTTTCTCAACGAAGCTGATCCGTTGATGTAATGTGTCGCGTCTTCGCCAATAACCGTCTCTAACAGCCTAGTCTTTGAAATCAATGTATATTTTGATATTAAGGGTTGCAGCTGGATACAACAGGGCAGTAGTCAATTCGATTTTTTTCTTCCTAATAGAACGGGAAAACAGAGACACGGAATGCACGACAGCCTCTTTTATTCACTTATATACCTATCTATACGTACTAGTAGTATTGGGTATATTATTAGGCTTATTATCAGACCTATACACCTAGCCCATGACCCTTATTATTATTATTATTAATATTATTATTATTATTATCATTATTATTATTATTATCATTATTATTATTATTGTTATTATTATTATTGTTATTATTACTACAATCATAAACCCAATCTACTAATGCTTAAGTTAATAGACTAATGTAGCAACACACACGTTTACTTCTTATTTTCTTTTATATATAATTATATATATATATATATTTTAAAACAAAATTAAATATTATTAATATTAATAATTTAAATAAATCATCAGGGCGAACACATAGGACAAACACGAAAGAAATTATCGCACATGTCAATATACGGGTAATAATAGTTGTGCATTATATTTTATAATTAAAATATAATAATAAGAAATTGAGGTGTTACAATATCTGCAAATGAAAAACTAAATTTGACCTCATTTATTTAATTGTTTTAATGATTTGTTGTACCTATATTAAATTTTAAAACTAGGTTTTTTTCAAAGGAAGTAAAAAATCAGAGGATGACGTCACAAGAAGTAAAAACCAGAAGATGACGTCACCAAAAGTAGAAATCAGAAGATGGTGTAACCAGAAGCAGAAACCAGAAGATGATGTCACCATAGGATAACATCACCAGAGGATGACGTCACTAGAGGATACAACCAGTAAGTGATACCAGATGATACCTCAAGAGGATGTCATCAGAGGATACATCTAGAGGATACCAGAAGATACCTCCACAGGATACTAGAGGATACCTCCAGATGATACCAGAAGATGTTACTAGGGGATACCTCCAGAGGATACCAGAAGATATCATAAGAGGATACCTCCAGAGAATACCAGAGGATATCATCAGAGGATCCCATCAGAAGCAAGACTCAGGATGTCATCAAAGGAAAACATCAGAGGATATCATCAATCAGAGGATATCATCAGAGGGAAGAAACGATGACATTATCAGAGGATATTATTCATGGCCCTGATTAGAAGGAAGCATAGTCTAGAAAGAGACTTGGTCCAGACTAGAAGGAAACATGGTCTAGACCAGAAGGAAGCATGTCCAGAAGAAGACCTGGTCCAGACCAGAAGGAAACATTGTCCAGTAGAAGACTTGGTAAGACCAGAAGGTAATCTTGTCCAGAAGGAGACTTGGTCAAACTAGAAGAAAACAGAGTTTTGAAGATAACTCAGTCCAAAATAAAAGACATGTTCCAAACTTGGTCCAGAATAGAAGACTTGGTCTAGAACATATCACATGGTTCAGATAAGAAGATCACAGGTCCAGATCAGAATATCACATTGTCCAGATCAGAAGGTTACACTTTCCACATAAGGAAACAGAATGGTACACATCAGATCACATGGTCCAGACTTGGTCTAGATCAGCAGATCATATGGTCCTGATTTAAATCATGATGCAGATCAGTGAAGACTTAATTAAAATTCGAAGAAGACTTGATTGTTTTTGATAAAAATCTTATCTAAGTATTTAGGAGATTTAATTCAAAAATCACTGAAGACTTGAAGAAAATTCGAATGAAATCTGAAGCAAGAAGATACGATTCAAAATTAAAGTAAAACAGGATTGGCTAACAGGATTTATGAGCAAAGAAGATATGGTTCGAAATTAAAAAGAAACAGGATTGGTCAACATAATTTTCAAAGGAAATATGAGCAAGATTTATCTCGAAAATAAGCTTGGACAATGTCCATATTGCAGCTATAAAAGGAGGCTTCAGGCCGCAACAATAGACACTGAAAAACACAAGAACTCAAGCTTACAATTCAAAGTTATCCGAGAGTTCAAAAGAGAGAAATACTTGTGCGAAATATAAATATGCTCTAAGTGTTTTCAGAGAGTGAGAGTCAGTGTTATAATCAGCTTTCCAGAAGCAACTACTCAAGAGAAGCATCGTTATAATTTGCTTTCCAAAAGCAACTAACGAGTGTGAAAAATAGTGCAACAATCAGCTTTCCAGAAGCAACATTGCAAAGTTCCAAACCCTTGTAATCAAACCCGATAGAGGTGTAGATTCCTTCTTCAATCTGGGGTTGTCAGATTGGTAGGAGAAGACTTGACATGTAGGGTCAAGGTGTTGTGGTTCCTCAAAAGTCTGGGGTTGTCAGGCTGTTTGAGAAGACTGGCTTGGAGGGTCAGGTGGTGTAATTCTAAGTATTTTGAATTAGTGGATTGAAGCCTTCGGAGTGAAGGGACTGGATATAGTCAAGTTAATGGTGAACCATGATAAATCGTTGTGTTCTTATGTTGTTATTATCTGCTGCTGAGTCTGATTATTTATTCATCAAATAACACACATCAACATTCAACAAAAGAGCAAAAAAATTCCAGTTTGACTAACAGAATTCAACCCCCCTTCTCGTGTTTGCACCTTCAATTGGCATCAGAGCTCGATCTCAAGACTGAGCACTTTATAGTGTTTGGGAAAAGATCCAAGCGTTCAACATGTCTGGATTCAACGGAGAAGCTGTTGGAGGAAACATCAACAAACCACCTTTGTTTGATGGGGAATAGTTCGAGTACTGGAAGGACAGGATGAGGAGTTTCTTTATCTCACAAGATCTTGAACTTTGGGACTTGGTGGAAGATGGCTATACTGCTCCAGAAGATGCTGATGGTGTCGAAATTTCCAGAAAAGAGATGGATGCTGACCATAAGAAGATGTACAAGATGCGTCAAAAATCTAGAACGTTCATGATCAATGCAATCACATTCAAGGAATTCGACAGGTGCACTAACAAAGAGACAACAAAGAGCATTCTAACTCTGACTTATGAAGGAAGCAAGCAGGTTCAAGAAGCAAAGGCAAACATCCTAGTCAACAAGTACGAGTTGTTCAAGATGGAAGAAGATGAATACATTGAAGCAATGTTTTCCAGATTCCAGACTCTGGTTTTGGGATTAAAGGTACTCAAGAAGAGCTACACGACTGCTGACCACATGAAGAAAATTCTTAGAAGCTTGCCAACCAAGTGGAGACCAAAGATCACTGCAATCTAGGAAGCAAAGGATTTGAACACTCTGAAGCTAGAAGAATTAATCAGTTCCCTCAAATAACATGAAATTGAGCTTGAAGAAAATGAGCCCAAGAAGAAGAATAAAACCCTAGCTTTGAAATCCAAGCTAAAGAAGGTCCTAAAAGCATAAGTAGAATCATAAGATAGTGATTTTGATGATCAAAAACCAGAGGAAGAGGAAATTGCGCTCATAACCAGAAAGGTTCTAAAGATGTGGCACAACAGAAATAAGAAATTTCCCCAAAGGCATTCTAACAGAGGAAAGGATGAACATGACAAGAAGAGCATCATCTGTTATGGATGCAATGAACCTGGGCACATAAGTCAGAATGCACAAACCTGGAGAAAGGAAAACACCAGAAGAAAAAAACCAGACCTAAGAAGAAAAATCTGATGGCAACGTGGGATGATTCTAATGAATCTTCTGATGATGAAGAAGCAGAATTAGCAATGATGTCTCACAACATCAATTCTGCCTCTAGATCCAACATAAAATCTGACTCTGGAAGTGAATCAGAAGAAGTAGAATTGGCTCTGATGGCTCACCTTCATTCTACCTCTAGATCCAACCCAGACTCTGATTCTGGAAGAGAATCAGAAACAGAACTGGCTCTGTTGGCTCACACAAGCTCTACATCTGGATTCGATACAGACTCTGATCCTGGAAGTGAATCATCAGAAGATTGAAAAGAGGTATTTTCAGAACTTACCCGATCTGATTTAATCACTACAATGAATGGTATTTTAAATGTTAATAATAAACTGTCTTTAAAAGTGAAAATACTTAGGAAAGAGAATACAATTCTTACCAAAAAATTAAATTTTTTAAAGAATTAAAATGCAGAAAGTAAAACAGAAAATACAGATCTTAAAACTGAAATTGATGGGCTTAAATCTGAAAATCTAACTCTAAAAAGTAATCTTTGTTCAACATCAAATAGTGTAATTCTGATATGCATGAACAAGTGTTACAAGATTTGATTGCTAAAGGTATGGAGAAAAGCAAATATACTTCTATGATCTATGGGGTTAGTGAATGTGCAAACACGAGAAAGGGGGGTTGAATTGTGTTTGACTTAACTTGAATACTTTTCCTGTTTTTATACTTTTAAAACAAAACTTGATGTATAATTAAAAACAGAGTTAGCAGCGGATAAAATTAAAAATAAAACTCACAGTTTTTATACTGGTTCACCGTTAACGAGGCTACGTCCAGTCCCTTCGCCTTGAAGGATTTTACTAATTCAAACCTTGAATTACAACCTTGCTACTGACCCTCCAAGTCAGTCTTCTCAAACAGTCTAACAATCCTAGACTTCTTTGAGGAATGCAGCTCCTATCTTCAGCCAATCTAACAATCCCAGATTGTAGAAGAAATCACAATACTATAAATCTAATTGCCAAGTAACCTGCTACCCCTTCTGCTCCCTCAGCTTGTAGACTCTACTTCAACAACTTAGATTTGACACAGTGGAAGGAAAATAACACGAGTACTTGCTTCTTGAAAGCTGGAACTCACAATTGACTTCTATGAAAATTTGAGAGTGTTTGCTTTGGAAGTGTATGACTCTTTTGTGATTTTCGATTATTGAGTATTCTGCCTTGAGTGTCCTTTTATAGATGCAGATTTGGTCCTCTTCCAATGCTTAAATTCGAGCTGAATCTTGCTGGATTCTCTGTAAAAATAACTTGACCAATTGGGCTTCATATAAATAAAAAACATATCTTCAGATTTCCTTTCAAAATAACTGGCCAATTAAATCTGTTATTTGTTCCCGCCAATGCTCCTGAATTCCACAACACCTCACTTTATTTTTGTAATAAATCTTTTTAATACTTTGATCAAAATAAATTGAAATCTCCATCGTTGATCAATTCTGGACCATCAGATTTTCCTGTGCTAGTCCACATCTGGACCAGACTAATTGCTATGCTGTGATCCTCTGAATTCGGCCATCCCTGGACCACACTTCCTGACCCTCTGATCTTCTGATTTCGGCCAACCTGGATGCGCGCCTGATATGCTATAATCCTCTAAACTCGGCCTTTGCTGGACTGCTCATCCTGTCCCTCTGATTTCGGCCAACACTGGGCCATGGTCTGATTTTCTGATCTGGACCTTTGCTGGACCAAATAATTAATTCTGAACCACTGATCTGGAAATCTTCCCTCTGTTCTGGACTGATTCTGGACTTTGGTCTGGATTAAATTGAAATTAAATCTGGACAATAAATATTTCAATCTGGGCATTTTACCTTTGATTTTAGATCACGTCTGGATCATTCTGGAAATCATTTCTTCTTGTCTTGACTTAGTTTCATGCCCTGAATCATGCTCTCTTATTGTTTGGGTGAAATCTGGATTGATTCTCTTGTTCTGGACTCATAAACTTAGCTTCTGGTTGAGTCTGGAACAAGTCTGGGCAGTTTAATATTTCACTGCCAGGCCATCTTCTGGTCAGAATAACTTCTGGAATAAATTTGATTCCTTTTGGTCTGGATCAACTCTCCCTCTGGCAGGCTTTCCACTGGTATGATCCATGTTTCCTTCTGATTTTTATTCCTTCTGTTCTGGGCCAGCAAACATATTTTCTGGTGATGTTTTGACATCCTGGAACATCTTTTGGAAATTCCAGAATTCATTTTCCTTTGATCTTCTGCTTCTGATTTCTTCATATTCTGATTATATTTAATTTAATAATTCAAGGTACAAAGTAAGTTTACATTGAGTTCTTTTGTAAACATCAAAATCCTAAGTCTTAGAACCAACTTGGTTCCAACAGTTAGTAACAATGGTTAAAGAGGCTTAGGATTTGATGAATCTATAATTGCAACTAAACCTATCCCCTCTAATGTTTTGTGTGCTGTTTGTGCTAAGAAAGGTCACTCAAAATTGTCTTGTCCCATGATACAATCAAGGAAAGACAAGAAACTTTTCAAGACTAACAAACCTGGACCCAACCATATTTGGGTACCAAAAATAAAATTGTTTATGTTGCAGATGTTCTGAGCAACCAAAGTGAAACACCAGTCATGGTGCCTGGTCAATAGATGCTGGAAATACATGAAGGGAAAAAGGTCTATGTTCCAGCACTTACCAAGCAGAAGCAAATTGACTCTAAAACAATGCCTATCAGAACCAAAACTATATGAAGAACAGGAAATATCAAAACAGAAAGAGGAAGGACACATATCAACAAAACTGGAACTGCTAGAAGAAATAGAATTATCATCAGTTCCAGAATTATCAGAGGAACTTGATATATCAGCAGAAAGAAAAGAATCAGAATCAGGAGAGTTCTTCAAACACTCTAGTAAAATTCATCAAGACTACACACCAGGAAGGGAATTCAAAGCCCTTCATCCAAACCATCTAATCACATAACATATCGATTCAAAATCTGAAAATCAGAAACAAGAGGATTTTCAGATTAAACTGAAACTGTTGACTTAGAGGTTGCATCTTGCTGTAAATACTATTATTGTTTGGTATTTATGTTTACTATGATAACAAGAAGCTTGATCTTAAAAATCAAAGCTAGATAAGTATTATGTAGGTTTTCAAACTGTCAGAGGAACCAATTGATCCACGTGATATGAACACTTAACCAAAAACAGTATTTCATTGGCTTCAAAAACAAGCAGAAACCACCAGAAGCAAAATTAATGGTTTGGCTGTATTGAGTGCATTTTTAAATTATTTTATTTGTATTATGTTATATGAAAAATAGATTGACCTGAAAAGTCAAAGCAAGATGAAGCTGATGCAGGATAACCAGAACCAGAGGAAACTGATGCTGGTTTACCAAAACCAGAGGAAATCGAAGCTTGTTTACCAAAACCAAAGGAAATCGAAGCTGGTTTACCAGAACCAAAGGAAACCGAAGCAGGATTACCAGAACCAGAGGGAACCGATGCAGGTTTACCAGAACTAGAGGAAGCTGATGTAGATTTACTAGAACTAGAAGCTGATACAGATCTACTACAACCAGAAGCTAATACCGGCAAAAGAACTTGAAAAAGCGGAAGCTACAAGCAAGAATACGACAAATCTTCATAGGATAAAATTGAAGATGAGTCAGAAAAAGGATATAGATGGAGTCTACCAATGCAAGAAGAGAAAAATGAATGATATTTTGGATCTAGTTCTAAGACTAGAAAAGAACATTATTGGAACCAAGTGGGTTTTTAGAAACAAGCTGAATGAAATAGGAGAAGTTGTCAGAAACAAGGCATGATGTGTTGCACAAGGATACAGTCAGCAAGAAGGTATTGACTACACTGAGACTTTTGCTCTAGTGGCCATGTTAGAAGTTATTTGTATCCTACTTTCCTTTGTTGTTAATAATAACATTTCATTATTTCAAGTGGATGTTAAAAGTGCATTTTTAAATGGTTATATAAGTGAAGAAGTCTATGTTAAACAACCCCCAGGTTTTGAAAGTTATGAATTTCCAAACCATGTTTTTAAAACTTAAAAAAATATTTGTATGGTTTAAAACAAGCACCTAGGGCATGGTATGATAGACTTAGTAACTTCTTACTTAAAAATAACTTAGAAAGAGGATAAGTAGACAATACTCTATTTAGAAAATCAATAAAAGATGATATTCTGATTATTCAAGTTTATGTTGATGATATTATCTTTGGATCTACTAATGGCACTCTCTGCCAAGAATTTTCTAAATTGATGCAACAGGAATTTCAAATGAGCATGATGGGAGAACTTAAGTTCTTCCTAGGGATACAAATTCAGCAAAGTCAAAAAGGTATATACATTCATCAATCAAAATATACAAAAGAGATTCTCAAGAAATTTAGGATGAGTGATTGCAAACCTATGGCTACCCCAATGCACCCTACCTGCTCATTGGAAAAGGATGACTCAGGCCAAAAGCTGATCAAAAATCCTACAGAGGTATGATATGATCTCTACTCTATCTCATTGCTTCTCGATCTGACATTATGTTTAGTATATGTGCATGTGCAGTATTTCAGTTTGACCCTAGGGAATCCCTTAAAAGGCACTACCAATCTCATCCTGTTCTACAAGAAAACTCCTACATATCAACTTAGTGGATATTGTGACAACACTTCAGCCATCAACCTAACAAAAAACCTTATCCTTCATTCTAGAGCCAAACACATAGAGATCAAACATCACTTCATCAGAGATTATGTTCAAAAAGGAACACTCAACATACAGTTTGTAGACACTAACCACCAATGGGCTGACATATTCACTAAACCACTACCTGAAGATAGGTTTGACATCATCAACAAAAACCTTAACCTTACCTTTATCCCTGACCAAATAGCTTAGTGAATTTTCTTTGTTATATGTATTTTATTATTTTCGTGTACTTTTATTAAAAAAAAAAAAAGAGCAGAAGATTAAAAAAAAGCAGAAGATGAAATAAAAAAAAATTCATAGGATCTCCTTTATTCCTTCATTCCTTGTTGTCTGATAACTAAAGGGGGAGAAGATGTATTTGATAAAGTATTAGAAAATCTGGGGCATTAGACTTAGGGGGAGAAAAATAATTTGAGCTTAATCTTAGAAGGAGTCAAAGTCAAAAAAATAAAAATAGTTATAAAAAATACAAATTTTGTCATCATAAAATTTTGATGTTAACAAAATTATTTTATGAAAATCACATTTTGACTTAGAAGAAGAATGAAAAATCAGAGGAAGTGAAAAACGAGAGGATGACTTCACCAGAAGCAGAAACGAGACGATGACGTCACTAGAAGCAGAAACCAAAAGATGACATCACAAGAAGCAGAAACCAGAAGATGACGCCACCAGAAGTAGAAACCAGAAGATGACGTCACCAGAGGATAGAGTCACCAGAGGATATAGCCAGTAAGAGAATACCAGAAGATACCTCTAGAGGATACTAGAAGATATCACCAGAGGATACCAGAAGATGTTACCAGAGGATACCTCCAGAGGATACCAGAAGATATGATCAGAGGATACCTCCAAAGAATACAAGAGGATATCATCCGAGGATGCCATCAATCAGAAGCAAGACTCAAGATGTCATCAAAGGAAAACAACCAGCGGATATCATCAGAGGGAAGAAACAATGACATTATAAGAAGGAGACTTGGTCCATACTAGAAGGAAACATGGTCAAGACCAGAAGGAAGCATGTCTAGAAAGAGACTTGGTCCAGACCAGAAGGAAACATTGTCCAGGTTAATCTTGTCCAGAAGGAGACTTGGTCAGACCAGAAGGAAACAGAGTTCAAAAGATAACTCAGTGCAGAACAGAAGACAAGTTCCAGACTTGGTCCAGAACAGAAGATTTGGTCCAAACCAGAAGATAGCATGGTCCAGAATAGATCACATGGTTCAAATTAGAAGATTACAGGTCCCGATCAAAATATCACATAGTCCATATCAGAAGGTTACGCTGTCCAGATCAGGAAACAAAATGGTAAACATCAGATCACATGGTCCAGACTTAGTCCAGATCAGTAGATCATATGGTTCAGATTTAAATCATGATGCATATCAATGAAGACTTAATTAAAATTCGAAGAAGACTTGATTGATTTTTGATAGAAATCTTATCTAAGTATTAAGGAGATTTGATTCAAAAATCACTGAAGACATGAAGGAAATTCGAATGAAATCAAAATCAAGAAGATACGGTTCAAAATTAAAGTATAACAGGATTGGCCAACAGAATTTTCAAAGGAAATCTGAGCAAAGAAGATATGGTTCGAAATTAAAAAGAAACAGGATTGGTCAACAGAATTTTCACGGGAAATCTGAGCAAGATTTATCTCGAAAATAAGCTTGGACAAAGTCCATATTGCAGATATAAAAGGAGGCTTCAGGCCGTAACAATAGCCATTGAAAAACACAAGAACTCAAGCTTACAATTCAAAGTTATCCGAGAGTTCAAAAGAGAGAAATATTTGTGCAAAATATAAATATATGCTCTAAGTGTTTTCAGAGAGTGAGAGAGTCAATGTTATAATTAGCTTTCCAGAAGCAACTACTCAAGAGAAACATTGTTATAATCAGCTTTCCAGAAGCAACTAAAGAGTGTGAAAAATAGTGCAATAATCAGCTTTCCATAAGCAACATTGCAAAGTTCCAAACCCTTGTAATCAAACCCGATAGAGGTGTAGATTCCTTCTTCAATATGGGGTTGTCAAATTGGTAGGAGAAGAATTGACTTGTAGGGTCAAGGTGTTGCTGTTCCTCAAAAGTCTGGGGTTGTCAGGCTGTTTGAGAAGACTTGGCTTGTAGGGTCAAGGTGTTGTTGTTCCTTAAAAGTCTAGGGTTGTCAGGCTGTTTGAGAAGACTTGGCTTGTAGGGTCAAGGTATTGTAATTCCTTAAAAGTCTGGGGTTGTCAAGCTGTTTGAGAAGTCTGGCTTGGATGGTTAGGTGCTGTAATTCAAAGTATTTTGAATTAGTTGATTAAAGCCTTCGGAGTGAAGGGACTAGATATAGCCAAGTTAATGGTGAACCAGGATAAATCGTTGTGTTCTTATGTTGTAATTATCTGCTGATGAGTCTGATTATTTATTCATCAAATAACACACGTCAACATTCAACAAAAGAGTAAAAGAATTCAAGTTTGACAAACACAATTCAACCCCCTTTCTCGTGTTTGCACCTTCAATTGGCATCAGAGCTCGGTCTCAAGACTGAGCACTTTACAGTGTTTGAGGAAAGATCCATGGGTTCAACATGTCTGGATTCAATGAAGAAGCTGTTGGAGGAAACATCAACAGACCACCTCTGTTTGATGGGGAACGGTTCGTGTACTGGAAGGACATGCTGAAGAGTTTCTTTTTTTTCACAAGATCCCGAACTTTGGGACTTGGTGGAAGATGGCTATACTGCTCCAGAAGATGTTGATGGTGTTAAAATTCCAAGGAGATATATGGATGCTGACCAGAAGAAGATGTTCAAGTTGCATCACAAATCCAGAACATTCATGATCAATTATTCATCAAATACTTATGCTTGTTATTATCCATTGCTGAGTCTGATTAATTATTCATCATATAACTCACATCAACATTCAAGAAAACAGCAAAAGAATTCAAGTTTGACAAACACAATTCAACCCCATTTCCTCGTGTTCGCACCTTCGTTCCTCTCTCCAGCGTGGCGCTGCTTTCATCATCTCTCCAGTGATGGTGCAACGCAACGCTTCTCCATCAACGACGTCGTAACACATCCCATTTGTATGTAACGCTAAAATTAACACCATAGTGCTATGACATCCCATTTGTATGTAACACTAAAATTAACACCATAGTGCTATGTGTTTGTGTTTGTTGATGATGGTGGGTTACATCAAAGTTGGCTCTTTGTTTGTTGTTTTCGTGCTATGTGTTTGTTGTTTTCGTTCCTTATATTTATGTTGGCTCTGCTTTGAAATAATGGCTATAGGAAATAAGAATTTTTCCATGCCTTTGCAATTGTTGTAGGAAAAGTTAATATGATCAACTATTGATAAAGCAAGGTCACGATTATTGTAAGTCTGGTTTCAAGGCTTTGAATCACATTTCATCTTGTATTGCTGAAGTTATTACTTACAAAATGATATAACTAATTGCCAGCAAAAAAAAAGTATCACCATAAAGAATAGATGATTGCTTTTCTTTGTCATTGAGTGATAGAGAAGCCTCCCTGAGCTGATCTTACTGTTGTTTGCCCTTAATGAAAGGATTTGACTGACCAAAATTCATTACACGCGTACCTTTTCACTTCTTGTGTCATTACTGAAGGTGCAAACACGAGAAGTGGGGTTGAATTGTGTTTGTTAAAGTTGAAAACTTTTTGCTGATTTGATGAACAGTGATATAAATTACTTGGAGACGATGCAATCAGATTCGACAGCAGCGGATAATAAAAGCATAAGTATTTGGACACATAGATTTATCCTGGTTCACCATTAACTTGGCTACATCCAGTCCCTTCATTCAGAAGGCTTTAATCAACTAATTCAAACACTTTGAATTACACAGCACCTGACCCTCCAAGCCAATCTTCCCAAACAGCCTGACAGCCCCAGACTTTTGAGGAACAACAAAACCTTGACCCTACAAGCCAAGTCTTCTCCTACCAATCCGACAACCCCAGGTTGAAGAAGGGACTTACACCACCTTGGCCCTACAAGCCAAGTCTTCTCCTACCAATTGGATCATCCTAGATTGAAGAAGGAACTTACACCACTATCGGGTTGGATACAAAGGTTTGGAACTTGATTAGTTGCTTCTGGAAAGCTGATTATAACAATGACTCTCACACTCGAAGAACTGAACACTTAGAAAATATTTCTCGTTCGCACAAGTGTTTCTCTCTCTGAACTCTAAGATGAATTTGGATTTTAAGCTTGAGTTCTTCTATTTTTTGATGATTTCTTCTTCAGCTTGGAGTCTCTATTTATAGTTGAGATTTGGGCTTTTACTTGGTTCAAGTTTAATTTCGAATTGTATTTTACTCAGATTTCTTTGGTAAATTCTTCAACTTGATTTTGTTCCTTTTTAAATTTGAACCAAATCTTCTTTTGATTTAAATCAAATCTTCTTCAGACTTTGATCATATCTACTTCAAATTTCAATCAAGTCTTCGTCGAATTTGAATCAATTTTTTTACGAATCTTGACCATGTCTTCTTTCATACTCTGATGTATGCCTCGGATGGTATCCTCTAATTTTTGCCTCGGATGATATCCTCTGACTTTTTCCTTGGATGTTATCCTCTGATTTTTGCCTCGGATGATATCCTCTGATTTTTGACTCAGATGATATCCTCTAATTTTTTCCTCTTATTATATCCTCTGATTTTTTCCTTTGATGATATTCTCTGATTTTTGCTTGATGACATCCTCTGGTGATATCCTTTGGTGGGATCCTCTGGTGATATCCTTTGGTGATATCCTCTGGTGACATTCTCTGGAGGTATCCTTTGGTAACATCCTCTGGTGGTATCCTCTGGTGATATCCTATTGAGGTATCCTCTGGTGGCATCCTCTAAAGGTATCCTCTGGTGACATCCTCTGGTGGCATCCTCTGGAGGGATCCTCTTGTGACATCCTTTGGTGGCATCTTCTGGTGACATCCTCTGGTGGCATCTTCGGGTGACATCCTCTAGTGGTATACTTCATCGAATCCTCTGGTGGCATCTTTAGGTGATATCCTCTGGTGGCATCCTTCTTCGAAGTTAAATATCTCATAAATTACTTTTGTTAACATCAAAACATTAAGTGTAAAACCAACTTGGTTCAAACAATTACTTCCATGTTCCTTCAAATTGCTCCTTCATTCATCTTAATGCGAAAAACCCTAAAATTAATCATCTTGCTAAAAAACCCAAATCCCTAAAGTCACTTGAAGCCTTACGTGATCAAACTCGAAGCTCTGCGTACTCAAACTTGAACTTCAACTGAAATCCTTGCGTATTGCTTTGCATCGCCACTGCATTTTGTTCTAAGCTTCATAGGTATGAATCTATTTCTTATTTCCTTTTTCTGTATCTCTCGACTTCACTCTTGTTGATTCCTTTTTTTTACATCTCATAAATTCGTTGATGTTGATTCCTTGATCTGCATCATGTTCCTGATTTACAAACCCTAATTTGGTGTTACTAGAATGATTTAATGAAAGCTAACATCAAATTCTGATTTAGTCTTCACAAGATGTTTTTTCTTTGTTGGTGTAGGGTTCTCTCTACATCTCATAGGCTTCTAACAAGTATTGAGTACTTTGCACTCATGACAAATGTTTTTGTTGTTGCTGTTTATGTTATTATTATCAATTATCAAATAATAAAATGTATTTTCTCTAAAGTATCTTTGCGATTGTTTTGTGAATCCACTTTATAAATCGTTTGCACGTTTTGTTCCTTACTGCATTGTAAATCTGTTTTGTTTAAGGTTAATCTTTTATTTTTGTACTATGTTGAAGTATCTTTTTTGTGTGTTTTTGGTTCTAAGGTTGTAAAAGTTAAATTATGTTCAATATATAATCTATTAGGTTGAGATAAAAGTAATGTTAATCTTTTGCATGTTTTGTTCTTTTATGCATAGTTAATCTTCTTTAAAGCAATGGATAAGTCATGGATTATGAAGCCACACACATTAGTTGAATATGATCAAGGGATAAAAGGATTTATTAATTTTTCCTTTCGAGATGAATTAGAAAATGGCGAAATAATATGCCCTTATAAACGTTGTGGTTTCAAAAAACCACAGAGTAGAAGTGTAATGTACGATCACTTAAAGTACAAACCATTTCCAAAGGGATATACAATTTGGGTACATCATGGGGAGCCCATAGGGGAAACTAGTACTATCTCACCTAATAGTGTTTCAAATATAGTTCAAGACATAGTTGTCGTTGATGATCATATTGAGAACATGATCATTGATGCTTTTGGAGTTGCAAAGCATGCAAACGAAGTACCCATTGAATCAAATGTTGAGATTGATCAGAATGAAGATATGGTGCCAAATGCAACCCAGCAAAGGTATGAAGAGGCCAAAGAGTACTATGAATTAAGTAGAGAAGGAGAACAACCTTTGTATGAAGGGTGTGTTAAATATTCAAGACTATCTTTTTTGGTAAAGTTGTATCACATCAAATGTTTATGTGGAATGACTGATAAAGCCACTTCAACTTTTAATGATGATTTTGATGACAAAAATCATGATATGAATTTATGATTGTTAATAATTATAGTTTATCCTTAAGTTGATATGGTACTCTTCGATCTATGTTATCTATTTACTAATTTTTTTATTGTTGCATTGTGTGTAATGTTTAGCTTGCATCCTATCTGTTTAGCTATTTGCATTGGTCTAACTTGGTTGTAATCAATGTTTGAAGTGTAAGTGTGTTTGGAGTCTCAATCTTGTGAACAAAATGGAATCATCATATGAGGATATTCGGCGCGAAACAATGGAAGATAATTACAAAAGGATGAAGGCTCTCAATCTAACTCATCTCTCTTAATCCCTTCACAAATCTTCTTCGACCATTTCAAAAACCACACCGGTTAGTAATAACTCAAAATACTAACAATATAACATGTTTCTTATTCGTATTATATGTTGATTTTTATTTAATTACATGGATAATAAATGATTGTAGCATTTCACGAAGGGTCGATCGAGGCTTATACTACCCGGAGATCTTGAAGTAGCCAAAATTAAGCACCTGCGGAGACATGGTTTAAAACCAACAATCCAAACGACAGTTGTGCCACCTACCCAGGTGACAACACCACTAGTAATGCAAGCGATAGAACCACTACCTTCTTAGATGACAGCACCACCAACTACAGTGCAACCGACAAAATCACCACCTTCTCAAGCGACAACACCAAGAGCAGTGCAAGCGATAGAAGCAACACCTTTCCAAGAGACATCCTCTCACTCTGAAGATCTGGTTGAAGATGAGCCAGAAATTTCTCAAAAAAGGAATTCTACATATTGGGATGTAGAAGTTATTAGTATGTTATCTAATGTCTAATTATATTTATATAATTTAATTGTTTTGCATGGTTGATGTATGACATATTTCGTTGAATTATGTGTTAGATGAGGCAGGACATATTTCAAAGACACACTTAAGGGTATCAGACGTGCTTGAAGCTCCTCCTAATGTTAGCAGAATAATAACTAGATGGAATTCAGATAGGCAACCGGTAGGATCAGCTACTGGATTGTTAGGCGGTTTTTTGGGTGAAATTGCAAGGATGTTTTAGGATTTTCCTATAATGTACGACAATTGGAAACAAGTTCCATCGGCAAGAAAAAATGAAATTTTTAGGGATAAAATAAAGGTATCAATGATAAACAACTGAATATTCTTTATTTATTGTTTTGATTGTAAACTAACTTTTTTTTATGATTGTTAGTCAAAATTTGTTGTTGATGATGGAGACAACAAAAAATATATCCTTACGAGCCTTGGAAAAAAATGGTGAGATGCGCGATGTAGGTTGTTTAAGAAATTTTATAAGTGGGATCTTTCTTTGGAGGAAAGCCTACAAAATATCCACGTTCTATTGATCAAGACCATTGGACTATTTTTGTCCAATATAGGCGTAAGACAAAAACAATGGTAACCATTCTTTTGTTGCTTTGTCATTTGTTTTCTACTATTATGTTTTCTGATGTCATTTGTTTTCACTACAGGAGAAGGTTGATAAAAATGCTGCAAATAGAGAAAAGCTAAGGATCCTTCATACATTAGGCTCTAAGACGCTTGCAAGGAAGAGGGATGAGTTGGTAGGATTCACTTAGTCTACTATTGATTGCATACTTAATTGAACAACTACTTATTACATATGTTTACTTGTAGGAACTGAGAGATGGTCGAAAATACAGCATGGGTGAAATGTATTCAATTTTTTATAAAAAGTCTGATGGGTCATTTGTCAATGACGAGGCCAAGAAAAAATATGTAAGTGTAAAGAATAGAAGGGTTATGTAATTGTAATTATTTCTTATTGACCACTTTATAAATTAAAGATGCAACTGTTAGTTTGGTAATAGTGAATTGCAAAGTTATAAAACTATAACATTACTTATATGGGAATAGATGTAGTTAGTTTAGTTCCAATTTGGTCATTGAATACACTGATTGTATTGATGTGCTTGCTTCAATGTTACATAGGCTTGATTTGGTGCATTATGGTTGGATGTAGTTAGTTTTGGTGCTTGTACCAATATAGTTCATCTATTTATTGTCTTAGATGATATCAAATTGATTGTTCTTTTGCAACACATACTTGAATGTACTACTTGGTGTTTTTCTGTTGAAATGGTTTAGAATTCTAGACCTTTCTGTTACAGAGAGGAATTTAGTTTGCTTCCTTTGTTTGTGCAGGAACAATTGCAAGCTAAAATTGGGAAGACTCATTCTCCAAATGAAGCATTTGTTAATGTGTTTGGAAAATAAAATCCAGGATATGTTTGTTGTATGGGACATGGAATAACACCGTCTCAAATCACTACATCTACTTCTCACTCTGTAAGATCAATGTCTTCCTCCAAAGCTAATGAGAAGATGGAGAAAATATAAGCTGAAATCGATATGCTTAAGAAAAGGGATTCTGAATTTGATATGTTGAAGGAGCGAATTGCTTTCTTCTTGCAAATGCAAAATTCTAGAGAAAAAAAGGTAAAATTGTTTTCTTAGGAAACCTGTTTATAAAATCCTATGAAAACTGTTTGTCTTTGGTTAAAAATATCAATTGTGTAATGATTGATATTTTCTATATGAGAAATTTAGTTAATTAATATTTGACAATGTTTATCAAGATTCATTGAGGTTAATATAATTTTTTTTCCAAGCAACAGACATAGAATCACCAATAAATGGTAGACATTCATTTGTTTATAGTGAAGGTGCAACCACGAAAAGAGGGGGTTGAATTGTGTTTGTCAAACTTGAATTCTTTTTGCTATTTTTGATGAATGTTGATTTAAGTTATTTGATGAATAATTAATCAGACTCAGCAGCGGATAATAATAACATAAGAACACAACGATTTATCCTGGTTCACCATTAACTTGGCTACATCAAGTCCCTTCACTCCGAAGGCTTTAATCCACTAATTCAAAATACTTTGAATTATAGCACCTGACCCTCTAAGCCAGTCTTCCCAAACAATTTGACAACCCCAGACTTTTGAGGAATAACAGCATCTAGACCCTACAAGCCAAGTCTTCTCAAACAGCCTAACAACCCCAAACTTTTGAGGAACGATAACGACACCTTGACCCAACAAGTCAAGTCTTCTCCTACCAATCTGACAACCCCAGATTGAAGAAGGAAAACTGATTTTAACATTGACTCTCACTCTCTGAAAACACTTAGAGCATATTTATATTTCGCACAAGTATTTCTCTCTTTTGAACTCTCGGATAACTTTGAATTGTAAGCTTGAGTTCTTGTGTTTTTCAGTGCCTAATGCTGCAGCCTGAAGCCTCCTTTTATAGCTGAAATTAGGGCTTTGTCCAAGCTTATTTTCGAGATAAATCTTGCTCAAATTTCCTTTGAAAACTCTGTTGGCCAATCCTATTTTACATTAATTTTGAACCGTATCTTCTTGCTTCAGATTTCATTCGAATTTCCTTCAAGTCTTCAGTGATTTTTGAATCAAATCTCCTTAATACTTTGATCAGATTTCTATCAAAAATCAATCAAGTCTTCTTCGAATTTTAATTAAGTCTTCACTGATCTGCATCATGATTTAAATATCGACCATATGATATGCTAATTTGGACCAAGTTTGGACCATGTGATTTGATGTGTACCATTCTGTTTCCTGATCTGGACAGTGTAACCTTTTGATCTGGACTATGTGATATTCTGATATGAACCTGTGATGTTCTGATCTGAACCATGTGATCTGTTTTGGACCAAGCTATCTTCAGGTCTGGTCGAAGTCTAGACCAAGTCTTCTGTTTTGGACCAAGTCTTGAATATGTCTTCTGTTCTGGACCAAGTCTGGAACATGTCTTATGTTCTAGACTGAGTTATCTTCTGAACTCTGTTTCCTTCTGGTCTGACCAAGTCTCCTTATGGACAAGATTACCTTCTAGTCTTACCAAGTCTTCTTCTGGACAATGTTTCCTTCTGGTCTGGACCAAGTCTCCTTCAGGACCATGTTTCCTTCTGGTCTGGACCAAGTCTCCTTCTGGACTATGCTTCCTTCTGATCTGTGCCATGAATAATATCCTCTGATAATGTCATTGTTTCTTCCCTCTCATGATATCCTCTGATGTTTACCTTTGATAACATCCTCTGATTCTTGCTTCTGATGGGATCCTCTAATGATATCCTCTAGAGGTATCTTCTGGTATCCTCTGGAGGTATCTTCTGGTATCCTCTAGAGGTAACTTCTGTTATCCTCTGGAGGTATCATCTGGATGCATCCTCTGATGACATCCTCTAGTGATATCTTCTGGCCGTATCTTGTGGTGACATTTCTATCTTCTGGTGACGTCATCCTCTGATGACATCTTCTGCTTCTGATTTGTATCTTCTGGAGGTATCTTCTGCTGACGTCATCCTTTTGTGACATCCTCTGGTGACGTCATCCTCTGATTTATGCTTTTGGTGACGTCATCCTCTGATTTTTACTTCTGGTGAAGTCATCCTCTGATTTATTCTTCTAATTCAAAATATGATTTTCATAAAATACTTTTGTTAACATCAAAACTTTAATTGAAAGAATCAACTTGGTTCCAACATATAGCCATCAACCTGATGATCGTGGAGCAACATCATTAGGGACTGATTAGATTTTTGATAAACTTTTATGTTTCATGGAGTTGTTTTGTATGTTTAGCCACTCCACTAATGTTTTGAATATTTAAACTACTTTATTTATTATTTTAATTAAGTTCAAAGTATGAATTAGTGTTATTTCTTTTGAAAAAATTATATAAATTGAATTTAGTTACAATAGTTATATAATTGTGTATTTAAATTATGTGGATAATATTTATGAATATTTTTATTTTAATTAATAAAAAATAGGAAAAAATTGTATCATAATTTTTAATTTAAATTATTAGGCTTGCGACGGTTCAAATTGTCTCAAAATGAATATAGCGACGGTTGATAACTGTCGCAATGTTTTAAAAACAAATAAAAATGAACGTGTTTTGCGACGATTTGAACTGTCGCAAAACGTATATTAAGGCGGTTAGTAATTGTCGCAAATGTTGCTGACAGTTGGGACGACGATTTTTTGAACCGTCGCAAACTGACCTCGTAACTTTAGTTAGTGTGCATAATACTAAAACTACACCTTCCAAACGTAGTTAGATTATCTACCATGGATAAACATTTGAGTAGATATCATTATATATATAATTTTTTGCAATTATGTTTGTTCCTTATACAAACATATATAAAATATTAACACTTAAATATATTCAATTAAAGACAAACAACAATAGAGAATAAAAATTTAGTCTTTTGTCAGACACAAAATAATTTTTACCAAAATATTATTAGATCATCATTGATTTAGTGATTCAGATCACTAGTTGGAGGGACACAACATGGAAGTCTAGGACAATGAATTGGTTGACATTCTATTGGTTTATCTGGACAACATGGTGGCAGACCTTGTACATTGCCAACTATAGCACTTGCAACAACAACAAGTAACACCACAAACTTCATGAACATCTTCAAGATAGTTTCCATTATAACCAACTTGTGTTTGTTATGAAAAAAATAGTGATATTTTATAGAAATTTTACTTATTTATAGGGAAAAGGTAAATTCTTTAAAATATCATAATAAGAAATATTAAGACGATAATAATGTTCCTACTTAATTCATTTTTATCATATTAGGAAAATTTTAGCATCTATTGACTAGTTTCTAATACCATATTTTTTACTAAATACATTTTCTATTAAAATATATTAAGATATGTTTTCCATTTTAAATTAATTTCAAATAATGCATATATGAATTTTTAGTAATGTTTATAAGTAGGGTTAAAAAAGCTTTTAGTCTCCATATTTTTTTTGAAAATTCGCTTTTAGTCAACTTAAAAGAAACTGCATTTTTAAGTCCATACCAAAATTTCTTACAAATAGTTTATGTCCCTACTAAAAAGAAACATGTGCAATTGTACTTGAACATTTAAATACAACACTTTAATATTTTATTTCAAATAAAATATTATATATATATATATAAATAAAAGTATGTGTGTTTTTTAACGAATTCAAACATATTTATGTGCTAATTAAAAGGTCAATTGACTAAAAAATTTATATACATATTTTTAAAAAAATTACATTGTGAAATAATATATAATACTATTATTGTACAAATAATATAATAGAAATAAATGAGTTTTTCATAAAATAAAAATTTATTAAACAACTAGAAACAAAAGGTTCAAGGTCACAAACCAAACCTATGAAAAATATAAATAAAAATGAAATAAATAGAAAACAAAAACTGACACTATAAGGCTAATTTTTCAACTGCTCAAAAAGAATTTGAGCTTTCTCTCGTGAGAGTCCAAGGTCAAACATTTACCCTCAATATTATGCGTTCCATAAATCGTATACAATTATTTATAATATGAAGGATGCTATTAATATTATTTATTTCAATACTACTATTAAATATGATTTTTATTTCAAAGTCTTAATTAAAATACTACAAAAAATATTATCCGTTCCATAAATCGTAAACAATTATTTATAATATCAATATTTCATAAATCATGTTACACGTGTTTATATATAATTCTTTTTGATAAATTTGTGTTGCACGTGTTGATATTAATTCAATCGTTTATACGTATAATTTTTTGAAGTGTTAAATTTTATAAAGTGTAAATGCAATTTTTTTTTGTTGCTTTGAAGCAAATACATATAATGGTAGTTTTACTAAGATAATTTTAGTCAAAGTCAAATTTTTTTAAAAATTTAAGAATCGGTGTAAAAATATTTACGGTGATAGTGCATACCAATACATTAGTTGTTCAAAAATAATTTAATATATTTTTTAGACGTGTTTTTTTCTCCATATTTTATACCAATAGTAATATGTCCTATCGATGAGGTTAATTAATTTTAAAGTATTGAGAAAGTGTAATGTTGTAATTAATTAAAGTGACACCGATGACCATTTTAAAAAAATTTACAAGTGGATTTAAACTTTATCCGTTAATATTAGAGAATCAAATTCTTACCATTAAACTAATATTTTATTGACAATGAATTTGTATTAGTTTTTGAAATTATAAAAACAAAAGGTAAACTATTTTTTATTTATTATAAATAATTTACTGTAGAAATATATTTAAATAGGTTTAGAGGATAGAGTACTTTTAAGAGTTATGCAGACAAAAATAATTTAAATAATATTTATAAAGAAATTTAAGCCCTTTAAATTATTTATTAGTTGGATAATACAATAAAAATTATATCTCTACAAAACACATAAATCATATTTTGCAAACGAAAAACTAAATTTGACATCATTTATTTAATTGTTTTAATGATTTGTTGTTCCCATATAAATTTTTAAAATCTGTTTTTTGTTCAAATTGAAATTATGATATATGTAACCAATTCTTTGATTAAAATTGTCTAAATATGGTATATATTTCTCAATGATTAAAGAAACAAAATGTAATTAATGATCTACCACAGATAAAGAATTTTTTATATTTGTTTACAATTGAGTAGATACCATTATATATATATATATATATATATATATATATATATATATATATATATATATATATATAGTATTGCAATTATGTTCTTTATATACACATATATAAAATATTAACAATTAAATATATACAATTAAAGGCAAACAACAATAGAGAATAGAAAAATTAGTTTTTAACCATTATTATTAATCTAATTATTACATATGATATGTATTTTGTTAGACACAATAATTTGTATTAAAATAGTATTAGATCTTCAAAGTTTTAGTGATTCATATCACTAGTTGGAGGAACGCAGCATGGGAGCCTAGGACAGTAAATTGGTTGACATTCAATCGGTTTATTTGATTTTTAAAATTTCATCTAATAAAGAATAAAAATATAAATTTATTTGAATATTTGAGTTACGAATTTGAGAAAATTTGTATTATATTAAAGAATATAATTAATTTTATGGGTTTTGGTTGAAAATTTTGATGAATTTTTTGAATTTTTGTAAAAAAAAAGGATAATATTGTTAACATTTTAAAACATAAAGGATTAAATTGTCACTTAAAATTAAAATAAATGACCAAATCAGGAAAAAAAAAGATAAAAGACTAAAACGTTACCTGAAATTAAGTTAAGGGACCATGGATGCTATTTAGCTAAAATACTAAGACGATAATAATGTTCCTACTTAATTCATTTTTATCATATTAGGAAACTTTTAGCATTCATTGACTAATTTTTAATACCATATTTTTTACTACCTACAATTTCTAGTGAAAAAAATGAAGATGAGCTTTCCATTTTAAATTTATTTCAATTAATGTATATATGATTGTAATGTTTATAAATACGGTTAAATAAGCTTTTAGTCCTAACAAGTTTTTTGAAAATTTGCTTTTTGTCTACTTAAAAAAACTGTATTTTTTAGACCCTACAATATTTTCTTACAAACAATTTAAGTCCCTACTAGAAAAAAAATATGTGCAATTGTACTTGAACTTTTAAATTTTTGAATAATTTTTTCTAAATACGATTAAAATATTTTAAAAGTTTTCTACATAAAAATCTGGAATTTTTTAAATTAAGTTAAATTAAATACGAATTTTTATATGTCCAAAACCCATGATATAATTCAGAAAAATATGGATCTAGAAATCGACTTGTTAATTCATTTTTTGTGGATGACTTTTTTACATTGTTGAAACATGTCTATAAAAAACTCAATCAAACATATATATTGACAATCTAACACGGACTAAGGACTAAAAATGGTTGCATAACAATTTTATAGAGATTAAAAAATATTAAATTTTTTATATGAACGAAAAATTAAATTTCAAAATTTTATAACGACTAAAATCTTATTTAACACTTATACATATTATATTATAGTTAAGAAATTTATATTATTAAAATATAATATTTTCAGTTATTTAACATGATCATAGCCAAAAACATATATTTACTACACTTACTTTAATATTTTATTTAAAATAAAATATTATATATATATGTGTGTGTGTGTGTTTTTTTTAACAAATTCAAACATATTTATGTGCTAATTAAAAATTCACTTGACTAAAAATTTTATATACATATTTTTCAAAAAAATTTCATTGTGAAATAATATAATTATATTATTCTATAATTAATATAATAGATATAAATGATTTTTTGATAAAATAAGAGGCTCAAGGTTACAAAACTAACCTATGAAAAATAAAAATAAAAATGAAATAAATAGAAAACAAAAACTGACACTAAGGTTTTCAACTGCTCTAAAAGAGTTTGAGCATTCTCTCGCGAAAGTTCAAGGTCAAACACTAACCCCCAATCTTATACTTCCAGGATGCTATTAATATTATTTATTTCAATACTTCTATTAAATATGAAACATTTTAAAAAATTTATATAAAATACCACAAAAGATATTATGTGTTACATAAATCGTATACAATTATTTAAAATATCAATATTTCATAAATCATGTTGCACATTTATATAAGTAACTTTTTTTTATAAATTTGTGTTGCATGTACTTATATATTTTATTAATTAAATCCATTATACTTATAAATTTTCGAATTGTTTAATTTTTATAGAATGTAAGTGCAATTTTTTTCTATGAAGCAAACACATCTAAATGTAGTTTTATTTTTAAAATAATTGTAATCAAAGTCAAATATTTTTTAAGATTTCAAAATTTTAGTTGGTTGACTGTATAAAAAGTATGGACGATAACGGGCATATCAATGTATTACTTGTTCAGAAATATATTAATATATTTTCTACATATGTTTTAGTCATATTCAATACCAATAGTAATCTATTATATCGATGAGGTTAATTATTTTTTAAAAATTGAGAAAATATAAAATTGTATTAATTAAAGTGACAATAATGACGATTTTAAAAAATGCTCACACGTGGATTTAAACTTTGTCCTATTATGGTACATAATCAAATTCTTACCATTAATCTAACACTTTATTCACGATGAACAGGTATTAGTTTTTGAAATTATAAAAATAGAAGTTAAAACTATTTTTAATTTATTATAAATAGTTTACTGTAGAAATATTTTTAAATAGGTTTACATGATAGAATATTTTTAGAGTTGCGCTCACAAAAATAATTTAACTAATAGTTTTAAAAAAAATTTAGTCCAATGTTTATTAGTTGGGTAATAAAATAGACATTATATCTCTAGAAAAAAACTAAATCATGTCTACAAATGAAAAACAAAATTTGACCTCATTTATTTAATTGTTTTAATGATTTGTTGAATTTTAAAATTTGGTTTTTTTCAAATTGAAATTGTGATTGTTGTTGAAATCAGAGATCAATGTGTTTCTCAACTAAGAATGTTCTTAGTTTACAAGAAAAACGGATATTGATTGAAAACTAAAACGAAGATTGATCATAAATAAAATAGAGAACGTTCTTCTTTTATGTCAAACGGAAATTGATAAGAATTGAAATGGAGAACGTTAAACGTTATTGGTTTCTAACTTTCTGCAATTTTAACATAAACAAAATTAAAGCTTGCAATGCTAAAATGAACTCACACAATTGCTAATCCAGTTCAGAGTTAAACTCCTACGTCTGGGGGACTGGATCCGACTTCGAAATATCACTAAAATGAGATGAAATGATTACAATACTTTCTACACTCTTTTCTATAAGTTTTCTGCACACTATGCAAAACTGTCATATTGTCTTCTTCTTACAACTTGACTTATATACTAGTTAGTTACTGAAGGTGCAAACACGAGAATAGGAGTTGAATTTTGTTTGCCAAAGTTGAAAACTTTTTGCTGATTTGATGAAGGTTGGTATGAATTACTTAGATAAGAAGCAATTAGATTCAGAGGCAATGAATGTAACACCTCAATTGTTTCAATAAACTATTTAATTAATGAAATAAGATTTTAAATAATTAATTTGATGTTACAATTATTTTAGAATGTATGTTGATAAATTTTGTGATTAATTTTCTTTATATGTGTGATATGTATAAAGTGCTAATCTTGTACATATTAGACTAAATGAGTGTTGTAAATAACAAATATTATATTTTATTATTTTATATATTTGTTCAAACTAATAGTATTTTAGTGTAATATATTAATGAATAAGATTTTATGCGATTTTACGTGTATATGCGTGTAAGTAATTAATGTGATGATTTCATATGCGTTTGACTAATCTTAAGTGTGAACATATCTATATTGTAATTATTTTTAAATATCTCTTATTTTAATTATTTGTTTTATAAATAATTATCTTGGACTAATAGTAATATCGATATTAATTTTATTTATTTTTATATAGTTACTATGGTATGATGATTTTATACATATTTATTGTGATTTAGTAATTAATATAAATTGTTGATATTATGTTTATTTGTTTTTTTAATTTTGACTACTCTATAAAGATGATGTATTTTTATGTGATTATTTTGAAAAATATCATAGTAATAATTATAGTTATTATTTTGAATTTGAGAATTTTGGTTAAAATTATATTTATTTATATTAAGGAAAAATAATATTATGTTAATATGAGTATTTTGGAGAAAAAATTTCAAACTTAGATGACTAAAATAAATTATTTGTTTGCTTTTAGAAATACTAGAAAATGAATTTTGGACTAGACAACTATTTACACCCTTATTTTTCTCTTCTGCATGTTAATTAGGGCTATTATTATTGCTGAATTAGACTTTTCTTTCCTACACATGCGAGTTGCTCTTTACACCCTTATTTCTGGCTCAGGCTGGACTCCTCTATGTTGGGCCTTAGAGTCTATTTTACTCTTGCATTTGTACATCTTATATCTACACCCCTCAATCTGTAATTAAAAAAAAAGAAGAAGAAAACGGAAGACAACAGCAGTAGCGAGGTAGAATGTAACACCCCGAGTTTAAAACACAGCGCGAGTGTATTTTTTTTTCTTTAAAATAAATAATTAAAATGATTTTCCAATTCATTACTCCAAAAGAATTGAAATAAAATTTCCTTTAATTCATTTCATAAAATAGTACGTCGTAATTTAATCAATGAACGTGATTAAATAACTTCATCATAATATTACTAAGTACTTATCTTTGGGAATTAATAATAACATTAATACATTTCAAAATATTGGTGTCATAACATCCCAGAAGAAAATATAAGAGTGCGGAATATTTTAGCGGAAAAGTGGTTCAATAATTCCCAAATTAAAACAAAGTACATTTTCCAGCTCAAAATCCTATACATCAAATCTAACTGATCATGCACTAAGCTACAGTAGCACGGCCTTCGCCGCATCCTCTACAAGTTTCGTCTTCAGCCAGCTGTCCATCCCTCTGCGTTGTCCACAAAGACTCCGTATACGAATATCAAGGAAAACTAACGACGTCTCCGTCGTTAGTGTAACCGTCGGTGGGACGGGTTTGGGGTTCATCTGAGGGCAAAGCCCAATTTCCACAATAATAGTAAAGGGTCACCGATCGAAATTAACAATTAAACACATAACATTTATATCACAGAACAAATACACCCATGGTATAACATATGACAATGATGAAAATTAAGGATGCTCATTTGAAATTTCGTGACATATATGCCTTTTCAAAACACCAACCAATTAATATGGAAAACATGTTGTAAGTACAACTAACACTTCAGCAATCACAGAAATTCAGATTTTATAACGCACTTACACACATCACTTTCCAATCATCATCATATAACAAAATCGTGACCCACCGGTCAATCACCCCGATGCAATATGTATATGCTCATGTATTCAACTTCTTGGAATTACCAAGGTGCAGTCGCTCAACAGACCAGCACATTTTAAATATGTTTGACTTTAACGGCCCTCGAGACCAGGTGCAATCGCTCAACAGATCAGCACCAGTGCAGTCGCTCAACAGACCAGCACAATTTCGATATGTTTGACTTTAACGGCCCTCAAGACCAGGTGCAATCGCTCAACAGATCAGCACCAGTGCAGTCGCTCAACAGACCAGCACGTTTTACGTATTTGAATGGACCACCATGAACACGCGGCCACTCTACAACCCATCACGGTTACTACTTTCACGGGTATTAGCCTCTCACAGGCCAAATACACAGAAGTTAAATCCTCGCACGGATAGAATGGACCACCACGAACACGCGGACATTCCGTAGGCCACTACTGTGGTTACTACTTAACTTCGCGGACCATCACGGTTACCGCATTACTCTGTGGCCCATCGCGGTCACCACTTGACTATGAAATGCATGGACATGCAATGTTTTCTCTTCACTGAAAACAGTATGCAATATCACAAAAACTCAGCCTTTCCAGCATTCCCCCAACACATCTCAACACAAATAATTTCATCATCAAAACATCAATGATTAAACATTCCAGCAAACATTATCCTTTACATTATCTCAAAATTCCATTCTTAATTATCATAAGTCTTTCCCCCAACTCTTAAAATTCATAAAACAGTGTTTAAAACTGAGATTTTTGGAAAATACGAATCTGTATTCGAATACAGCTTCCTTGTATTCGAATACAGAAGCTAAATCAGTGCAGAATCAACACTGTATTGGAATACAGCCTTCTTGTATTCGAATATAGAGGCTGTCACAGTGTAAAAATCAACATTTTCAAAACTTCAGTAGAAGTCTCAAAAGCTTCATCATTACCACTTCAAATTATCACAAAACTCCATTTTAATTTGTCACAAAACCTTCCCAAATACTCCCCAACATTTAAAGTTTATAAACAATGTTTAAAACTTTGATTTTCTGGAAAAACACAAATCTGTATTCGAATACAGAGACCCCTTGTATTCGAATACAGAAGCTGAAAACTGTGATTTCAACACTCTGTATTCGAATACAGCATACTTGTAGTAGAATACAGAAGACAGAACATGTGTAAATTCAGCATTTCCCCAACATCATTTAAGGTTTTCAAGAACTTCATCATCTCTTCTTCAAAACTATTTCAAAAACTCCATTTTAAATAATTTCAAACCTTTCCAATGTTTTCCAACACTTTAAAGTTCCCATGGCAGTGTTTAAAACTTGATTTTCTGAAAAACACGAATCTGTATTCAAATACAGCTTCCTTGTATTCGAATACAGAAGCTAAAACTTGAGTTTCTGGAAAAACACGAATCTGTATTTGAACATAGCTCCCTTGTATTCGAATACAGAAGCAAAAATTGTGAAAGTAAGCATCCTGTATTCGAATACGAGACTGTCGTAGTCGAATATAGATGCGAATACAGTGTTAAAATTTCACTTCTGTATTCAAATACGATAGAGTCATAGTCAAATACAGATGCTAAGTCAGAAGCAAAAATCCTTCCTCTATATTCGAATACAGAGGCCCGTATTCGAATACAAGTTTGAAAACTTGAGTAAAACAGAAGCTTGGCAGGCTGTGTTCGAATACACTCAACCTGTATTCGAATACACCTTCGAATTCAGTGAAATTTTCCTGAAACTACAAAACATTTTCAAACTTTTTCTTTTGAAAAACCAGCATAACCCCAAAACAGTTTTACCACTCTTTTGCAAACCACAAAACTCAGACTTTTTTCATCAATACAGATTTTCCAGAAGAAAACACTTTCATCATTTTAAACCCTTTTATTTTGAAATCATCAGCAACACCAGATCATTCATCCCAGTTTTGATTAAACCACTCAAACAGAATGTCAACCACAGCAAGAGACATTTTTAACCATTTACATTCTGATCATTTCTCAAAACACATGCAAAGCATTTCTAGCTTTCTCACACAAACAGAACAACATGCAAAGCATTTCAGCTTTCTCAAACCATCAGAACAACATTAACACATTCAGCCAAACAGCAAGCATCACATAGCAGCAAAATACAAACATAATGCATTTTCGCATTTTATAACAACCAGCACAACCGTTTTATAAATATGCATTTTGACCATCTTCAGTACAACATGCAAGACATTTTTCAACTTTCCCACACACAACAAAACAACCTTACTGCATTCAACCAGACAGCAATCATCACAGAAACATTACACATCAACAGAATGCAGAATGCATTTTCTTCATTTTTCAAAATGTCATTGCAAAAAAAGTTTTTCTTTAAACAATGATGAAAACATCACTAATGTCATGACAGTTATGCATTTACAGCCCTAATGCAACTAGAAAGTGGAAGGTGCCCTTACCCTTGTTGCGTTTCTGCTACTTCTCACGTTTCTGTTTTCGTTCCCGTTTACGCGTCAAAAATCGGCGAAACTCCCGCTTGCGTTTGCTGCTACGAATATAGGTTCTCTAGCTTCAGAATGATGAGGGGAACAACTTTTGTACTGGGGGTTTTCTGGTTTGGTGCTTAGATTTCCAATTAATGTCACTTTTGAGGAACTCCCTCTTTTTTTTGAAATCGTGGACAGAATTCAGAATGGGAAGGGAAGGGAGAAGGTGATACTGTTACATGCAGTATGGGCAGTAAGGGAGGAGGAATGGTGTTTTGATTTCACCCATCCTTCTCACTCCTATATATAGGTTTGTGTGGGTGCCACCTCACCTGACACTTGTCTGATCCTCAACACTTAACCAGTCTCGTCGCAATTAGCCGATAATCCCTTAATTAACTGTCCATTAATTTAATTACTCGTAATTAAATTAATTTATTCTTCATCCAATAATCTTAATTCATCTTCCAAAATAAATATTTATATATATATATATATATTTACTCAAAACATACATATATTAAATATTTTACAAATATCCCCAAAATACACTTTAATATTAATCCATAATTTTAATTTAAAAATTAAGGGTCTTACATAGAACAACACATTAACACCCTCTTCCTCTCAAATTCATCCCATCAATTCCTTGCCATTTGAATCGATCCCAACTTCTATCCCACACAAAACAGCCACTGAATCCATTTTTGGCATCAATTTTATCGATTGTGGCTCTGTTTCATCAGAAACAACTGCGCTACTTTCCTTTGGCCCAATTCCGATCTCCACGTCTGTTATCTCAAAAAAATGACATCGTTTTTGGATTCCTCTCATTGAAACCTTCAAGAAGCAATACTCATTTGCATTTTTCGGTGAAGTTGACGTTGGACCCTCCGACACTCTGACGAGCCGTCACGTCTCAGCGATTTTGGGAACTCGCCGTTTATTTGGATTCGCTCACTGTACGTTTTCCGTCTATGGTTGCTATTGAAAACTTTCATTGATTTCTGTGTTAGAGAAAGAGTCTAGGTAAGGTATGGAGTGAGAAAGCGTTTCAATTAATGAGTATAATATATTGTGAGATGAACACGAAACCGTATTTCCCAACGATTCATTCAGGGCTCGCCACGTAAGGTAGTAGCCCTTTGAGGGATGAATTAATTAATGTGCAAATATGAAAATTGTGAGAATAAAATGTGGAATAGAAATATTTATAAGTTGTTGATTGATTAAATTTTGTTATATGTGTGGTATTTGATATTGTTGTTATATTGTGATGACTTTATGTGATGAGATATGATTAATGGTAGTGACATTATGAATTAGTGATGAAATTATGGAAGTACCCCATAATTGATGAAATAGGGATGATTCCAACTTGTGCTAAAGATAATACTCTTAATGGAGTAGTCTATGCTAACGAGGGGAGAAGAATAGATGTTTGGACTATTTGAATGAGCTTGATCGTGGCGGTCTGCTATTGTGCCTTAGGGAAAGATTGTTAGACCTTGGAGGTATTCGGGTGGGGAATTCCTAAGTGAATTGGAGGTAGCACTCCAAATGTCGGGAGCTACCATGCAACACACGTTTACCTCGATTGTCGCGTATATGTGTCTCGGGTTCAGTTGAGGGGATCTATGTGGACAGGGCCAATTTGAATTGTCCGTCCACTGAGATGGTGGCATAGTATCAAGCCTCCTAACCAAGTACTTCAGAGTTAGAATGGTACCACATTGTGAAGTAGAGTCTAAGCTCATGCATAACATTACATCTTCTTGTGATTGTTTTGTTGTGATCAATATGTATCGTGTGCGATAATAATTTCTCTCAGATGATTTGATGTTATAGTGAAATGTATTGATTTGTTGTGGATTCCTCTCACATTTGATTTTGACTTTATAATGTGATGTTTTTTTTCATGAAGAATGTTTGTATAATGATACGGTTTATTACGATTGATTGCGTGTTCTTCTTACATATATTATACTATCAACATGATTTCGAAACTCACCTCCTTCGTTATTTGTGTTTGACTGGCTTGGACCAGCATTTGCGAAATCGCATTTATTACAGGTTAATGAGTCTTGAAGTTTAAATTTGGGAGAAACCCCGCTCTAATAGGTGATATCGGGAATTAAGAGTTGTAATTTGTATTTTACTTTCACTTGTTTAATTAGAAAATACTTATTGTATGAAAACTTTATAAGTACTAGTAAGTTTTTGGAATTAAATCAAGAAGTTATAGTTAAGTCAAGTTCATTGAGATTGCATTGCTTTATTTAAGGAATAAAATTGAATTTTTACATGTGTATTTAGAGGAACGTGATATCCTAAATTAGTTATAAAAATTCTTATTTTTTTGGAAATATATTTTCTTTATCCGCTGCGAATTTTGTTCAAAAAAATCTAGTATAAATTACTATATATGTTGTTTTGGGGTTTAGGGTGTCACAGCGAATAATAAAAGCATAAATATTTGGACACATAGATTTATCCTGGTTCACCACTAACTTGGTTACATCCAGTCCCCTTATTTAGAAGACTTTCATCCACTAATTAAAATACCGTGAATTACAAAACACCTGACCCTTCAAGCTAGTCTTCCCAAACTGCCTGACAACCCCGAACTTTTGAGGAACAACACCACCTTGACCCTACAAGCCAAGTCTTATCCTAACAACCTGACAACCGCAGATTGAAGAAGGAATTGAACCACTATCGGTTGGATACAAAAGATAGGAACTTGAGTAGTTGCTTCTAACAAAGCTGATAATAATAATAACTCTCACACTCTAAGAAAAGAACACTCAGAAAATATTTCTCCTTCAAATAAGTGTTTCTCTCTTTGAACTCTAAGATGGATTTGGAATTGGAGCTTGAGTTCTTATACTCTCTTCTGATTTTTGATGCTCTTCTTCTTCAGCCCTGAGTATCTATTTATAATTAAAATTTGGGCTTCAATGTAGTCCTTGTTTAATTCTGAATTGTATCTTCTTTAGATTGGGTTTGTAAGTTCTTCAGATTGATTCTGTTTGTATTTTGTTCAGATTGAGTTTGTAAATTCTTCAGATTGATTCTGCTCATATTTTGTTGTAGGTAAATCTTTACCAAATCTTTAACAAATATTCTTCAAATCTTGATTAAATTTTGATCCAATCTTCTTCAAATCTTAATTAAATCTTCTTCAAATCATGATCAAATCTTCTTCAAATCTTAATTATATCTTCTTCAAATCATGATCAAATCTTCTTTAAATCTTGATCAAATCTTAATCAAATCTTCTTCAAATCTTAATTATATATTCCTCAAATCTTGATCAAATGTTCTTCAAATCTTAATTAAATCTTCTTCAAATCTTGACCATATTTTCTTTTCAACTTGGTCAAAGATTTTCTTCAATTATAAATTTGAATCAAATCTTATTTTAGATTCTTCAAAAACATGAATATTCTTTCATACTATTTGAAGTCAAATTTATTGTTCTCACAAAATTCTTTTGTTAACATCAAAACTCTAAATGTAAAACCAACTTGGTTCCAACAGTTACAATTGAAGAAGTAGTTACAACTAACTAATTGAATAACTAACAGCCCAAAACATATTGGTTTGTAAGTAACCATCCTAAGTTTATCATCAAAGTCTTCTAATTGAGTACCACTTTTAACATTTCTCCACCTTGGTACCCAATGAGAAGCTTTAGCCTGTGATTCTTCAAATCAGATCCTCTTAGTCCTTGATCTCAGTTTCTGGACTTGATATGCAGCATATCCAAACAGTGTTTGAATTTGCTACGTGTGATAGGTTTTGTAAACATGTTAGCGGGATTATCACTTGTGTGAACCTTTGCCACATTTATCTCACCCCTTTCAATGACATCTCTGATGAAATGAAGTCTGATGTCTATATTGTATACAAATTACGATAATGTATATTATTCCTCGACTGGTTTGTTGAGAGGTATAAAGGATTAAATCCCTTTAAGTAAGAAATAAAGTTTTTGATCGTGATATGAATCACGCAAGGGATCCCTTAACTATTAAGGGATCTATAGAACGAATCGCACTTTTACCACTAAACTATACCCGCTACAATACCATTAAAGTTCAAAAGAAAATAATATTAAATTTTCAATAAACGGAAAGAGAGGGATTCGAACCCTCGGTACAAAAATTCGTACAACGGATTAGCAATCCGACGCTTTAGTCCACTCAGCCATCTTTCCCCAATTCAAAAAATTGAATTATTATGCTTATGATACATCGCACTTGGTTCTTTCATGATACATTTGATTTTTACTCAAAGGAATGGAACTTTGGCTGTCACAATGTATGCAAATAGACTCTTGTTTGAGTCCAAGTTCTGTGATCAATCCTTTTAGCCAAATTCCTTCTTTCACTGCTTCAGCAAGGGCAATATATTCTGCTTCTGTTGTTGATAATGCCACTATGTGTTGAAGATTGGCTTTCCAACTGACTATGTTGTTGAACACAATGAACACATATCCTATAAAAGATCTTTATTTATCTAAGTCCCCAGCAAAATCAGAGTCTACAAATCCTTGGAATGGTTTTGATGTTTATGAACTTTTGTTGTATATCAAACACAAGCATTGAGTTCCTTTTAAGTACTTGAGAATCCATTTAACAGCTTGCCAATGACTCATTCCTGGATTTCCCATAAACTTGCTTGTAACACTTACAACATGAGAAATGTTTGGCCTTGAGCAGACCATTGCGTACATGTTGCTCCCTATGGCACTAGCATATGGTATTGCCTTCATGTCTTCTGTTTCCTACTTTGTGTTTGGTGACTGAGTTGAAGAAAGTTTGAAGTGAGCTGCAAGAGGAGAACTAACAGCCTTTGATATCACTCATATTGAATCTGTTTAGGACTTTTCCAAGATAGCTTTCTTGGGAAATTATCAGTCTTCCTTGCTATCTGATTTTGATGATTTCCATTCCTAGAATTCTCTTGGCTGGTCCCAAGTCCTTCATCTCAAATTCTTTCTTCAGCTGGCTTTTTAATTTTCTTATTTCTGCCATAATTTTAGATGCTATTAGCATGTCATCCACATATAACAACAAGTAAATGTATAATTTTGATGATACTTGTTTATAATACACACAACTATCAAAATTACTTCTAGCATAACTTTGACTAAGCACGAATGAATCAAACCTCAAATACCATTGTCTTGGTGATTGCTTTAGCCCATAGAGTGACCTTTTTAGTAGGCATACCTAATCTTCCTTTCCTTGAGTCCTAAAGCCTTCTGATTGTTGCATTAAGATTGTTTCATTCATATAACCATGAAGAAATGTTGTTTTGACATTCATCTGCTCTAACTCCATGTCAAAGTGTGCTACCATGGCTAGAATTATTCTTATAGATGCATGTTTACTACAGGAGAAAAGATTTCATTGTAGTCTACACCTTCTCTTTGAGTGAATCCCGTAGCTACTAGCCTTTCTTTGAACCTGGGTGGTTCAACTCCTGGAATTCCCTCATTCTTCTTGAAGATCCACTTGCTGCCTACAATTCAAGAGTTGGAAGGCTTAGGTGTGTGTTCCCAAGTGTTATTCTTCTCTAGTGAGTTCAGCTCCTCAGTCATAGCTAATAGCCATTTGTCTTTGTCTTGACACCTGATAGCTTCATTGCAGTTCCTGGGATCTTGGTGTATGGTTTCTTCAGTAGCATGTAGAGCATAACTGACCATGTCTTCATAACTATACCTTTGAGTGGGTTTTGATGTACTTCGTTCTCTGTCCCAGATGAGGTTGTAGTCATCCAGTTCCCGTTCTATTAAATTGTCATGGTCTAGTTCAGCTGAAACAATTCGTCCTGTTGAGTCTGCTGTTGTTCTGAAGTCAAGAACGTTCTTGGTTTTTGTTGTTCTGAAACGGAGAATGCTCTTGGTTTCTGTTGTTCTTTCTCCTATTCTGTAACTTGTTCCACCTCAAGATCAAACTCCTCAGCTTCAATCTGATGTGAGCTTTTTTTTGCAACCTTGATTAAGAACTTATACAGATCATCCTCATTAAACTTCACATCTCTTATGATGATGCATTTCCTATTTTCAGGACACCATAATCTATAACCTTTTACACCACTTGGATATCCAAAAAAGTACCCTTTCTTTGCTCTAGGAACTAACTTCCCTTCATTTACATGGTAATATGTAGCACACCCAAATACCTTTAGATGATTGTACTTTGCAGCATGTCCAATCCATATTTCTTGAGGGGTTTTTAGTTCAATTGTAGTTGAAGGACTCAAATGATCAAATAACAAGCTGTTTGGACAACTTCTCCCCAAAACTTGTTGGAACCAAGTTGGTTTTACACTTAAAGTTTTGATGTTAACAAAACTATTTTATGAGAATAATATGTTTGACTTCGAAGAAGTATACCACCAGAGGATGCCACAAGAAGATGTCACCAGAGGATGCCACCAGAGGATGTCACCAGAGGATGCCACCAGAGGATGTCACCAGAGGATGTCACCAGAGGATGCCACCAGAGGATGTCCCCAGAGGATACCTCTAGAGGATCCCACCAGAGGCAAAAATCAAAGGATATCATTAGAGGCAAAAATGAGAGGATATCATCAGAGGCAAAAATCAGAGGATACCTTCAGAGGCAGGAATCATAGGATACTATCCGAGGCAAACATCAGAGTATGAAAGAAGACATATTCAAGATTTGTAGAAGATTTGATTCAAATTCGAAGAAGACTTGATTGAAATTTGAAGAAGATCTGATCAAAATTTGAAGAAGATTTAATTTAAATCAGAAGAAGATTTGGTTCAAATTTAAAAAGGAATAGAATCAAGTTGAAGAATTTACAAAATAAATCTGAACAAAATACAATTCGAAATTAAATTTGGACCAAGTAGAAGCCCAAATCTCAACTATAAATAGATACTCCAGGCTGAAAAAGAAATCATCGAAAAACAGAAGAGAGTAGAATAACTCATTCTTAAAATCTAAATTCATCTTAGAGTTCAAAGAGAGAAATACTTGTGCGAAAGAGAAATATTTTCTAAGTGTTCTTTTCTTAGAGTATCATAGTCATTGTTATAATCATCTTTCCAGAAGCAACTACTCAAGTTCCAAACCTTTGTATCCAACCCGATAATGGTGTATGTTCCTTCTTCAACTCTCTCTCATGTTTGCACCTTCAAATCTGTGCAGGCATTCCTGCATTGGACATAATGCATCTCATTTTTTCAAGCAAGGTTATATTCATCCTTTTAGCTAGTCCATTTTGTTGAGGTGTTTGTCTCATAGTACTATGTGTGTTCACACCATGAGCTTTGCAAAAACTAGTGAATTCCTCACTACAAAATTCAAGACTATTTTTTGTCCTTAGAGTTTTTATCCTTTTCTCAGTCCTATTTTCAACCATAAAATTCCAATCTTTAAAGGTTTTAAATGCTTCATCTTTGCCTTTTAACATGTAGATCCATATTTTGCTACTATAGTCATCAATAAATGTAATGAAATACTTGTTACCTCCATGTGAGGCAATCTTTGCAGAGCCCCATAGATCACTGTGAACATATTCCAGAATTCCTTTTAAGCAATGTTTCCCTGTAGAGAACTTGACCCTATGCATCTTTCCATACACACAATGCTCACAAAATTCAAGATCACCAATTTGTTATGACAAAATCTCAATTAATTGTTTTGATGAAAACAAACAAAGATTAATTAAAGACTCTAATTATGATTCTAAATTATGTGTTATTTAACATGTGTATTTGAGTGTGATAATCTAAGATAGGTACTACAAAATTAGAAACAGAAGAAGAAGAAGCCAACATATGTTTGATGGCAAACACAGAAGAAAATGAGGTAAATGAATCTGAACATTGCTCTCTATGTGAACAAATGGGAAAAAAGTTTGATAATTTACTTAATGATTCAAACATTCTTGTTCAAAAATGTAGCTCTTTAAAAGAACAATTTTATAAAGAAAAAGAAGAAAAAGATAAAGCTCAGGCTATGAATGATGAATTTAAAAAGATCATTCACAATATGAAACAATATCACTTTGAAAACTATAAAACTGAAAGTCAAGAAAAACAAGAATGTTCTGTAGCACAAAAAGAGAATGTTCTCCTTAAAGCTGAAGTTGAACTTCTTAAAAATGATTTATCTCAATTCATCAAAGCTAGTGAAACCTTTCAAAAAATCATGGGATCCAAGTAGGTATTTTTGATAAAGTAGGACATGGTTTTGATAAAACTCAAAAAAAAAAAAATGTATGATAACTTCTTTGTTCCGGAAAGTAAAGAGGAAAAATGCAAAACAAAATGTTCATATTGTAATAAAATTGGACATCTTGAAATTGCATGTTACTTCAAAAAGAGAGATGATAAAATCAAGAACAAAAGAAGTTTTACAAAACTGGAACAATCTGGAACAAAAATAAAATGTTTTTTCTCCGAGTTACTTTCAAAAAGAAGAACGTTATGGACAAAAACAGGTCTCCAAAATTTTTAACAGGAGAACATTCTAGGATTTTACCAACACATGTTAAACCTCAGTTTTCTAGGAATTTTCCAACACTAAAATGTTCTCATTGTTCCAAAACTGGTCACACTGAACCAACCTGCTATATCAAAAGAAAATCCAATTTCAAAACTAACTCTCAAGGACCCAAGACTAAGTGGGTACCTAAAGTGAATGTAACACCTTATGCAGGATGGATTTCAACATGTCAAGAAAAAGCCATGGTTCTTGGACAATGGCTGCTGAAGACATACGATAGGAGATAAAAATTGCTTCGTTTCATTTGAAAAGAAGGAATGAGGTTCCGTAACCTTTGGAAACAACAATCAAGCTCAAATCAAAGGTAAAGGAACCATTGGTAAGAAAAACTCAGCTCAAATTTCCGATGTTCAATATGTAGAAGGTTTGAAACATAATCTCTTAAGCATAAGTCAATTAAGTGACAATGGCTTCGAGGTTATCTTCAAACCCAATTTTTGTGAAGTTAAAACCAAAACTGGTGAACTCCTCTTTTCTTGGATGATGATAATAGGAATGTGTTGTTTGACAAATGCCTCTTTTTTGGATGATGATAAAAGGAATGTGTTTTTTGACAAAAACAAAACTGGTGAACTCCTCTTTTTTGGATGATGACAAAAGCCTCATGGTTAGATGATGATAAAAGGAATGTATTGGTTGACAAAAAGGCCAAAAACATGTTACAATCAGCAATTGGAATGGATGAGTTCTTCCGCATATCTCATTGCAAAACTGCCAAAGAAATCTGGAATACTCTTGAAGTAACCCATGAAGGAACTGTTGAAGTATAACGTTCTAAACTTAACCCCTTTGTTGGAACCAAGTTGGTTCTAAGTGTTGGAACCAAGTTGGTTCTAAGTGTTGGAACCAAGTTGGTTCTAAGACTTAGGATTTTGATGTTTACAAAAGCACTCAATGTAAACTTATTTTATACCTTGAATCATTAAATTAAATGTCATCAGAAACTGAAGAAATCAGAAGCAGAAGATCAAAGGAAAATGAATTCTGGAATTTCCAGAAGATGTTTCGGGATGACTAAACTGAACCAGAAGATAACTTTGCAGGCCTATATCAGAAGGAATAAAATTCAGAATGAAACATGTATCATATCATTGGAAAGCCTACCAGAAGGAGAGTTGATCAAGACAAACAGGAATCAAATATCAATTTTATTCCAGAAGTTATTCTGACCAGAAGATGGCCTGGCAGTAAAAGTTACACAGCCCAAACTTGTTCCAGACTTGACCAGAAGGTATGTTTATGAGTCCAGAACATGAAGATCAATCCAGATTTGGCCCAGACCATAAGATAGCATGATTTAGGGCATGGAACTAAGTCCAGAACAAAAGGAATGAGTTCCAGAATCAACCCAGACCTGGTCCAAAATTAAAGGTAAAATGTCTAGACTGAAATATTTTTTGATCAAGTTTATTTCAGTTTGTTCCAGACCAAATTCCAGAATCTGTCCAGATCAGAGTAAAAATATCCAGATCAATGGTTCAGAAATAATTTTTTGAGTCCAGTGATGGTCAAGATCAGAAAATCAGACCATGGCCCAGAAGTGGCCGAAATCAGAGGGACAGGCTGTGCAGTCCAGAAATGGCCGAATCCAGAAGTTCATAGCATATCAGGCGCACATCCAGGAAGGCTGAAATTAGAAGATCAGAGGGCTATGAAGTGTGGTCCAGGAATGGCCGAATTCAGAGGACAATAGCATAGCAATCAAGCTGGTCCAGCTGTGGACTATCGCATGAAGATCCAATGGTGCAGATTTGATCATGGGAATTAATGGTGAAGATCTCATGATATTTTTATCAAAATATTATAAAAGATTTGTTATAAATTAAATTGGAGTAGCATGGAAGTCAGGAGCTGTGGCGGGAAGCAATGCACAGATTTGATTGGCCAGTTAAGATATGAAACAAATCTAAGGCTTAAAAAGATATGATTTTTATTTAAATAAAGCCCAATTGGTCAAGATATTTTTACAGAGAATCCAGCAATATTTAGCTCGAATTTAAGGATTGGAAGAGGCCCAAATCAGCATCTATAAAAGGAGGCACAAGGCAGATTACTTAGTATCGAAAATCACAAAAGGGTCATACACTTCAAAAGCAAACACTCTCAAATTTTCATATAAGTCAATTGTTGAGTCTCAGTTTTTAAAGCAAGTACTCTTGTTGTTTTCGTTCCACTGTGTCAAATCTAAGTTGTTGAGGTAGAGTCTACAAGCTGTGGGAGTCAGTAGAGGTAGCAGGTTACTTGGCAATTAGATTCATAGTGTTGTGATTTCTTCTACAATCTGGGGTGTCAGATTGGCTGAAGAACATGAGGTGTTTTTCCTCAAGAAGTCTAGGATTGTTAGACTATTGAGAAGACTGACTTGGAGGGTCAGTAGCAAGGTTGTAATTCATGTTTGAATTAGTGAAATCCTTCAAGGCGAAGGGACTAGACGTAGCCTCGTTAACGGTGAACCGGTATAAAATCTGTGAGTTTTTATTTTTATTTTTATCCGCTGCTAACCCTGTTCTAATTATACATCAAGTTTTGTTTTGAAAGTATTAAAACAGGAAAAGTTTCAAGTTAAGTCAAACACAATTCAACCCCCCCTTCTCGTGTTTGCACCTTCACTAAGTACTTAGGATTTTGATGTTTACAAAAGCACTCCATGTAATCTTATTTTGAACCTTGAATTATTACATTAAATGTCACCAGAAAATGAAGTTTCCAGAGGCAAAAGATGAAGACACCAGATAATGCATCCAGAAGGTACCAGAGGATGCATCCTGAAATCACCAGAGGATATCTTTGCTGGCATAGATCAGAAGGAAGCGAAGTCAGAAGAAGACCTGGACCAGACCAGAAGGAAGCCTGCCAGAGGGAGACTTGATCCAGACCAGAAGGAATCATAAGTTAGACTTAGTCCAGAAGTTATTCTGACCAGAAGATGGCCTGGCAGTGAAATGATAAACAACCCAGACTTGATCCAAACTCAATTAGAGGATAAATTAATGGGTCCAGAACAAGAGAATCAATCCAGATTTGACCCAGACCAATAGATAACATGGTTCAGGGTATCAAACTAAGTCCAGACCAGAAGAAATGATGTCCAGATTTGATCCAGACCTGATCCAAATCAGAAGGTAAAATGTCCACACTAAAATATTATTTGTCCAGATTTAATTTCAGTTCAATCCAGACCTAGTTCAGAATTGGTCCAGATCAGAGGGAAAAGGTTCAAATCAATGGTCAAGATTTAAGTATATGGCCCAGTGTTGGCCGAGATCAGAAGATCAGACCATGGCCCAGTGTTGGCCGAAATCAGAAGGTCAGAATGAGTGGTCCAGCATTGGCTGAGATAAGAGGATCATAACAGATCAGTTTGCTAGACTAGGTTGGCCGAGATCAGAAGATCAGAAAGTGTGGTCCAGGGTTGGCCGAAATCAGAGGATCACAGCAGATCACTTAGTATGGTCCAGATGTGGACTAGCGTAGAAGATCAAACGGTCCAGATTTAATCATGAGCATTAACGGTGGAGATTTAATTAAATTTGATCAAAGTATTAAAAGGATTTGTTAGAAAAATAAAGGGAAGTCGTATGGAGTTCAGAAGCTATTGGCAGGAAGAAAGATTTGTTCCAGAATTAATTAAAGACAGGATTGTCCCAAGTTATTTATGAAAACAAATCTGGAGATAAAAAGATAACTTTTTTATTTATATGAAACCCGATTGGTTAGAGTATTTTTGCAAGGGAATCCAGCAAGATACAGCTCGAAATTCAGCTTGGTAGAGACCCTAATTCACATCTATAAAAGGAGGTTCAAGGCAGAATACTTAGCATCGAAAATCACAAAAGAGTCATACACTTCCAAAAACAAACACTCAAGTTTTCAGTGAGGTTAATTATGAGTTCTAGCTTTCCAGAAGCAAGCACTCGTGTTATTTTATTTCCCTTGTGTTAGATCTAAGTTGTTGAAGTAGAGTCTACAATTTGAGGGTGTCAGAAGGGGTAGCAGATTACTTGGCAATTAGATTCAAGGCATTGTAATTCCTTCTACAATCTGGGGTTGTCAGATTGGTAGGAGAAGACTTGACTTAGAAAGTCAAGGTGCTGTATTCCTCAAAAGTCTAAGATTGTTAGACTGTTTGAGAAGACTGACTTGGAGGGTCAGTGGTGTTGGAACCAAGTTGGTTCTAAGTACTTAGGATTTTGATGTTTACAAAAGCACTCCATGTAATCTTATTTTGAACCTTGAATTATTAAATCAAATGTCACCAGAAGTTGAAGATTGCAGAAGCAGAAAATGCATCCAGAATGCATTCTGGAATTACCAGAGGATACACCAGGATGTCAAAACACTATCAGAGGATATCTTTGCTGGCCAAGATCAGAAGGAAGCAAAGTCAAAAAGAGACCTGGACCAGACCAGAAGGAAGCCTGCCATAGGGAGAGTTGTTCTAGACCAGAAGGAATCAATTGTCAGATTTATTCCAGAAGTTATTCTGACTAGAAGATGGCCTGGTAGTGAAATGATAAACAGTCCAGACTTGTTCCAGACTTAATCAGAGGATGAATTAATGGGTCCAGAACAAAGGAATTAATCCAGATTTGACCCAGACCAGAAGATAGCATGGTTCAGGGTATGAAACTAAGTACAGACCAAAACAAATGATTTCCAGAATTGATCTAGACCTGATCCAAAATCAAAGGTAAAATGTGCAGACTGAAATATTACTTGTCCAGATTTCATTTCAGTTTAATCCAGACCAAGTCCAGAATTGGTCCAGATCAGAGGGAAGATTTCTAGATCAATGGTTCAGATTGAATTATTTGGCCCAGTGTTGGCCGAGATCAGAAGATCAGACCATGGCCCAGTGTTGGCCGAAATCAAAAGGTAAGAATGTGTGGTCCAGCAGTGGTCGAGATCAGAGGATCACAAAGGATTAGTTTACTGGATCAGGATGGCTGAGTTCAGAAGATCAGAAGGTTTGGAAGTGTGGACCAGAGATGCCCGAAATTAGAGGATAACAGCATATCAATTAGTATGGTCCAGATGTGGACTAGCGCAGAAGAATTAAATGGTCCAAATTTAATAATGAGTATTAATGGTGGAGATTTTAATTTATTTTGATCAAAGTATTAAAAAGATTTGTTACAAAAATAAAGTGAAGTATTGTGGAATTCAGGAGCTGTGGCGGGAAGGAACTAAAAGACTTGATTGGTCAGTTATTTTGAAAGAAAATCTGAAGCTTAATAAAAGATATGTTTTTTATTTAAATAAAGCCCAATTGGTTAAGTTATTTTTGTAAGAGAATCCAGCAAGATTCAGCTCGAAATTAATCTTGGAAGAGGCCCTAATCTGCATCTATAAAAGGAGGCTGAAGGCAGAATACTAAGCATCGAAAATCACAAAAGAGTCATACACTTCCAAAGCAAACACTCAAGTTTTCAGTGAGGTCAATTGTGAGTTCCAGCTTTAAAGAAGCAAGCACTCGTGTTATTTTCTTTCCACTGTGTCAGATCTAAGTTGTTGAAGTAGAGTCTACAATCTGAAGGAGTCAGGAGGGGTAGAAGATTACTTGGCAATTAGATTCATAGTGTTGTAATTCCTTCTACAATCTGGGATTGTCAGATTGGCAGGAGAAGACAGGAGCTGTATTCCTCAAGAGTCTAGGATTGTTAGACAGTTTGAGAAGACTGACTTGGAGGGTCAGTAGAACGGTTGTAATTCAAGGTATGAATTAGTGAAATCCTTCAAGGTGAAGGGACTGGACGTAGCCTCGTTAACGGTGAACCAGTATAAAAATTGTGAGTTTTATTTTTACTTTATATCCGCTGCTAACTCTGTTTTTAATCATACATCAAGTTTTGTTTTAAAAGTTTAAAAACAGGAAAAGTAATTAACTTAAGTCAAACACAATTCAACCCCCCCTTCTCGTGTTTGCACCTTCAATTGGCATCAGAGCTCAGTCTCAAGGCTGAGCACTTAACAGTGTGAGGAAGGGTCCAAGGGGTTCAACATGGCAGAATCCAGAGAAGAATTGGGAGGCAACATCAACAGACCACCACTGTTTGATGGAGAAAGGTTTGAGTATTGGAAAGACAGAATGAGAAGTTTTGTCATATCTCAAATTCCTGAACTATGGAAGATGATAGTCAAAGGATACAATGCACCTACTGATCCAGAAGATCCAACTAAAAAACTAGACATGGATGATATGAAACCAGATTAGAGCAGATTATACAAACTTCATCACAAGTCCAGAAACATCATGATCAATGCCATCACATTCAAGGAATTTGACAGATGCACATATAAAGAAACAGCATAGAGCATATTCGACAGTCTGGTTCTGACCTATGAAGGAACCCAGCAGGTTCAAGAAGCAAGGGCTAACATATTGGTCAAACAGTATGAGATGTTCAAGATGGAAGATGATGAAAACATTGATGGAATGTTCTGCAGATTCCAGACTCTGATATCTGGACTGAAGGTCTTGAAGAAAAGCTACACAAGAGCAGATCATGTCAAGAAGATTCTAAGAAGTTTACCAAAAAAGTGGAGACCAATGGTTACTGCAGTTCAGCAAGCCAAAGATCTGAATAACTTAAGACTTGAAGATCTGATCAGCGCACTTAGGTCTCATGAAATAGAACTGGAAGAAGATGAACCAAAGAAGAAGAAGAATCTGGCCCTGAAGTCGAAACAGAAGAAAGCTGCAAAGGCAGCATCAGAATCAGAGGATAGTGACAGTGACTGTGATGATATGGCTTACTTAACCAAAAAGATGGTTAACATCTGGGAAAACAGGAAGAGGAGAGGTTCCAAGAAGAAACATAACAGCAAAGATAAGGAAGAATCTGACAAGAAGAACATCATCTGTTATGGATGCAATGAACCTGGACACATCAAGTCAGAATGTCCAAATCTGGAAAAAGGCAAACAACACAAGAAGAGTTCCAGATTCAGAAAGAAGGGTCTGATGGCTGCCTGGCATGTATCAGAATCAGAAGAAGAATCGTCTGATGAAGAAGAGGCTAAACAGCAATGATGGCACACATCAGGTCTGCTTCTGGACCTCATAAAGGCACAAATTCAAGAAAGAAAATAGGCAGAAGGAAGAATGATCGACGCAATCGTTCAGGCAAGTCTGGAAGCACATCAGAGGAAGCAATTCTGTCTCTGATGGCTCATACCAACTCAAGTTCTAAATACAGCTCAGGCTCTGGAACAAATTCAAAAGATGAAGACAATGAGGTATTTTCTGATCTCTCTAAATCTGAATTAATTGATGCTGTAAAAGACTTGTTAAATGCAAACAATAAGATGTCTTTAAAACTGAAAACTCTTAGGGAAGATAAGAAAAATCTAACCAAAGAAGTCCAAGTTTTAAAGAATCGAAATTCTGAGTATGCAACTGAAAACAAAGATTTTAAAACTGAAGTTGCAAGACTCAAATATGAAAACCAAACTCTCAAAAGTAATGCTTGTTCCACTTCCTTAACTGGTTATGAATCTGATATGCATGAACAATTTTTTCAAAACTTTATTTCTAATGGAATGGAAAGAAGTAAATATGCATCTATGATTTATGGAAATAGTAACACTGGAAAGAGACGTCTTGGTTTTACAGAAACGATTACTGAAAGTAAAGTTGTTCATTCAGATGTTTTATACATTGTTTGTGCTAAGAAAGGTCACTCTGAATTATCTTGTCCAATGGTAATATCTAAACAAGATCAGAGAGCTGTTAAGACTAACAAACCTGGACCCAATCAGTTCTGAGTACCAAAAGATCAAATTGTCTATGTTGCAGATATTCTGAGCAACCAGAAGGAGACACCAAAAATGGTGCCTGTACAATGGATGTTGGCAATGTACAAGCAGAAGAAGGTTTATGTTCCAACATCTACCAAACAGAAGCCAAGTGACTCTGGTAGAAGAAGAACTGGTCAACACAATACCTATCAGAACCAAAATCAAAGGAGGAACAGGAAATATCAAAGATATCACATGAATCAAAACAGGAACTAGAACCAGAGTCAGAACTGGAACCAGAACCAGAACTGGAACCCGAATCAGAACAGGAACTGGATCCAGTATCAGAGGCACAGGAACTGGAACCAGAATCAACACTAGAACCAGAATCAGAATCAGTACCAGAACCAGAACCAGAACTTGAACAGGTATCAGTATCAAAGGTTCAGTATGATCATCAGAATTACTCTAATTATCAAAATCAGTATAATTACCAGAATCACCATAAGTTCCAGAATCACCAGAGGAAGATGGTGTATAAGCCAAAGCAGAAAGAGAAGAATCAAAATCAGGAGAGTTCTTCAAACACTCCAGTGAGATTCATCAAGACTACAAACCTGGAAGGGAATTCAAATCCCTTAATCCAAACCATGTAATCACAGAACATACAGATTCGAAATATGAAAATCAGAAGCAGGAGGATTTTCAGAGTAAAACTGAAACTGTTGACATAGAGGTTACATCTTGCTGTAAATACTATTATTATATGATATTTATGTTTACTGTGATAACAAGAAGCTTAATCTTAACAAATCAAAGCTAGATAAGTATTCTGCAGGTTTTCAAACTGTCAGAGGAATCAGGTGATTCACATGAATTGAACACTTCAGCAGAAACAACATTCTAGTGGTTTCAAAAACAAGCAGAAACCACCAGAAGCAAAATTAATGGTTTGGCTGTATTGAGTTCATTTTTAAATTAATTGATTTATATTATGTTATATGACTAACTGCTTGATCTTGACAAATCAAAGCAAGATAAAGATAGTGCAGGTTCACCAGAACCAAAGGGAGCAGAAGCAGAAGTAGAAGAAACAGAAGTACCTGGAAAGGTAGAGGATACAAGCAAGTCAGCAACACATGACAAATCTTCAAAAGATAAATCTGAAGAGAAATCTGGATATTTACCAGAACCAGAAACTGATTTAACAGAATAAGAAGCTGTTACAGATTTACCAGAACCATAAGCTGATTGAGCAGAATCAGAAGCTGTTACAGATTTACCAGAACCTGAAATTGATTTATCAGAATCAGAAGCTGTTACAGATCTTCCAAAAACAGAAGTTGATGCAGACCAACCAATATTGATGAAGCTTTAGCAGAGGAAGGTTGGATACTTGCAATGCTAGAAGAGCTGAAGGAATGATGTTTGGGATCTGGTATCCAGACCAAACAAAAACATTATTGGAACCAAGTAGGTGTTCAAAAACAAATTCAATGAAAAAGGTGAAGTTGTAAGGAACAAAGCTAGACTTGTAGCTCAAGGATACAGTCAACAGGAAGGTATAGACTACATTGAGACTTTTGCTCTAGTGGCCAGGTTAGAAGCAATTAGAATCCTTTTATCATTTGTTGCTAATCATGATATAATGCTGTATCAAATGGATTTTAAAAGTGCATTCTTAAATGGCTATATAAGTGAGGAAGTCTATGTCAAACAGCCCCCTGGATTTGAAAATTCTGATTTTCCAGACCATGTTTTTAAACTTAAAAAATCTTTATATGTTTTAAAACAAGCACCAAGGGCATGGTATGACAGACTTAGTAACTTTCTGCTTAAGAATGAATTTAATAGAGGCCAGATTGATAATACTCTATTTAGGAAATCCATTAAAAATGATATTTTGATTATTCAAGTTTATGTTGATGATACCATATTTGGATCGACTAAAGGCACTCTGTGCAAAGAGTTTTCTGACCTAATGCAGAAAGAGTTCCAAATGAGCATGATGGGAGAACTCAAGTTCTTCCTGGGAATTCAGATTCATCAAGGTAAATCAGGTATACTCATTCACCAATCTAAATACACTAAAGAACTTCTTAAAAAGTTAAAAAATGAGTGAATGTAAGCCTATGGCCACCCCCATGCACCCAACCTGCTCACTTGAGAAAGATGAAACCACCCAAAAGGTAGACCAGAAAACATATAGAGGTATGATTGGATCCCCTCTTTATTTAACTGCTTCTAGACCTGACATCTTGTTCAGTGTTTTTATCTATGCCCGATTTCAAGCTGACCCTAGTGAATCCCACTTAACTGCCGTCAAACGATTTCAAGCTGACCCTAGTGAATCCCACTTAAAGGAACCACCAACCTTACTTTGTTATACAAGAAAACCCCCACCTACAAACTCAGAGGTTTTTGTGATTCCGACTATGCTGGAGACAAGCTGGAAAGGAAAAGTACAAGTGGCAACTGCACTTTCTTAGGTGATTATTTGATCTCTTGGTCAAGCAAAAGACAAAGCACCATTGCCATGTCAACAGCTGAAGCTGAGTATATATCAGCAGCAGGATGCAGTTCACAGTTACTCTGGATGAAACATCAACTTGAAGATTACAACATCTTTGAAACCAATATCCCTTTGTTCTGTGATAACACTTCAGCCATAAACCTAACCAAGAACCATATCTTACACTTTAGAGGTAAACACATTGAAATAAAACACCATTTCATTAGGGACCATGTTCAAAAAAGAACTCTAAGCATCCAGTTTGTGGACACTGATCATCAATGGGCTGATATCTTCACCAAAGCATTACCAGAAGATAGGTTCGAGTTCATCAAGAAGCATCTCAGCATTATATCGACTAGTTCAAGTAGTCATCTTAGGAATTTTTAAATTTCTTGTAATTTTATTTTTTGTCTTTTATTTTCTGTTTTACTTTTTGTAATTTGTAAAGAGAAAAACAAAAAATACAAAAATATTAGGACCTCTTTTTGGCTAATGACAAAAATGGGGAGAGAGAGAAAAAGGAGAAATAAGTAGAAAAGGAGAGATAAAAAGAAAGGAGGAGTGAAAAAGAAAGAGTGAAAAGAGAAGGAGTTGAAAAGGAGAAGAATCAGGGAGAGAGAAAAAGAAAGAGATGAAAAGAGAAGGAGTTGAAAAGGAGAGAAAACAGGGAGAGAGAAAAATAAAGAGAGAAAAAGAAAGAGTGAAAAGAGAAGGAGTTGAAAAGGAGAGGAAATGTGAAGAGAGAAAAAGAAAGAGAGAATAAAGAAGGAGTTGAAAAGGAGAGGAGAAGAGAATAAAAGAAAGAGTGAAAAGAGAAAGAGTTGAAAAGGAGAAGAAAAAGTCAGTATCAGACTTAGGAGGAGAGATTGGTCTGAGGGGGTGTAATTCAAGTCTTCGAGTTATAAACTAGCAAAATAAGTTAAGGTTTTGTCATCATAAAAAAGGGGGAGATATTTGGGACCAAGTTGGTTCTAAGTACTTAGGATTTTGATGTTTACAAAAGCACTCCATGTAATCTTATTTTGAACCTTGAATTATTAAATCAAATGTCACCTGAATTGAATATTGCAGAAGCAGAAAATGCATCCAGAATGCATTCTAGAATTACCAGAGGATACACCAGGATGTCAAAACACTACCAGAGGATATCTTTGCTGGCCCAGATCAGAAGGAAGCAAAGTCAGAAGGAGACCTGGACCAGACCAGAAGGAAGCCTGCCATAGGGAGAGTTGTTCTAGACCAGAAGGAATCAATTGTCAGATTTATTCCAGAAGTTATTCTGACTAGAAGATTGCCTGGTAGTGAAATGATAAACAGTCCAGACTTGTTCCAGACTTAATCAGAGGATGAATTAATGGGTCTAGAACAAAGGAATTAATCCAGATTTGACCCTGACCAGAAGATAGCATGGTTCAGGGTATGAAACTAAGTCCAGACCAAAAGAAATGATTTCCAGAATTGATCCATACCTGATCCAAAATCGAAGGTAAAATGTCCAGACTGAAATATTACTTGTCCAGATTTAATTTCAGTTTAATCCAGACCAAGTCCAGAATTGGTCCAGATCAGAGGGAAGATTTCCGGATCAATGGTTCAGATTTAATTATTTGGCCCAGTGTTGGCCGAGATCAGAAGATTAGACCATGGCCCAGTGTTGGCCAAAATCAGAAGGTCAGAATGTGTGGTCCAGCAGTGGCCGAGATCAGAGGATCACAACAGATCAGTTTGCTGGATCAAGATGGCTGAGATCAGAAGATTAGAAGGTCAGGATGGACGAAATTAGAGGATCACAACATATCACAAAAGAGTGATACACTTCCAAAGCAAACACTTAAGTTTTCAGTGAGGTCAATTGTGAGTTCCAGCTTTCAAGAAGCAAGCACTCGTGTTATTTTCTTTCCACTATGTCAGATCTAATTTGTTGAAGTAGAGTCTACAATCTGAGGGAGTCAGAAGCGGTAGAAGATTACTTGGCAATTAGATTCATAGTGTTGTAATTCCTTCTACAATCTGGGATTGTTAGATTGGCAGGAGAAGACAGGAGCTGTATTCCTCAAGAGTCTAATTGTTTGAGAAGACTAACTTGGAGGGTCAGTAGAACGGTTGTAATTCAAGGTTTGAATTAGTGAAATCCTTCAAGGTGAAGGGACTGGACGTAGCCTTGTTAACGATGAACTAGTATAAAAATTGTGAGTTTTATTTTTACTTTATATCCGCTGCTAACTCTGTTTTTAATCATACATCAAGTTTTGTTTTAAAAGTGTAAAAATAGGAAAAGTATTCAAGTTAAGTCAAACACAATTCAACCCCCCCTTCTCGTGTTTGCACCTTCAAGTGGTATTGTTGTAATTCAAGGTTTTGAATTAGTGAAATCCTTCAAAGTGAAAGGACTGGACGTAGCCTCGTTAGCGGTGAACCAGTATAAAATTCTGTGTTTTTATTTTTTAATTTACATCCGCTGCTAACTCTGTTTTATTCATACATCAAATTTTGTTTTAAAACTGCAAAAACAGAAAAAGTATTCAAGTTAGTCAAACACAATTCAACCCCCCTTCTTGTGTTTACACCTTCAACCTTATCTCAAGAATATGAACTATATCATATGCAACCCGGAGAACTTATTCTGGACTTGCAGAAAAGATTTTCTCATCTAGCCAACCACTTGACGGCGCTTGGCAAGATCTTTACAAATGATGAATTGAACCTTAAAGTTCTAAGATCATTAACAAGGGCTTGGCAACCTAAAGTAACGACAATTTCTAAGAAGAAAAGCCTATCAAAAATGTCTCTTTCTGCACTTTTCAGAAAGCTCCAAGAACATGAAATTGAACTTGGAAGACTAGAATAGAATGAAACTCTAGAAATGAAGCCAAAAAGCATTGCCTTGAAAACAGAGTCAAGAGAACAGATAGATGATGGACATTCAAATGAAGATGAGAACATCACCTTCCTTGTAAAGAAATTTGGTAAGTTCCTTCAAAATGATAAAACTTTTAAAAAAGGAAAGAAAAGAAAAATCTTCAGGAAGAAGGATGTCTCCACTTCAAATCAAAACTTTACTTGTTTAGAGTGTGGAAAGCAAGGACACATAAAAGTGGAGTGCCAAAATATTGTCAAGAAAAGTACTCACAATAAGAAAGAATTCAAAAAGGCCTATATATCATGGGAGGACAATGACGTCAGTTTATCCTCAAATTCGGAGAGTGACGAATGTGCAAATGTTGCTTTGATCGCATCACACCAATCGGAAGAAGAAGAAGGGGAATGCATAAAAAGTACCTCTAATATGTGGTACTTGGATAGCGGTTGTTCAAAACACATGATTGGTGACAAATCAAAATTTTCAGCACTTACTCTTGAATCAAAAGGCTGTGTGATTTATGGAGATAAGAACAAGGGCAAAATTCTGGGCATCGGAAAAGTTGGTACAACTCCATCTCCTTCAATTGAAGATGTTCTATATGTTGAAGGATTAAAGCACAACCTTATTAGCATTAGCCAACTTTGTGATAAGGGTTACAAAATAGCTTTCAACAAGGATGAATGTGTTGTTCAAAATGAGGTATCAAATAAAATCCAGTTTGTTGGTAAGCGTTTTAAAAATATTTCTATAATTAATCTTGATGATTTGTCTTTAAGAATGAAATGTCTTATGGTAAGTGACAACAATGATGGATGGCTATGGCATAAAAGATTTGCATATATCCACATGGATCATTTAATTAAGTTAGTCAATCATGAACTTGTTGTAGGCTTACCAAAGATGAGATTTATTAAAGATCAGTTGTGTGATGCTGGTCAAAAGGGTAAGCAAACTAAGGTTTCCTTCAATCCCAAGAATATTGTATCAACTTCAAGACCACTTCAATTGATACATATCGACCTATTTGGTCAATCAAGAACTAAAAGTCTTGGTGGAAATTCATATGGACTAGTAATTGTTGATGATTTTTCAAGGTTCACTTGGACCTTATTTTTGGCAAATAAAAATGAAGCTTTTAAAGCATTTAAGAATTATGCCAAACTAGTCCAAAATGAACAAGCAACCAAAATTGTATCAATAAGAAGTGATCATTGAGGAGAGTTTCAAAATGCTTCTTTTGTAGAGTATTGTGAAGAACATGGAATCTTCACTTGTTAAATTGATAGAACTGAATCTTTGATGTATGAATAAGTGTTTTCTCAACATGATTATGTCTTTTAAATATTGTTTTTTTTGTAAAAAATCGACTTAAAAATAAAAAATTTCTTATCGTAGCCGAATACACTTAGCTTGTATTCGAATACACGTTTCCATAAATTTTTGTATTCGACTACAACCAGAGTGTAGCCGAATACATATTCAATTTTTTCCTATATATATATATGTTTATCGTGTTTTTAGGTTATCTTACTTAAACTCAGTAGCCGAATACAGTTCTTCATCCACATCCATTACTCTAAAACTTCATCCAATCTTATATGCAAACATTACCTAATCTATACACTACCATCAATTGCATCTAAGATTACTTCCAACTCAAATTCAAAACCCCATGTCCCCAATAAATTGATCGGTTCAGAAATTACTACTCGGATAAAAAGTTGATCACTCCAAAATATGGTCTTCCAAATGCAAAAGAGGTCACCAAGATTTTGGATCATTTTATAGTGCACTTTTCAGGTGAAGTCATGTATACACCTTCAAAAGAAAATGTGTTGGACTTGAATGTGCTGCCTAGTATGAAGATTGTGTGGAGCGAGCAACTTCAGACTTATGTCCACAAAAGCAAAAGAAACTACATCATACAATGATCAAGTTTCAAATCGTATGGTGATGGACAAGCTCAACTCCCTTCAAACTTTCATTATTGAAAAAATACAGACCATGGACATCTCCATTAACAACAGATTCCAAACGATAGAGACAACCCTTGCCCAGAATCATGAGCTTATGTTGAATGAACTGCATTGCCTGTCCCTCCAGCTTGACAAACTTCAAAATCCAAAGGATGATATTATGTAGTTGGTTGCTGTAGTTTATGTTATTTTGCTTAATGTTGTTTTATTTCTAACTTTACGCTAAATAGTTTATAAGATTTGTGTATGACTTAGACATATTTTACTTTTTACTTACGGTTTTCGATGTTATATTCTGTATTTTTATGATCTATTTTTACTCCCAAAATGTTGGAACAAAGTTGGTTTTACACTTAATGTTTTGATGTTAACAAAAGTATTTTATGATCAATATTATGTTTGACTTTGAAGAAGTATACCACCAGAGGATGCCACTAGAGGATGTCACTAGAGGATGCCACTAGAGGATGTCACCAGAGGATGTCACTAGAGGATGCAACTAGAGGATGCCACTAGAGGATGTCACCAGAGGATGCCACTAGAGGATGTCACCAGAGGACGTCACCAAAGGAAACCTCTAGAGGATGCCACTAGAGGATGTCACTAGAGGATGTCACCAGAGGATGTCACCAGAGGATGTCACTAGAGGATGTCACCAGAGGATGTCACCAGAGGATATCACTAGAGGATCTAGAGAATATCACCAGAGGCAAAAATCAGAGGATATCATCAGAAGCAAAAATCAGAGGATATCATTTTAGGCAAAAATCAGAGGATATCATCATAGGCAAAAATCAGAGGATATCATCAGAGGCAAAAATTAGAGGATACCTTCATGCGTAGGAATCAAAGGACATCATCAAAGGATACCATCCGAGGAAAACATTAGAGTATGAAAGAAGACACAATCAAGATTCATAGAAGATTTGATTCAAATTCGAAGAAGATTTGTCTCAAATTTGAAGAAGATGTGATCAATATTTGAAGAAGATGTGATCAAAATTTGAAGAAGATCTGATCAAAATTTGAAGATTTAATTTAAATTAGAAGAAGATTTGGTTCAAATTTAAAAAGGAACAAAATCAAGTTGAAGAATTTTAAAAATAAATCTGAACAAAATACAATTCGAAATTCAATTTGGACCAAGTATAAGCCCAAATCTCAACTATAAATAGATACTCCAGGCTGAAGAAGAAATCATCGAAAAACAGAAGAGAGTAGAAGAACTCAAGCTTAAAATCCAAATTCATCTTAGAGTTCAAAGAGAGAAACACTTGTGCGAAATAGAAATATTTTCAGAGTGTTCTTTTCTTAGAGTGTGAGAGTCATTGTTATAATCAGCTTTCCAGAAGCAACTACTCAAGTTCCAAACCTTTGTATCCAACCTGATAGTGGTTTAATTTCCTTCTTCAATCTGGGATTGTGAGATTGGTAGGAGAAGACTTGGCTTGTAGGGTCAAGGTGGTGTAAGTTCCTTCTTCAATCTGGGGTTGTTAGATTGGTAGGAGAAGACTAGGCTTGTAAGGTCAAGGTATTGTCATTCCTCAAAAAGTCTGGGGTTGTCAGGCTGTTTGGGAAGACTGGCTTGGAGGGTCAGGTGCTGTGTAATTCAAAGTGTTTGAATTAGGGGATTATAGTCTTCTGAATGAGGGGACTGGATGTAGCCAAGTTAATGGTGAACTAGGATAAATCTATGTGTCCAAATACTTATGCTTTTATTATCCGATGCTGTTGAATCTAATTGCTTTTTCTCGAAGTAATTTATATAAACTTTCATCAAATCAACAAAAAGTATTCAACTTTGGCAAACACAATTCAACCCCTCGTTCTTGTGTTTGCACCTTCAATTGGCATCAGAGCTCGGGCTCAAGGCTGAGCACTTTACAGTGTATGAGAAAAGATCCAAGGATTGAATATGTCTGGATTCAGTGAAGAAGCTGCCGGAGGAAACATCAACAGACAACCTATATTTGATGGAGAACGTTTTGAGTATTGGAAAGACAGGCTGAGAAGTTTCTATATTTCACAAGATCCTGAACTTTGAGACTTGGTGGAAGATGGTTATATTGCTCCAAAGGTTACTGATGGTATTGAAATTCCAAGAAAGGATATGCATGCTGATCAGAAGAAGATGTACAAGATGCATCATAAATCTAGAACATTCATGATAAATGCAATCACCTTCAACGAATTTGACAAGTGCACCAACAAAGAGACAACAAAGAGTATTTATGATAGTCTGACTCTAACCTATGAAGGAAGCAAGCAAGTTTCAAGAAGCAAAGGCCAACCTCCTAGTCAAAAAGTGTGAGTTCTTCAAGATGGAAGAAGATGAAGACATTGATACTATGTTTTCTAGATTCCAGACTCTGGTTTCAGGATTAAAGGTACTTAAGAAGAGTTATACTACTGCTGATCATGTGAAGAAAATCCTTAGGAGCCTGCCAACCAAGTGGAGACCAAAGATCACTGCCATTCAGGAAGCAAAGGATCTGAATACTCTAAAGCTGGAAGAATTAATCAGCTTCCTCATATCACATGAAATTGAACTTGAAGAAGATAATCCCAAGAAGAAAAAGAAAACCCTAGCCTTGAAATCCAAACAGAAGAAGGTTCTAAAAGCAACATCAGAATCAGAAGATAGTGGTTCAGATGATCAGAATCTGAACCTAGAGGAAGAAGAGATTGCTTTCATAACAAGAAAGGTTCTAAAGATGTGGCAAAACAGAAAGAAGAAACTTCCCCAAAGATATTCCAAGCATTCCAATAGAGGAAAGGATGAATGTGACAAGAAAAGTATCATCTGCAGAATGTACAAACATGGAGAAAGGGAAACAATAGAAGAAATATTCCAGACCCAAGAAGAAGAATTAGATGGCTACATTGTTGATTCTGATGAATCCTCTGATGATGAAGAAGCAGATTTGGCTATGATTGCTCAGACTTACTCTGCCTCTGGATCTAACACAGATTCTGACTCTGGAAGTGAATCAGCAGATGAAGAAAAAGAGGTATTTTTTTAATTCTCCCGATGTGATTTAAGAACTGCAATAAATGATTTTTTAAATATTAATAACAAATTGTCTTTAAAACTGAAAACACTTAGGAAATAAAATAAAATTCTAACCGAAGAAGTCAATGTTTTAAAGAATCAAAGTGTAGAATGTAAAACAGAAAATCGAGCACTTAAAACTAATATTGCTGAAAATTTAACTCTAAAAAGTAATCATTGTTCAACATCAAGTGAATATACTACATGTAATTCTGATATGCATGAACAAGTATTTCAAGACTTTCTTGCTAATGGTATGGAAAGAAGCAAATATGCTTATATGATTTATGGAGTTAGTAGCAATGGTAAAATAGGTATAGGATTTGAAGAACCTGTAATTGAAACTAAACCTATTTCCTTGGATGTTTTGTGTACTATTTGCACTAAGAAATGTCTGTTGGAACCAAGTTGGTTCTTGCAATTAAAGTTTTGATGTTAACAAATGTATTTTATGAAAATAACATATTTGACTTAGAAAAAGAATGAAAAAATGTCACCACAAGAATAGATCAGAGGATGACGTTACCAGAAGTAGAAATTAGAGAATGACGTCACCGGAGGATGTCACAAGAAGATGACGTCATCATAAGCAGAAATGAGAGGATGATGTCACGAGAGGCTGTCATCAGAAGATGACGCCACCAGAAGCAGAAATCAGAGGATGACGTCACCAGAGGATATCATCAGAGGAATTTGTTTGAGAAAAATGCTCAAAACAGAATTGGAGCAAAAGACTCGAGAAACAGAATCTAGCTAAAAATATGCTCAAAACAGAATCTGAGAAAAATGCTCAAAACAAAATTGGAGCAAAAGACTCGAGAAACAGAATCTAGCTAAAAGCATGCTCAAAACAGAAGCGGAGAAAAATGCTCAAAACAGATTTATTGAAATACACTCCAGAAGTAAAGCATCAGTGAGCAAAAGACTCAAAACAGAATATGAGCAAACTACTCCAGAATATTCTCAAAACAGATTAATCGAAATACACTCTAGAAGTAAAGCATCAGCGCAAGTTCTAATTTCAACTATAAATAGAGGCTTAATGCTGGAGAATAAAGCATCAAAAATAGAAGAACTCAAGCAAAAATTCATAAGTATTCAGAGAGTTCAAAGGAGAGAAACACATGCTTAAAAGATAAATATTTTCTAAGTGTTCTTTTCTTAGAGTGTGAAGCTGATCGTCATCATAAATTATTCAGAAGCAAACACTCTAGTTCACTTTAAGCATATTGTGAGTATCAACTTTCTAGAAGTAATTACTCAGTTCTAATTTCGATCCCTTATATTAAATCCTATAGTGTTGAAGTTTCTTCTAAAATCTGGGGTTGTCAGGTTGTTAGAAAAAGACTTAACTTGTAGGTTTAAGGTTGTGAAGTTCGTCAAAATTCTGGGATTGTCAGACTGTTTGAGAAGACTTGGCTGGTTTAGTCATGGTGTTGTTGTTCCTCAAAAGTCTGGGGTTGTCAGGCTGTTTGAGAAGACTTGGCTGGTATAGTCAAGGTGTTGTTGTTCCTCAAAAGTCTTGGGTTGTTAGGCTGTTTGGGAAGACTGGCTTGTATGGTCAGTGGTGTTGCAATTCAAAGTTGTTTGAGTTAGTGAATAGGCCTTCTGGAGGAAGGAACTGGACGTAGCCTAGTTAACGGTGAACCAGTATAAATTGATGTGTTATTATGTTATTATTATCTGCTGCTGAATCTGATTAGTTATTTATCGAATAATTCACATTAAGATTCAACAAAATAGCAAAAGAAATCAAGTTTGACAAACACAATTCAACCCCCTTCTCGTGTTTGCACCTTCAATTGGTATCAGAGCTCGGTCTCAAGGCTGAGCACTTTACCATGTTTGAGGAAAGATCCAAGAGATCAACATGTCCGGATTAAATGAAGAAGCTACTGGAGGAAACATCAACCAATCACTTATGTTTGATGCAGAACGATTTGAATACTGGAAGGACAGACTGAGAAGTTTTTTTATTTGACAAGATCGTGAACTTTGGGGCTTGGTGGAAGATGGTTATACTGCTCCAGAAGATGCTGATGGTGTTAAAATTTCCAAAAGAGATATGGATGCTGATCAGAAGAAGATGTTCAAGTTGCATCACAAATCTAGAATGTTCATGATCAATGCAATCACATTCAAGGAGTTCGACAAATGCACTAACAGAGAAACAGCGAAGAGCATTTATGATAGTCTGATTCTGACTTACGAAGGCAGTAAGCAAGTCCAAGAAGCAAAGGCAAACATTCTAGTCAAGAAATATGAACTGTTCAAAATAGAGGAAGATGAAGACATTGAAACTATGTTTTGTAGACTCTAGTATCAGGATTAAGGGTATTAGAAAAGAGCTACACTACTGCTGATCATGTAAGGAAAATACTTAGAAGTCTGACAATCAAGTGGAGACCAGAGATTAGTGCTATTCAGGAAGCTAAAGATCTGAATACTCTAAAGCTGGAAGAATTAATCAGCTCTCTCAGATCACATGAAATTGAATTGGAAGAAGATGAACCCAAGAAGAAGAACAAAACTCTAGCCCTGAAATCGAAGCAGAAGAAGGCTCTGAAAGCAATATCAGAAAATAGTGATTCAAACGATCAAAGTCTGAACTCAGAGGAAGAAGAAATTGCTTTCTTATCCAAGAAGTTCAGAAAGATGTGGCATAACAGAAGGAATAAATTTCCCCAGAGATATTCCATGACAAGAAAGGTATCATCTGCTACGGATGCAATGAATCTGGACATATCAAGTTAGAATGTCCAAATATGGAGAAAGGGAAGTACTAGAGGAATGATTTCAGAACTAAGAAGAAAAGCATGATGGCTACATGGGATGATTCTGATGAATCTTCTGAAGACGAACAAGCAGATTTGGCTATGATGGCTCACACCAACTCTAGATCCGACACAGAATCTGATTCTGGAAGAGAATCAGGAGATGATGAAACTGAGGTATATTCTGAATTCACTCGATCTGATTTGATTACTATTCTGAATGATTTTTTAAACAGTAATTACAAATTATCTTTAAAACTGAAAACTCTTAAGAAAGAAAATACAAATCTAACAGAAGAAGTTAATGTTTTAAAGAATCAGATTGTAGAATTTAAAACAGAAAGTGTCATTCTTGAAACTGATATTGCAGAATTGAAAACAGAGAAGGTATGCTTGAAAAACAAATTTGCTGAACTTAAAGATGAAAGTTTAAATCTTTAAAATAATCATTATTCAACAGCAATTGAAAATACCACAAGTAATTCAGATATGCATGAACAAGTTCTTCAAGAATTTCTTGAGAGTGGATGATTTTGATGAATCTTCTGAAGACGAACAAGCAGATTTGGCTATGATGGCTCACACCAACTCTAGATCCGACACAGAATCTGATTCTGGAAGAGAATCAGGAGATGATGAAACTGAGGTATATTCTGAATTCACTCGATCTGATTTGATTACTGTTCTGAATGATTTTTTAAACAGTATTACAAATTATCTTTAAAACTGAAAACTCTTAAGAAAGAAAATACAAATCTAACAGAAGAAGTTAATGTTTTAAAGAATCAGATTGCAGAATTTAAAACAGAAAGTGTCATTCTTGAAACTGATATTGCAGAATTGAAAACAGAGAAGGTATGCTTGAAAAAAAAATTTGCTGAACTTAAAGATGAAAGTTTAAATCTTTAAAATAATCATAATTCAACAGCAATTGAAAATACCGCAAGTAATTCAGATATGCATGAACAAGTTCTTCAAGAATTTCTTGAGAGTGGTATAGAAAGAAGCAACTATGCTTCTATGATTTATGGAGTTAGTAGGAACGGAAATAGAGGTATAGGATTTGAAGAAACAATAATTAAACCTAAACCTATGTTTAAACCTGTTCCCTTTGATATAGTGTGTACTGTATGTTACAAGAAAGGTCATTCCAAAGTGTCTTGTCCTATGCTAAATACAAGGGAAAACAAGACACTTTTCAAGACTAACAAACCTGGACCCAACCAGATTTGGGTACCAAAAGATAAAATTGTCTATGTTGCAGATGTTCTGAGCAACCAAAGTGAGAAACACCAGTCATGGTGCCTGGTCAATGGATGCTTGCAATATATGAAGGGAAAAAGGTTTATGTTCAAACATCTACCAAGCAGAAGCAAAGTAACTCTGGTGGAAGAAGAACTAGTAAAGACAATGCCTATCAAAACCAAAACCATAGGAGGAACAGGAAATACCAAAATAGACAGAGAAATCACACATATCAACAAAATTGGAACTACCAGAGGAATCAGAATTATCATCAATTCCAGAATTATCAGAGGAATCTGATATATCAGCAGAAAGAGAAGGATCAGAATCAGGAGAGTTCTTCAAACACTCCAATAAAATTCATTAAGACTACAAACTAGGAAGGGAATTCAAATCCCTTCATCCAAACCATCTAATCACAGAACATACAGATTCAGAATCTAAAAATCAGAAACAAGAGGGTTTTAGAGTAAAACTAAAACTGTTGACATAGAGGTTACATCTTGCTGTAAATACTATTATTGTTTGATATTTATGTTTACTATGATAACAAGAAGCTTGATCTTAAAAATCAAAGCTAGATGAGTATTCTGCAGGTTTTCAAACTGTCAGAGGAACCAAGTGATACACGTGGTGTGAACATTTCAACAGAAACAGTATTTCAGTGGTTTCAAAAATAAGCAGAAATCACCAGAAGCAGAATTAATGGTTTGGCTGTATTGAGTTCATTTTTAAATTATTTGATTTGTATTATGACAAATAGCTTGACCTGAAAAGTCAAAGCAAGATGAAGCTGATGCAGGTTCACCAGAACCAGAGGAAACTGATGAAGATTTACTAGAATCAGAAGCTGATACAGATCTACCAGAAGCTGATTTACTAGAACCAGAAGCTGATACAGATCTACCAGAACCAGAAGCTGATGTAGGCAAAAGAACTTGAAAAAGCAGAAGATACCAGCAAGCATACGACAAGTCTTCAGAGGATAAATCTGAAGATAAGTTAGAAGAAAGAATAGATCACTCCAAGACATGGCTAGAACTATGTTAAATGATCTAAATGTTGCAAAACAATTTTGGGCTGAAGCAATCAACACTACATGTTACATTCAGAATAGAGTCTATATTAGATTTACAAGAACCAGAAAAAGTAGAAGCAGATAAACCACTAGAACATGGAGAAGTGGAGGATACAAGCAAGTCAGAAGCATGTGACACATTTTCAAAGGATAAATCTGATCAAATAAGAACCAGTCATGAGAAATCAGAAGAGAAATCAGGATGGAAATATCAATCATGTCATCTTGAAAATCTGATCATTGGAAGTGGAAGTGATTCATTAAAAACCAAATCATCACTAAAAGACATCAGTTGGTTTGGCTTACTCTCATCGATTGAGCCTACCTCTGTTAGTGAAGCATTGGCAGATGATGGATGGATTATTACAATGCAAGAAAAGTTAAATGAATTTAAGAGGAATGATGTTTGGGATCTAGTTCCAAAACCAGAAAAGAACATTGTTGGAACCAAGTGGGTATTTAGGAATAAGCTAAATGAAAAAGGTGAAGTTGTCAGAAACAAGGCAAGACTTGTGGCACAAGGTTACAGTTAGCAAAGAGATATTAATTACACTGAGACATTTGCTCCAGTGGCCAGCATGAATTTCAAATGAGTATGATGGGAGAACTTAAGTTCTTTCTAGGAATACAAATTCAGCAAAGTCCAGAAGGTATTTACATTCACCAAACTAAATATACAAAGGAACTTCTCAAGAAGTTTAAGATGAGTGATTGCAAACTTATGGCTACACCAATGCATCTTACTTGTTCACTTGATAAAGATGAATCAGGCCAAAAAGTTGACCAGAAAATCTACAAAGGAATGATCGGATCATTACTCTACCTTATTGCTTCTAGACCTGATATCATATTTAGTGTGTGTGTATGTGCTAGATTTCAATCTGATCCTAGAGAATCTCATCTAACTGTTGTTAAGAGAATTCTTAGATATCTGAAAAGCACTACCAATCTCACCTTGTTTTACAAGAAAACTCCTACATACAAACTGAGTGGATACTGTGATGCTGACTATGCTGGAGATAAACTTGAAAGGAAAAGCACCAATGGCTATTTTACCTTTTTAGGAGACAACTTGATCTCTTGGTCCAGTAAGAGACAACATACCATTGCCATGTCAACAGTAGAGGCTGAATACATTTCAGCAGCTGGCTGCAGTTCTCAACTACTCTGGATGATGAATCAACTTGAAGACTACAAAATATTAGAATCCAACATACCCATCTATTGTGATAACATCTCTGCAATTTGTCTAACCCAAAACCCGATCCTACACTCAAGAGCTAAACACATAGAGATCAAACACCATTTTATCAGAGATTATGTTCATAAAAGAGTACTCAACATTCAGTTTGTAGACACTGAACATCAACGGGCTGACATATTCACTAAACCACTACTTGAAGATAGGTTTGAATTCATCAAGAAAAACCTTAATCTTATATTCATCCCTAACCTAATAGCTTAGTTTAATTTTTTGTATGTTATTTTATTTTTTGTGTACTTTTATAATTATTAAAAAAAAGAGTTAGAAAAAAAAAGTCAAAAAAAAAAAACAGAGGATCTCTTTTGTTCATTCAATCCTTTTTGTCTGATGACAAAGGGGGAAAAGATGTAATATTTGATAAAATATCCGAGGGAAAAGATGATGTATTTGAAAGGAGGTGAAGATGATGTATTTGATATGAGATCTGGGCAGGAGAAGATGATGTATTTGATATGAGATCTGGGCATTAGACTTAGGGGGAGAAAATATAAAATGAAGCTTAGTCTTAGGGCGAGTTAAAGTCAAAAGAAAGAAAAAGTATTATAAAAAATACATTGTTTTTCATCATCAAAAAGGGGGAGATTGTTGGAACCAAGTTGGTTCTTGCAATTAAAGTTTTGATGTTAACAAATGTATTTCATGAAAATAACAAATTTGACTTAGAAGAAGAATGAAAAAATGTCACCAGAAGAATAGATCAGAGGATGATGTTACCAGAAGCAGAAATCAGAGGATGACGTCACCAAAGGATGTCACCAGAAGATGATGTCATCAGAAGCAAAAATCAGAGGAAGATGTCACCAGAGGATGTCATCAGAAGATGACGTCACTAGAAGCAGAAATCAAAGGATGACGTCACCAGAGGATGATCACTAGAGGATATCATTAGAGGAATTTGTCTGAGAAAAATACTCAAAACAAAAGACTCGAAAACAGAATCTAGGTAAAAATATGCTCAAAACAGAATATGAGAAAAATGCTCAAAACAGAATTGGAGCAAAAGACTCGAGAAACAGAATCTAGCTAAAAGCATGCTCAAAATAGAAGCGGAGCAAAATGCTCAAAACAGATTAATTGAAATACACTCCAGAAGTAAAACATCAGTGAGAAAAAGACTCAAAATAGAATCTGAGCATACTACTCTAGAATATTCTCAAAAAAGAGTAATCGAAATACACTCCAGAAGTAAAGCATCAGTGAAGTTCTAATTTCAACTATAAATAGAGGCTTAATGCTGGAGAATAAAGCATCGAAAAATACAAGAACTCAAGCAAAAATTCATAAGTATTCAGAGAGTTCAAAAGAGAGAAACACATGCTTAAAAGATAAATATTTTCTAAGTGTTCTTTTCTTAGAGTGTGAAGCTGATCGTCATCATAAATTATTTAGAAGTAAACACTCTAGTTCACTTTGAGCATATTGTGAGTATCAACTTTCCAGAAGTAATTACTCAGTTCTAATTTCGATCCCTTATATTAAATCCTATAGTGTTGAAGTTTCTTCTAAAATCTGGGGTTGTCAGGTTGTTAGAAAAAGACTTAGCTTGTAGGTTTAAGGTTGTGAAGTTCCTCATAAGTCTGGGTTTGTCAGACTGTTTGAGAAAACTTGGCTGGTTTAGTCAAGGTGTTGTTGTTCCTCAAAAGTCTGGGGTTGTCAGGCTGTTTGAGAAGACTTAGTTGGTTTAGTTAAGGTGTTGTTGTTCCTCAAAAGTCTGGGGTTGTCAGGCTGTTTGAGAAGACTTGGCTGGTATAGTCAAGGTGTTGTTGTTCCTCAAAAGTCTAGGGTTGTCAGGCTGTTTGGGAAGACTGGCTTGTAGGGTCAGTGGTGTTGTAATTCAAAGGAGTTTGAATTAGTGAAAAGGCCTTCTGGAGGAAGGGACTGGACGTAGCCTAGTTAACGGTGAACAAGTATAAATTGCTGTGTTATTATGTTATTATTATCTGCTGCTGAATCTGATAAGTTATATATCGAATAATTCACATTAACATTCAACAAAGCAGCAAAAGAAATCAAGTTTGACAAACATAATTCAACCCCCCCTTCTCGTGTTTGCACCTTCAATGTCACTTCAAATTATCTTGTCCCATGATAAATACAAAAAAGATAAGAAACTTTTCAAGACTAACAAACTAGGACCCAACCAGATTTGGGTACCTAAGAACAAAATTATCTTTGTTGTAGTTGTCCTCAGCAATCAAGTTACAACACCAACCATGGTACCTGGACAGAGGATGCTTATGACATATGACAGGAGAAAAGTCTATGTTCCAAGAACTAACCTTGAGCAAATGAGGCACAGTGACTTCTGGAGGAAAGCAAAAAGGCCAGATGATTGCTCAAGGCACAATTGGTAATGGTACTTCCCCTTCTATTAATGATGTCTTGTTTGTTAAAGGTCTTAAGCATAACTTATTAAGTATTAGTCAGTTAAGTGATAATAATTATGATACTATATTCAATCAAAAAACATTCAAGGCAATTAGTTAGTAGGATGGATATGTACTCTTTACAGGTCAGAGGCAAAACAACATTTATAAGATAAATCTGTTTAGTCTAGAAAAACAAAAGATTAAGTGTCTTATGTCAGTAAATGAAGAGAAACTAATTTGGAACAAAAGATTAGGTCATGCACACTTTAGATTAGTTTCAAAACTAAATAAACTTCAACTGGTGAGAGGTCTACCTAAGCTTAGTTACATAACTGAAATTATGTGTGAAGCTTGTCAAAAGGGAAAACAAACAAAAAACTCCTTTAACCCTAAAAACTCAGTCTCTACCTCAAAGACACTTGAGCTATTACATATAGATCTATTTGGGCTAGTGAAAACAACCTCTCTATGTGGAAAGAAATATGGCTTTGTTATAGTAGATGATTACACTCGGTGGACATGGGTAAAAATTTTAAGAAGTAAGGATGAATCCCAAAAAGTGTATTATCACATTTTGCAAACAAATCATGAATGAAAAGGGTCTTAAGATTATAACAATTAGAAGTCATCATGGAGGAGAATTTGTGAACAAGCTCTTTGAATGTTTTTGTGATAAGAATGGAATCTCTCGCAACTTTTCTTCTCCTTGAACACCCCAACAAAATGGAGTAGTAGAAAGAAAGAATAGATCACTCCAAGAAATGGCCAGAACCATATAAAATGAAATGAATGTTGCAAAACACCTTTGGGCTGAAGCAATTAATACTGTATGTTACATTCAAAATAGAGTCTATATCAGATCCATATTGAATAAAACACCATATGAATTATGGAAAGGTAAAAAGCCTAACATCTCCTATTTTAAACAATTTGGTTGTACTTGTTTTATGTTGAACACTAAAGATAACCTTGGAAAATTTGATTCTTGATCTCAAAAGTGTACCTTGATTGTTTACTCTGAAAGATCCAAGGCTTATAGAGTGTTTAATAGGGAAACTAATATTGTGGAAGAATCCATACATGCTAAATTTGATGACAAACAGCTTGACCTTGAAAAGTCAAAGAAAGATGATGATAGTGCAGGTTTACCAGAACCAAAGGAAGCTGATGCAGACAAACTAGAAGAACTTGAAAAAGTAGAGGATACAAGCAAATCAGAAGAATATGACAAATCTTCAAAGTATGAATCTTAAGATAAGTCAGAAGAAAGATATGGATGGAAGTACAAGTCATCTCATCCTGAAACTCTAATCATTGGAAGTGCAAGTGATCTGTTAAGGACCAGATCATCACTTAAAGACACCAGTTTTTTTGGCTTACTCTCATCAATTGAGCCTACCTCTATTGATGAAGCATTGGCAGATAATGGATGGATTCTTGCAATGCAAGAAGAGTTAAATGAATTTGAGAGGAATGATGTTTGGGATCTAGTACCAAGACCAGAAAAGAACATTATTGGAACCAAGTGGATTTTCAGAAACAAGCTAAATGAAAAAGGAGAAGTGGTCACAAACAAGGCAACACTTGTTGCACAAGGCTACAGTCAGTAAGAAGGCATTGATTACACTTAGACATTTGCTCTAGTGGCCAGGTTAGAAGCTATTCGTATCATACTCTCTTTTGCTACAAATAAGAACATTACATTATTTCAAATAGATGTTAAAAGTGTTTTTCTAAATTGTTATATAAGTGAAGAAGTCTATGTTAAACAACCCCTAGGTTTTGAAAGTTCCAAATCATGTTTTTAAACTTAGAAAATCTCTGTATGGTCTAAAACAAGCACCTAGGGCATGGTATGAAAGACTTAGTAACTTCTTGTATAAAAATAACTTTGAAAGAGGACAAGTAGAAAATATACTTTTTAGAAAATCAATAGAAGATGACATTCTTATTATTCAATTTTATGTTGATGACATTATTTTTGGATCTACTAATGGCACTCTTTGCCAAGAATTTTCTCAATTAATGCAGCATGAATTTCAAATGAGTATGATGGGAGACCTTAAGTTCTTCTTAGGGATACAAATTCAGCAAAGTCAAAAAGGTATATACATTGATCAAACGAAATATACAAAAGAGCTTCTAAGATGAGTGATTGCAAACCTATGGCTACACCAATGCACCCTACTTGCTCACACTTGAAAAAGATGATTCAGGCCAAAAAGTTGATCAAAAAACCTATAAAGGAGTGATAGGATCTCTACTTTACCTTACTGCTTCTAGACCTGACATCAGGTTCAGTGTATGTGTATGTGCAAGATTTCAATCTGACCCTAGGGAATCATATTTAACTACTGTTAAGAGAATCCTTATATACCTAAAAGGCACTACCAACCTTACCTTGTTCTACAAGAAATCTCCTAAGTACAAACTTAGTGGATATTGTGACTTTGACTATGCTGAGATAAACTTGAGAGAAAAAGCACAAGTGGAAACTGCAGCTTTTTAGGTAACAACTTAATATCCTGGTCGAGTAAAAGACATGGTCAAGATTCATAGAATATTTGATTCAAATTCGAAGAAGACTTGATTCAAATTTGAAGAAGATCTGATCAAAATTTGAAGAAGATTTAATTTAAATCAGAAGAAGATTTGGTTCAAATTTTAAAAGGAACAAAATCATGTTAAAAAAATTTACAAAAGAAATCTGAACAAAATATAGTTCGAAATTAAATTTGGACCAAGTAGAAGCCCAAATCTCAACTATAAATAGATACTCCTAGTTGAAGAAGAAATCATTGAAAAATAGAAGAGCGCAGAAGAACTCAAGCTTAGAATCCCAAGTCATCTTATAGTTCAAAGAGAGAACGCTCTTGGTTTTTGTTGTTCTGAAACGGAAAGCACTCTTGGTTTCTGTTGTTCTTTCTCCTTTTTTGTAACTTGCTCCACCTCAAGATCAAACTCCTCAGCTTCAATCTGATGTGGGCTTTTATTTGCAGCCTTGATTAAGAACATATACAAATCATCCTCATTAAACTTCATAGCTCTTATGATGATGCATTTCCTATTATCAGAACACCATAATCTATAACCTTTTACACCACTTGTGTAACACCCTGAGTTTAAAACACAGCGCGAGTGTATTTTTTTTTCGAATAATAAATCATTAAAATGATTTCCCAATTTATTACTTCAAAAGAATTGAAATAAAATTTCGTTTAATTCATTTCATAAAATAGTACGTCGTAGATTAATCGATGAACGTAATAAAATAACTTCATCGTAATATCACTAAGTACTTAATTCTGGAAATTTAATAAACATTAAGACATTTTCAAAGGATAACAATGTCATATCATTCCAAAAGAAAATATCACAGTGCGGAATAGTTTAGCGGAAAAGTAGTACAATAATTTCCAAAATAAAACAAATTACATTTTCCTGCTCAAATCCTATACATCAAATCTAACCGATCATGCACTAAAGCTACAGTAGCACGGATTTCCTGCGCATCCCAAACAAGTCTCATCCGACTCCGCCACTCGCCTCGATGTAACCTCCTCCTCCTCATCATATAGAGCGGGATTACTCTCCTCCGAAGTCAGATCAATGCACAGTCTCCGTCACTTCGGCGGTGCCGGAATCTCATAACAATCATCGGATATCCTAGACGGACCCGGAATATCACCTTCTACTGGCTTCGGCTCTTCGTTCTTCTCTTCCGCCTCAGGATCACGTACATCTCCTCCAATCACTGGGTTAGGAGTCACCACTCCTACGGTGGCCTCCGTCTCAACCCCTCTAGTTGGTTCCTCCACATCATCAAAAATTTCGTGCGCCTCCAATACCAAACGGGAAGGCACGGGAAAGTCAATCCTCGCATAGCTGTGCTCCACGTAGTGGACCACTCCATTGGTCCTACAGGTCCTCTTCAATCTCCCCGTGTACGTAGCCCTGCTTGAGATGGGGTAGTATACCTAAGCAGTAGGCACGGAACGATCAATGAAGTCGAGCAACGTTTCCGTCGTCTCGGGACCCACGGGTGTCATGGGTTTGGGGGGCATCTGAGGGCAAAGCCCAAATTCCACATATAATAGTAAAGGGTCACCGATCGAAATTAACAAATAAGCACATAGCATTTATATCACAGAACAAATACACCCATGGTATAACATATGACAATGATGAAAAATAAAGATGCTCATTTTGAATTTTCATGACATGTATGCCTTTTCAAAATAGCAACCAATTAATATGAGAAATTCAGATTTCGTAAAGTACTCACACACATCACTTTCCAATCATCATCACATAACCAATTTCGTGACCCACCGGTCAATCCCCCGATGCAATATGTATATGCTCATGTATATAATTTCTTGGAATTACCAAGGTGCAGTCGCTCAACAGACCAGCACATTTTAAATGTGTTTGACTTTAACGGCCCTCAAGACCAGGGTGCAATCGATCAACAGATCAGCACTAGTGCAGTCGCTCAACAGACCAGCACTCGTGCAGTTGCTCAATAGACCAGCACGTTTGATATATACTCAGGTACAATCGCTCAACAGATCAGTACCAGTGCAGTCACTCAACAGACCAGCACTCGTGCAATCGCTCAACAAATCAGCACGTTTTTGCGCATTTCATGGTACAATCGCTCAACAGATCAGTACCAGTGCAGTCGCTCAACAGACCAGCACTCGTGCAATCGCTCAACAGATCAGCACGTTTACGCATTACTCTGTGGCCCATCGCGGGTACCACTTGACTATGCAAATGCATGAATATGCAGTGTTTTCTCTTCACTGAAACAGTATGCATTATCAGGAAATTTCAAACTTTCCATCATTTTTCAAAACATCTCAACACAATCAATATCATCATCATCACAACCATGATTAAACAGTCAAGCAATCATTAACACTTTACATTATCTCACAATTCCATTCTTAATTATCATAAGACTTTTCCCCAACTCTTAAAATTCATACAACAATGTTTAAAACTGTGATTTCTGGAAAATACGAATCTGTATTCGAAAACAGCTTCTCTGTATGCGAACATAGAAGCCAAAAACAGTGCAGAATTAACACTCTGTATTCGAATACAGCTTCCTTGTATTTAAATACAGAGGCTGTCACAGTGCAAAACCAGTATTTTTCACTACATCAGTAAAGTCTCAAAAACTTCATCACCACCACTTCAAACTATCACAAAAATTCCATTTTAATTTATCACAAACCTTCCCAATATTCCGCAACACTTAGGGTTAATAAAAACAATGTTGAAAAACTTGGAATTTCTGAAAAACCCGAATCTGTATTCAAATACAGCCCCCTTGTATTCGAATACAGAAGCATGAAACTGCAAATTCCACATTTTGTATTCGAATACAGCATGCCTATAGTCGAATACAGAAGACAAAAACATTGTAAATTCAGCATTTTCTCCCAGGTCATTAAAGGTTTCAAAAACATCATCATCTCCTCTTCAAAATGATTTCAAAGACTCCATTTTAAATCATTTTAACCCTTCTCAATGTTCCCCAACACTTTAAGATTCACATGACAGTGTTTAAAACTTGATTTTCTAGAAAAACACGAATCTGTATTCGAATACAGCTTCCTTGTATTCGAATACAGAAGCTAAAACTTGAGTTTCTGGAAAAACCCGAATTTGTATTCGAATTCAGCTCCCTTGTATTCGAATACAGAAGAAAAAATTGTGAAAGTTACCATCCTGTATTCGAATACGAGACTGTTGTAGTCGAATACAGATGCGAATACAGTGTTAAAATTTCACTTCTGTATTCGAATACGACAGAGTCGTAGTCCAATCCAGATGCTAAGTCAGAAGCAAAAATCCTTCCTTTGTATTTACAGAGGCCCGTATTCAAATACAAGTTTGAAAACTTTGAGTAAAACAGAAGCTTGGCAGGTTGTATTCGAATACACTCATGTTGTATTCGAATACACCTTCGAATTTAGTGAAAATTTCTTGAGACCTCAACACATTTTCAACTTTTTCCTTTGGAAAACCAACAACCCCAAAACAGTTTTACCACTCTTTTGCAAACCACAAAACTCAGACTTTTTTCATCAGTACAGATTTTCAAGAAGAAAACACTTTCATCATTTTAAAATCCATTTTCTTTTGAAAACATCAGCAACACTAGATCATTCATCACAGTTTTACTCAAACCATTCAAACAGAATGTCAACCACAACAAAAGACATTTTTAACCATTTACATTCTAATCATTTCTCAAAACACATGCAAAGCATTTCCGGCTTTCTCACACAAACAGAACAACAAGCAGAGCATTTCAGCTTTCTCACACCATCAGAACAACATTAACACATTCAGCCAAACAGCAAGCATCACATACACCCAAAACATCAACAGAGTGTATTTTCGCATTTAATAACAACCAACATAATAGTTTTAAAAATATGCATTTTGATCATCTTCAAAATAACATGCAAGGCATTTTTTAACTTTCCCACACACAAAACAAAACAACATTACTGCATTCAACCAAACAGTAACCATCACAGAATCATTACACATCAACATAATGCATTTTCTTCATTTTTTTCAAAATGTCATTGCAAAAACAGTTTTTCTTTAAACAATGATGAAAACATCAGTAATGTCATGACAGTTATGCATTTACAGCCCTAATGCGACTAGAAAGTGGAAGGTGCCCTTACCCTTGTTGCGTTTCTGCTACTTCTCACGTTTCTGTTTTCGTTCACGTTTACGCGTCAAAAATCGGCGAAACTCCCGCTTGCGTTTGCTACTACGAAAATAGGTTCTCTAGCTTCGAAATGATGAGGGGAACAACTTTTGTACTGGGGGTTTTCTGGTTTGGTGCTTCGATTTCCAATTAATGTCACTTTTGAGGAACTCCCTCTTTTTTTTTTTTTAACGTGAAACAGATTTCAGAATGGGAGAAGGTTAGGGAGAAGGTGATACTGTTACATGCAGTATGGGCAGTAAGGGAGGAGGAATGGTGTTCTGATTTTACCCATCCTTCTCACTCCTATATATAGGCTTGTGTGGGTGCCACCTCACCCGACACTTGTCTGATCCTCAGCACTTAACCAGTCTCGTCGCAATTAGCCGATAATCCTTTAATTAACTGTCCGTTAATTTAATTACTCGTAATTAAATTAATTTACTCTTCATCCAATAATCTTAATTCATCTTCCAAAATAAATATTTATATGTATATTCACTCAAAACATACATATATTAAATATTTTACAAATATCCCCAAAATACACTTAATATTAATTCCATAATTTTAATTTAAAAATTAAGGGTCTTACAACTTGGATACCAACAAAGTACCCTTTCTTTGCTCTAGGAACTAACTTCCCTTCATTTACAAGGTAACATGCAGCAACCCAAAATACCTTTAGATGATTGTACTTTGCAGCATGTCCAGTCCACATTTCTTGAGGGGTTTTTACTTCAACTGTAGTTGAAGGACTCAAATGATCAAATAACAAGTTGTATGGACAGCTTCTCCCCAAAACTTGTTGGAACCAAGTTGGTTTTACACTTAAAGTTTTGATGTTAACAAAATTATTTTATGAGAATAATATGTTGGAGTTCGAAGAAGTATACCACCAGAGGATGCCACCAGAGGATGTCACCAGAGGATGCCACCAGAGGATACCTCCAGAGCATGCCACTAGAGGATGTCACCAGAGGATATCACCAGAGGATGCCACTAGAGGATGTCACCAGAGCATACCTCTATAGGATCCCACCCGAAGATATCACCAGAGGCAAAAATCAGAGGATATCATCAGAGGCAAAAATTATAGGATACCTTCAGAGGAAGGAATCAGAGGACATCATAAGAGGATACCATCCGAGGCAAACATCAGAGTATGAAAGAAGACATGGTCAAGATTCATAGAATATTTGATTCAAATTCGAAAAAGACTTGATTGCAATTTGAAGAAGATCTGATCAATATTTGAAGAAGATTTAATTTAAATCAGAAGAAGATTTTGTTCATTTTTAAAAAGGAACATAATCAAGTTAAAGTATTTACAAAAGAAATCTGCACAAAATACAATTCGAAATTAAATTTGGACCAAGTAGAAGCCTAAATCTTAACTACAAAATACAATTCGAAATTAAATTTGTAAATGTTTTAAGATTTAATTTTAAAAATATAGCTCTCACACACTATATTTACAGTGCTTTTAAGAGCGCTGTAAATGCTGTCAATGTTTTGAAATTTAATTTTTAAAAGCCTTTTACAGCGCTTATGGAAAAAAGTGCTGTAAAATTACAAGCAGTTATAAGTAAATAAAAACATATTTAATACGTTATATCCCTTCGAACCGTATTACGAACTTTCCTCTCCTCTACTTTGCGCCCATTTTTACTGAGTGATTGTTGTGTCAGGTACTGTATTTATTAATTTTTTATTGTCTCTAAAACTGATATATTGTTAACTGATAAATATAAATTTTAGGTGATAAATCTGTTATATTTTGAAATTTGTTCGATCTGTTCTATTTTGAAATCAGACTTGTATGGATGACCTTGGACCTTTTTTCCATTTTCCAATATTAGTCTATATATACTATAGATTTGTATGATGTTATAGATTGATAAATTTGTGTAACATTGCATTCATATATATTGCATTCATATATACTGCATTCATAAATTGCATTCATAAATTCTTACATGATAAATCATATAAAATTTGTTCGATCTGCTCTGTTATGTTTTGAAATATATATAACTTGTATGCATATATATATATATATATATATATATATATAATGTTATAGATTGATAAATTTGTTATAGATTGATTTGTTCTTACTACATTCATATAGGTCATATAATTAAAATGGACCGGAAATAGATGTCTGCCAATCGATTGTCAAAATAGTATGAAGATGGAGTGAAGGAGTTTGTTGAATTTGCAGTGAAGAATGCAAAAGACCCAAATCAAATCACTTGTCCTTGTTTAAAATGTTGTTTTGGAAAACGCGTTAGAGTAGATGAATTGGAAGGACAATTAGTATGGCATGGAATTGATAAAAGTTATACATGTTGGATAAAACATAGTGAGAAAAAAAAAGGGAACACTTATTTTGACAGTGATGGGACATATGATTCAAATGATTTCGACACAGATACATATGAGCGGGACCGAGTTGAAGATATTGCAAAAGCAGTTGAAGAAGATCTTCGGGATTGTCCTAAAATGTTTGAGAGTTTGTTGAGTGATGCAGATAGACCATTATATAATGGTTGTACTAAATTCATAAGACTTTCAGAGATATTAAAGTTGTACAACTTAAAAGTGAGAAATGGATGGTCTGATAAAAGCTTCACAGAATTATTAACACTCTTAAAAGACATGTTTCCAGATGATAATGAACTTCCCAGTCGAACCTACGAGGCTAAACGAATTTTGTGCTCTATTGGCATGAGTTACGAAAGGATTCATGCGTGTCCTAACGATTGCATTTTATTTCGAAACGAATATGAATTACTAAAGGCGTGTCCGGAATGCAATGTCTCTCGATATAAGAAGAAAGAATCTACTCCAGCAAAAGTCGTGTGGTATTTTCCTATAATACCCAGATTTAGGCACATCTATCACAGTGAAGAAGATTCAAAACACTTGACATGGCATGCAGATGAAAGAACTAGAGATGGAAATTTACGACACCCTGCAGATTCTCCACAATGGGCAAAAATTGATCACGAGTATCCTGATATTGGTAGAGTCAAGAAATCTACAACTTGCACTTTCTACTGATTGAATGAATCCACATGGTCTTCAAAGCATATCACACAGCACGTGGCCTGTGATTTTGTTGATTTATCACCTACCTCCATGGTTATGTATGAAGCGTAAGTTTTTGATGTTGTCTTTGTTAATTTCTGCACCTAAACAACCGGGGAATGATATCGACGTTTACTTGGCTCCTTTAATTGAGGATTTAAAAAAGTTATGGGAGTTAGGTGTGGAAGTTTATGATGGGTATAAGAAAGAATGTTTCAATTTGAGGTCTATGCTGTTCGGCACAATTAATGATTTTCCAGCATATGGTAATTTATCAGGGTATAGCATTAAAGGTCAGTGTGCATGTCCTATATGTGAAGAGAGTACATATTGGATGCGGTTGAAACATTGTAAGAAGAACGTCTTTCTTGGACATCATAGATTTTTACCTTTTAGTCATCATTATCGTAGGTGGATAAATGCCTGAGTTTACATGTCTTTTCTTACATAGGTTATGTAATTAACGGCTATAAATTTTATACCACAAAACAAGATGAGCAAACCAAAATGCAAAATAGCGGAGTCACCCTAGTAGCTGAAGCGATGCATATCTCAAGTGAAAATGACAAAAATCCAATATATGCAAATCTATCATATTTTGGGGTTATCCAGCACATATGGGAGTTGGATTACACAATTTTTCGTGTTCCCATCTTTGGTTGCAAGTGGGTCGATAATAATAATGGCGTTCAAATTGATAAATCAGGGTTCTTGCTTGTCGATTTTAGTAGGGTGGGATACAAAGATAAGCCTTTTATTTTAGCGTCGCAAGCTCAACAAGTTTTTTATGTCACTGATCCTGCTGATGATAAATGGTCTGTTGTCCTATCGACCACTAAAATAAGTGATGATAACAACAACGTTGAACATGTTGGTAATGATATTTTCTTTGCGACATCACAACCATGTGAAATTGATTCAACTTATGATGGTTTATATCTTAGAGATGATCATGATGACGGAATTTGGATTAATCCATCGTTTCATATCTTTAATGGACAAAAAAATGTGAATCCCACCAGGAAAAGAAGAAGGGCATCTTAAGTGTGTTTATGTGTTTTATATAAGTCATGTAATGATCTGTACTCAATGTGTAAAATTTCATGTAACTTGACCTGTCAGAACTGAGTATTTGATTTTATGCTTATATACTGATTTTCTGCTTATATACTGATTTTCTGCCAGCACATGAACTGATCATGTAATTTAGCATTGATATATATACAGGCATTGATATACTAATTTTCAGCCATAACTTGAACTCATCATATAATTTGATAAAATTTTTAATTATAATTTGAACTCATCATATAAGTTGATATGAGCAATTTGGTATCCATGAGTATGGATATTATATCACAGCGCTTTCGCACATAAGCGTTGTAGAAGGATTTAAAAAAATAAATTACAATTACAAGAGAAAAACATTTACAGCGCTTTTACCCATATGTGCTGTAAATAGTTTCAAAAAAATAAATTACAATTACAAGAGAAAAAAATTATAGCGCTTTTGCCCATAAGCGCTGTAAATGGTTTCCAAAAAATAAATTACAATTACAAGAGAAAAACATTTACAGCGCTTTTGCCCATAAGCGCTGTAAATGGTCTCAAAAAAATAAATTACTATTACAAGAGAAAAACATTTATAGCGCTTTTGTCCATAAGCGCTGTAAATGGTTTCAAAAAATAAATTACAAGAGACAAAACATTTACAGCGCTTTCGCCCATAAGCGCTGTAAATTACAAGTACATAAATTACAAGTATAAAACATTTACAACGCTTATGGGAAAAGAGTTGTAAAATGCAAAATAAAATACAAGTACAAAACATTTACAGCGCTTATGGTAAAAAGCACTGTAAAATGCTCATATAGCGCCTTTTATATAGTGTGTGTATATAAGTGTTGTAAAATACTATTTAAGGCGCTTTTTATATAGTCTTTTAAAGTGCTCTTTGGAAAAGCGCTGTAAAAGGTTTTTTTTATAATATTATGTAAACTGATAATATAATAAACCGCCTCTTCATTTTCTTCTTCATTACGTATATTCTCATCCTTACGAACTTGGCAGTGTGAAACCCTTATTCATTACATACTGTCCATACGAACCATTCTCCATATACGAACCTTTCTCCCTAGTGCGAACCCTTCTCTCTGTCCATATTCATTACGTACTCTTTGTTTTCATTATTCTCCATTTTCACTACGTTCCATCTTGATGACCATAAAGGTTTTTAAGGCGCTTTTTGTTCAGTTTTTTAAAGCGCTCTGTTGAAGCCTAGTGCTATCTTCTCGTTGCACAAGACATTTCTATTTGTATTTCTACGACGTCATAACCCTAAACTACAGGTATTGTTATTCATATCTCGTTGTCACTAAACTTATAGTGCATGTTGTATTTATTCAATCTGTTGTTATCACTAAACTGCATGTTGAACTTCTACTACATGTTAAACTTCTACTGCATATTAAACTTATACTGTGTGAAATGTGTAGATAAATGGATTCCAACAACAATTTAGGTCGTCAAAACGACGAAGTTGTAAACACTGACCTTGTAAACAATGAAGTTGTCAACGCTAAAGGCTATGAAGGTGAATTGAAGTGTGGGACAACTATAATGCAAAAAGTCATTATAGCAAGTACTGGAATAAAATTTGAGGTATATATACTATACTTTTGTTTAGATTTATTTTTTTTTCTTTTTTGAAAGCAATCACTTACACTCTAGCTATGAGTTTATTAGGTGGGATGGAATGAAAGTGGCCAGCCAATTGAGCCCAACAGTTTAATGATGCTAAGCTACATCGGTGCTGTTGTCCGCCAAAATATCCCAATAACAATCGATGATTGGAGAGACAAAGCATTGAAGGATGCTAAAGACATACTGTGGAGTGATGTACAAGTAATTAACTTTTTTACTCCACTTTTTTGTTACTTAATTATAATTTTTTCCATTGAAATACTTTTATTCAAACTCTTTATTTATTTGGTTTTCAGAGGGCTTTTAACATTGAAGATGTGCGTAAAAATTAGGTACTTAGAGTTGCCGGTAAAATTCACAGAGGATTTAGATCTCATATGTCGAATTGTTACCTAAGACAAGTGTGGAAATGTGAATGTTGAAGCTCCAAACATTTACAAACACTACATAACACCTGAATAGTGGACCTCTTTGTTGCTAAATGCTCAGACCCTGCAATTGTTGTAATATTTATTTTATTAGTATGTGTGTTTTATTCATATTCATATTCATAAGAAATTCATTCAACCTAATTGTTTGACATACTTATGTATTAATCGTTGATTTAATTTAGGGTGTTTCACATTGTTGCCTATACTTGTCTTCCCCTACCCGCATGGTTGGGAAAGGAACATTGTACAATACTTTGGGAGAAATATTGCACAACAAAGATGTCTCAGCCGGCCATGTTAAATTTTCACCTGTGGTAGCTTTAGAACCACTTGCACCGTTGCCTATCCCCGACAACGACGGAGATATGAAACTTTTGGGAAAAGCAATAGGTAGCTATGTGGCATGGCCGAAACATCTTGTTGGCACAGATCAGGAGGTATGTTTTAATTGCTATGTATGTTTAGTTGTATGATTATGACTGATTATATGTAATTGTTGATTTTTCTGCTTTTATATTTCACATTTATTTAGATTATTGATAAAGGGAATGATAATATCCTTCGCAGCGAGTTTGTCACTTCACCAGTAAAGGGACCAGAAAAGGTTTGACATATACATCAATTCATTTATACGAATTGATTAGCTTCCTATAATAACTAACAAATTGATCAACCTCATTTTTTTCAAATTAAACCAAAAAATAAACCCGCTGCACCACAGGTGCAGGTCCGTGGTAAAAATAAACCTTCCAAAATGCAAAAACTAGATCGAGGAAAATTAGTTGCTCTTCCTAAAATAAGTCAACCACGCCTTGCTCGATTTGGGTCGCATCTTGACACAACAAAAAAGATGAATATGAAGAGCAACAATGATGCACGTATGCTAAACATGGAAAAAAGCATATTCGGAGAAGAGTATTTAGAAATACTTGGCAAAGAGCAAATATATGAACTTCTCGATCATAAAGAGCTAATGGCAAGTGTAATCAGCCTATACATCAGGTAATATAAATATTTTATTTAAGATAAAAGCTACCTTTTAATTGCATCACTGCCACATTAATTTATTGATATTATAATCTAATTTATATTTGAAGGTTTTTGTACGAGAAGTTGGTGTGCGCGCGGAAATTGTCAAGTAGATTTTTATTCTTATCTCCGCATAAACTATCCATGTTTTAACTCGATCTAGATAATGTAAATAAATATGTAGTTGATAGACTTATAGAAAATAAAGAGAAGGACAAGCTGTTTCTGGCACCATACAATTCAGGGTACGTAATTAGATACTTTATCTATATCTTTTTTAATTTATGATATTATGAGTTGTGTAAACAATTTTGCCAACCAAATTTGTGTTGTTGTAGGCAACATTGGGTGTTGTTTGCCATAAATGCGACTTCTGAAATTGTATATTATTTATACCCATTGCACGGTCATTTCAACAATCACCCTGATATAAAGAACATCTTCGACACGTAAGTAATAATCATTTATTTCTTACAGATATAAATAATGTGTTTATTCATTGAATAATAATCACATTTATTTGATAGTACTCTGCAAGTTTTATGCGCTCAAAGGGGTGCTTCAGTGTCGAAGAATAAGTCAAACAACATTACATGGCTTCCAGTAAAGGTTTTAAATTTTTGTTATAGAACTTAATTATATGCCTTAAAATTTTCATTTACAATCAATGCATAAATATTTATCGGCGTACATGTTTTATTTTATAGTGTCTGCGTCAAACTAACAACATAGACTACGAATACTATATAATGAGGTTCATGAAGGAGATTGTTGATCTGAATCAACATATAATTCCAGAAATGGTACGTTATTTTCATTATATTTTGATTTTCATATATAAAATATATATATATATATATATATTTAATTCTAACTTATTTTGCTTCAGTATTTTGACAACTTCAACCCAACATACTCTGAAAATGATCTCAAAGAAATGAAAGAAGAATAGTGCAAGTTTGTCCTCGAAATGAACGTTATATAATTTGTAATTAATTTGTTGATATACTGTCATGATGTAATTTGTTATGTGAATATGTAATTCATACTGTGAATATCTTGCTACTGTCATGATGTAATTTGTTCTGTGAATATGTAATTCATAATGTGAATATGTTGAATGTAATTTGTTCCGATAATATATGTAATTCATACTGTAATTTATTGTAATTTGTTGTTGTGAAACACTTGTAATTGATATTGTTGAATGTGAATATGAATTTGTTTTTGTGATGTGAATTTTAATGTTGTAAAGAAGAATTTGAATGTGATATTTGATGTTCATAATATAAAATAAAAAAGACAGCGCTTCTTTAAAAAATGCCATAAAAAATCCTTTTACAAAGCTTTTTTAAACATTTTATAGCGCTTTCTTTAAGTCCTTTTACAGCGCTTTTTTGAACAAGCGTTGTAAATCTAAGTTAAATAACTATATATGGGACCTATTACAGCGCTTTTTTTAAAAAGCGCTGTAAATCTAATATAAGAAGCGCGCTATATATGGCACCAATTACAACGCTTTTTTGAAAAAGCGCTGTAAATCTAATATAAGAAGCGTGCTATATATGGGACCTATTACAGCGTTGTTTTGAAAAAGCGTTATAAATCTAATATATGAAGCGCGCTATATATGGGACCTATTACAGCGCTCTTTTGAATAAGCGCTGTAAATCTATTATAAGAAGCGCACTATATTTGGGACCTATTACAGCGCTTTTTTGTATTTTCAATAGCGTTGTTGTATGCTTTTACAGTACTAGATACTAGAGCACTTAAAAGCGCTATAAAGGGCTTAAAAACATATACATGAACATATACAGCGCGCTTAAAAAGTTCAATCTGATGTGAGCTTTTATTTGTAGCCATGATTAAGAACATATATAGATCATCCTCATTAAACTTCACATCTCTTCTGATGATGCATTTCCTATTTTCAGAACACCATAATCTATAACCTTTTACACCATTTGGATATCCAACAAAGTACCCTTTCTTTGCTCAAGGAACTAACTTCCCTTCATTTACATGGTAATATGCTGCACACCCAAATACCTTTAGATGATTGTACTTTGCAGCATGTTCAGTCCAACTTTCTTAAGGATTTTTAGTTCAATTGTAGTTGAAGGACTCAAATGATCAAATAACAAGCTATATGGACAACTTCTCCCCAAAACTTGTTAGAACCAAGTTGCTTTTACACTTAAAGTTTTGATGTTAACAAAAGTATTTTACGAGAATAATATGTTTGACTTCGAAGAAGTATACCACCAGAGGATGTCACCAGAGGATGCCACCAGAGGATATCACTAGAGGATGTCACCAGAGGATGTCACCAGAGGATGCCACTAGAGGATGTCACCGGAGGATACCACTAGAGGATCCCACTAGAGGATATCACCAGAGGCAAAAATCAGAGGATATCATCAGAGGCAAAAATCAGAGGAAAAAATGAGAGGATATCATCAGAGGCAAAGAATAAAGGTTATCATTAGAGGAAAAAATAGAGGATACCTTCATAGGCAGGAATCAGAGGACATCATCAGATGATACTATCCGAGGCAAACATCAGAGTATGAAAGAAGACATGGTCAAGATTCGTAGAAGATTTGATTCAAATTCGAAGAAGACTTGATTGAAATTTGAAGAAGATCTGATCAAAATTTGAAGAAGATTTAATTTAAATCAGAAGAAGATTTGGTTCAAATTTAAAAAGGAACAGAATCAAGTTGAAGAATTTACAAAAGAAATCTGAAAAAAATACAATTCGAAATTAAATTTGGACCAAGTAGAAGCCCAAATCTCAACTATAAATAGATACTCCTAGCTGAAGAAGAAATCATCGAAAAACAGAAGAGAGTAGAAGAAGTCAAGCTTAAAATCCAAAGTCATCTTAGAGTTCAAAGAGAAAACGCTCTTGGTTTCTTTTGTTCTGAAACGGAAAACTCTCTTGGTGTCTGTTGTTCTTTCTCCTTTTCTGTAACTTGCTCCACCTCAAGATCAAACTCCTCAGCTTCAAAGGCAACAACCATCAAGGCAAAACCACCTGAAATGGAAGGGTGTTTTTTCTAAACAATCTCACCCTCGAAGGCAAAACCATCAAGAATCATACTGATTCTCTTTGATGGACATCCTTCCTCCAGACCTCAGAAAGATTTCTCTTGATGTTGTTATGGTTTTTTACTGCCAAGCCCAAGTTTTTTCTGAGAATCCTTGTTGGTATCCAACATTAAGGGTGTTGAAATTATGCTGACCCTCGACATTCTTGCCTCAATCCTAGACCTCCCTACTAACGGACCAACAGTTTTTGGAAAAAAAATGGTTTTTTGCCCTAAACCTAAATAGAAAGGAAATGCTTTCTGAAATTTTTCCAACCTAACACCACCAATTTTCTATCCTCTTCCTTAAGGCCTCTATGCAAAGTGTTTAACAGCATAAGCCAACATTCCGTCTTGCCACATTGTGGCAGTCACGAATACGTTTCTGATAATGATGCTCTCATCATCTATCATCTCCTTCACCAAAAACGCCTCAATCTCCCACACATCATCCTTCAAAACATGATAGTTGCCACTACCAAAGACTACAAAAAGAGCATTGTCCCTTACAGCATGGTTCTTACCAAAATCATTAGGCACTTCAACATTCCCCTCACCACAGAATCCTCCATCCTTAAAATCTCCAAATTTTCGACCAAGAACATCTCTCACATGAAGAAGATTTCCTCTGACCAACCCAAATCTATTTTGCCAACCACAACCACCAAAAGGATGCGCTCAGCTAGGAGCAAAGGTGCAACATCGTCTAGTTCGACTCCTGCTGAATATCCAGCCCAAAAACCAAATGAACAACCTACTCGAGAACGTTCTCCACCTACCTAAAGAACGTTCTCCACCTACCATCATTCTCCCTCCTACCATCAATCTCCATCTGAACCTTCTGCCTTCCATTCCAATCTTTTTCCTCTCCAAAGCAACCTCTGCTCTCAGCTTCCACCACACCAAACCCCCACCATGTCACCAGCCTTCGTATCCCCCCAAAAAACCAACTCATCCATATTTGGAATAAGCCAAATTTTTGTTTTTCCAAATACTCCAGCACCCCCTGTTAACCACACCAAAATACCCTCAAATCCTCTTCCCCCCATAGCCACTTCCTTTGCCTCTCTTTTAACCTTCTGCACCAAACCTGTACCTACCTCTAGTCCCCTACCCTCTACTCTCGAGGCTAATTCTACAGAACCATCCAAGCGACAGAAGACTGAGAAGGATACTTCCAACTCAGCCATCCTAGCTGCCCTCGAGACTATCATGGCTAGACAAACTCTTCAGGATAGAAAGTCTGCCATTCTCCAAGATTGGATGACTACACAGCTTGCTCCCAAGCTTGGGATTGACCTTCCTCCTCCTCCTTCTGTACATCTGGTTCCAGATCCTTCGCGCTCATCTTCCTCATAAGGGTCCTCTCATTCCCTCTTTTGTCTGAAGACTTTGCTTTGGCTGTTTTTTGTTTCTCCCGCTTCTTTTTGTAATGACAAAAGGGGATAATTAGTTTAGATTTTATTGCTTTTTACTGATGTGTGAAGTTTCTTTTTGTATATTGAAACTCTCTTAATCTGCTTGTAATCATCCTTATTTACATGTTAATGGAATATTTTTTATTTTGGATCAATCGTCTATAGCATATTCTGATGGGGAGCTTTTAAGCTCTATGTGATTAAAGATAGAATCAAAATTAAAATCTAAATTAAACTATGTTTGTCATCATCAAAAAGGGGGAGATTGTTAAAACAAAATCTCAATTAATTGTTTTGATGAAAATAAACAAAGATTAATTAAAGACTCTAATTATGATTCTAAATTATGTGTTATTTAATATGTCTATTTGACTGTGATAATCCAAGATAGGTACTAAGAAAAAGCAAGCAAAATTAGTTTATAGAATAAGCTAAAAATGAACTGCCAAGAACCAAGAACGTTCTGGACATTTTCTGGAAAAACCAAGAACATTCTCCACGATTCTTCACTTCATCAAGATTGTTCAAGCCAGCTTTTAAATCTAGGAAAGATCATTCTTATTTCGAATGGATTAACAGTTCATATACAAGGAATATACAACTTTAATAATAACAAAGGAAGTAGTCTAAAATATCTAAGGAGAAAAGATTTGAATCAAGACAAAGTGACAAAATCAGTTAAAAATGATCATTCTCCAGGCTTCAGAACATTCTCCAATTTCTATCATACAGCACCAGATAAGAAGAAAGAGAATGCACGAAGACCAGAAAGTCTTAAAGTCAAAAAGAAAGAAAAGTGCAGTCAGTAGTCTTACTTTGAAGACTGGTTATTTTAATCCAACCCTTGACCAAGGGAACTCCTTCAAATGGTAATATTAAGCTAACATAGACCTCTTCAAATGTCTATAAAAGGAACCTCACAGCTTAATGGAAATTACGACATTCAAGTGCAAAAGAAAGATCATTAGTCACTCACATTCATACTTGAAAGTCTCACAAGAAATCAATAACATTCAGTTTCGAGTTTATTATCATTAGTTTACTGAAACATCTTGTAAAGAATCTAACCTCAAACAAGAGTTGAGATTAAATAGATTTTGTCAAACACTTTAATCATTATTATGTAAAACTCAAGACTATAAGGTTTGTTTATAGCTTCAGTGAGTTGTTTAGGAAAATCCTTTTTAAGGTTAAAAGCTGAGTTGTAAAACTCTTATCAAGGGTTGATAGGTGACCTGATTGAATCTCTTTATGGGTCGAAAGGATTGACGATTGTCACATATCAAGGCTGATCTGACCTAGGTGATGTAAAACCAAGAAGGTTCTTTGTTTTTAACACTTTGTGGAAAATCTCACATTTGTGAGGACTAGACGTAGCCCGGGTTGGGTGAACCAAGATAAAATCATTGTGTGATTTCTCTTCCTTATCTCTATTTACTTTCAGTCTTCCATTTACTTAAGTTAAAAATCAATTTTTGTTTTTAAACCAAACCAAGAACGTTCTCCGTTTTCCACAACGTTCTACGTTTTTTTGCTTTCATTATTAGGATCATTCTGCCATTTTTAACTAATAAAGAACATTCTCCATTTTTTGTTTCCAAAACCAAGAATGTTCTCTGTTTTCTGTTTCTAGAACCAAGAACGTTCTTCGTTTTCTGTTTTCTTAACCAAGATCAATCTTGAGTTATTTTTACAATTCAAACCCTCTTCCTTGTAAAGCGACATTTCTACTTCACAATCTTTCCCCACCTAGCATGCCTTGTCTATCCAGAATTTGCATTCCTCTTAGACTTACATATCCCAACCTTTGATGCCACAAGCTGGCTTTGCTCGATGCTTGGACTGCCACTACTGCCATTCCTATCACTACTTGACCATTGAGAAGATATATACCATAATCCCTTTTTCCCTTCATGATTACCAATGATCCTTTTATGGCTTTTAGAGTACCTTTCTCTGCTTTGTATGAACAGCCAGCTTCTTCCAGCATTCTTAGAGAGATTAAGTTCCTTTTCAGCTCTGGAACATGTCTGACTTTTTATAAAATCTTCATAGTTCCATCTTCTAGCTTCAGTTTGATTGAGCCAATCTAAACTACCTTGCATACTAATTTGTTACCCATGATAACCTTTCCCCCATCAGTTTCTCTGTAGTCAAGGAACTAATCTCTGTTGAAAGTCATGTGAAATGAACACCCTAAGTCAAGAACCCAATCATTCTCCATGATTTCAGTTGAATTTGCCATAAGAACTTCTGTACTTTCATATCCTTCAGAGGCTATTGAAGCATTCCAATAATCATCATCACTATTTGATCCTTTCTTTTCTTTCCAATCTAGGCATTCTTTCTTGAAATGCCCCTCTTTCTTGCATATGAAACACTTCATTTTAGACTTGTCCTTTTCTTTATTCTTGAATTTATTCTTCTATTTCTGATTCTTCTGCCCTGCTTTGGCCTTGACAAATAGTCCCTCACCACTGCTCTCTTCTTTCCCATCTGATTTCCTTTTTAATTCTTTGAAAATTAGCGCAGCTTGTACTTCTTCTAATGACAAAGAATCTCTACCATAAAGAAGTGTATCACACAGATTTTCAAGAGAACTTGGTAATGAATTTATCAATAGTAGGGCCTAATCCTCATCCAATTTTACATCAATATTTTCAAGATCTAACGCAATTTTATTAAACTCATCCATAAGATCTTCAATTGACCTCCCAGATTTCATCTTGAAAGTATATATCTTTTGTTTTAGGTATAAACGATTAGCTAATGATCTTGTCATGTATAAAGATTCCAACTTGAGCCAAATACCTGCAACAGAGGTCTCCTTTGAAACTTTCCTTAGAACATTGTCTCCAAGACTCAAGATTAGAGCACTATGAGCCTTGTTCTTGATATCATTCTTCTCCTTTTATGAAAGTGTGGATGCCATGTCTTTCTCTCCTCCCAGTGCTTCTGCCAAACCTTCATAAACCAGCAACACTTTGATGTTGAGACGCCATAATCCAAAATCATTCTTTCCATCGAATTTCTCAAGTCCATACTTTGTTGATGTCATCTTCCCTTAATCGAATAAACCAGTGCTCTAATACAAGTTGTTGTTGAAAACCACAGATCAATGAGTTTCTCAACCAAGTTGTTCTTGGTTTACAAGAAAAACGGATATTGATTGAAACTTAAAACGGAGATTGACCAGAAATAAAATGGAGAACGTTCTGCTTTTCGGTCAATCGGAGATTGATCAGAATTGAAATGGAGAACGTTAAACGTTCTTGATTTAACTTTCCGCAATTTTAACAGAAACATAATTAAAGCTTGCAATGCTAAAATGAACACACACAATTGTTAACCCAGTTCAGAGTTAAACTCCTACGTCTGGGGGACTGGATCTGACTTCGAAATATCACTAATATGACATGAAATGATTACAATACTTTCTACACTCTTTGATGTCAGTTTTCTACACACTATGCAAAACTTTCATATTGCCTTCTTCTTACAATTTGGCTTATATACTTGTTAGTTACAACTAACTAACTGAATAACCAACAGCCCAAAACAGACTGGTTTGTAAGTAACCATCCTAAGTTTATCTTCAAAGTCTTCTAATTGAGTACCACTTTTAACAGTGATATATATAACAAATTCTTTGATTAAAATTCTAAAAATGTCATATATATATATATATATATATATATATATATATATATATATATATATATATTTCTCATGGATTAAAGATATAATATCTTTTACCTTGAGATCGGTAACTTTAGTTAGTGTGCATAATACTAATACTACACCTTCCAAACATAGTTAAACGATCTACCATGGATAAACAATTGAGTAGATACCATTATATATATAATTTTTTTACAATTATGTTTGTTCTTTATACAAACATATGTAAAATATTAACACTTAAATATATTCAATTAAAGGCAAACAACAATAGAAAATAGAAAAATTAGTTTTTAACCATTATTATTAATCCAATTATTACATTTGATATGTCCTTTTTCAGACACAATCAGTTTTACCAAAATATTATTAGATCATCAATGTTTTAGTGATTCAGATCACTAGTTGGAGGGACGCAACATGGGAGCCTAGGACAATGAATTGGTTGACATTCTATTGGTTTATCTGGACAACATGGTGGCAGACCTTGTACATTGCCAACTATAGCACTTGCAACAACAAGAAGTAACACCACAAACTTCATGAACATCTTCAATATAGTTTCCATTATAACCAACTTGTGTTTGTTATGAAAATAATAGTGATATTTTATTGGGAGTGGTATGGTATACAAATTTTACTTATTTATAGGGCAAAGGCCAATTCTTTGAAATATCATAAAAAGAAATATTAAGATGATAATAATGTTCTACTTAACTCATCTTTATCATATTAGGAAGATTTTAGCATCCATTGACTAGTTTCTAATATACCATATTTTTTACTATATACATTTTCTATTAAAATATATTAAGATATGTTTTCCATTTTAAATTAATTTAAAATAATGCATATATGAATTTTTAGTAATGTTTATAAATAGGGTATCATAAGCTTTTAGTCCCCATAAATTTATAAATAGGGTAATAATTTTGCATAGATTAAGAATGTTTGATATAACTTTGTAAAATTACTTTTAAAGTTATTTTGTTAAACCCCACATGGCTGAAGTAAAACAAACATCCTCATTTTAAAGAAAAATCCTTATGTTTTACACTTAGATGAATTTTCAACCAAATCATGCTTTTAAGACTTTTGAAAAAGAATTGTCATTTCTATAAGAAATGATCAAAGGAAATTTGAAATATTATTCTTCAAATAAATCTTTGATGAAAATGATATTTCACATGATTTGTTTGTCAAAGAACTTTCAAACAATATGAAGTTACAAGAAATTAGTTACAAGAAATGGATAGAACAATTTTAAATAAATCAAGTGGTGAAAAATAATTTTGGAGAGAAGCCACAAAAATTGTTTATCATGTTCTTAATCTTGGCTTTAGTAGAAAATATCTTTGACATATCTTCATATCATATAGAAAGCAAAACATATCATACTTTGACATTTTTGAATGTCATTACTATGTTTCACATGATAAAGAAAGTATGAGCAATTTGTTTTAAAACACCATCAAAGTATATATTTTGAATGCTCTACATTCCATAAATATTATAGAATCTCAAGGCCCAAATTATAGATGATATTATGCATATTATGTTTGATGAATATGTTGATTTTTATGATGAAAGATAGGATGGTGAAGAAAAATAATTACAATGTTAAATTTGGATAAATCACAAAGTTGATAGATAATGTTCAAATATCATCCATGGAAACTCCAAAGTATGATCTTAAAGTGGAAAAACAAATAGGATCTAAGAGAAAAATCAAATTAAGCAAGAAGGTACACAACAGAACAATCTGCACGAAACCGAGATTGATAAACAGTCTCCGTTTTAGTCTCCACCTAAAAGTTGGAGAATGATATGTGATCATCTTCAAACTCAAATCATTGGAGACACAACTGATGGAATTCGAACAAAAATGTTGTTCAAGAATGATAAAGCACACAACAGCCTTGGATTGCATGCTTGACCTGGTCTTGCAGAAAAATGCGCAACTTTGGGTGGATGGCTAAAGTTACCAACGCCTATGACCTTCCTGCAAAGAAAATCATCCATACAGTTGGTCCAAAGGATGCCATGAAGTCATTACTACCGTACTTTCCTAGAGCTTTTAAGTGAAAATGGGCTTTGAAGTATTGCTATAGACTGTATTTATACAGATGCAAAGAATTATCCCCGTGAACCAGCTGCACATGTAGCTATAAGAACTGTGCGGCAATTTCTTGAGAAGAAGAATGACAATATTATAGTTGTTGTCTTTTGCACTACAAGCACAATTAATACTGAGATGTATAAAAAGTGTTCAAACGCATTGAGGCTGAAATTTTGCTAATATGCTTGGATTTGGTGAACTAGAGATAAAGATTGTTTACCGTGGAGGTGTGGACAGTAAGAGTCGTCCCTTCATGGTTGTTGCGGGGGCTCACTTTTTGCTTAGATCTTGAGCGATTTATGCTTTACGTGGTAAAGGAGTTTGAGCCAATAATACATAAGCCTTATACTATTGTATACTTTCATTATGCTGCATCTCTGCAAGTGCAACCAGATCTTGGTTGGATGAAAAGATTACAACAAATACTTGGACAGAAACACCAAAACCTACATGTAATATATACCCTTCACCCAACTATTGGACTAAATGTTGCAGTAATAGGTCTACAGTTGCTTGTTGATAATGTGGTTTGGAAGAAAGTGGTATGTGTCATTAGAAGGCTGCAACGCCTTAGATATGTACCGCAAAAGCAGTTGACTATCCCAGATTTTGTGTTTCAATTGTCTCATTTCAACCATTAATCAAGATAAATGAATGAGTATGAAGAAAAGCTTCAAAATATTCGAAGATTTCACGTCATTGAACAAGATCACTAAAGGAGGTACACTCAATCCCAAATTCTTATGGTATTTGCATCATGACAAGAATGCATTTGTTTTTATATTATGTGATTGATTGAGTGTTCTTAAAATTAAGAATGCATGCTATTTTTTTTATGCAAGTATGACTTTAAAGTTTAAATTAATTAAATCACTCCTTGTCATCACTTGTATGTGCATATTTCCCATCCTAAATTCAAACATGTTTTCACTATTTGTTCATACATTTTTTATGATGGTGTAAACAAGTGTGAAACCTAGTTTGATGTTCAAAATTATTGTTCTAGTTATAAAGACATTTAAAATAAATTAGTGTCTTTAATAATTAGACAAAGGGCTGTTATGGGTGTAAAATTCATGAATGTTTTCTTACACTTTGCACAATAACATCTTTCAAATCATCATGTTAAATGAATTAACATCATTCACCTTCTTATGAATTTGAAAGTATTATCTATAATGTTCTCCAATTGTTTTGAATATATTGAATAGCCTATACATTGCTTGTTGTCTGAGTATAATGTTTTGAATATTTATAATATTTTGAATATGGCTTTTAATATATGTCTTTGCAAATGAGTCTTATTTGTTGCTTACTTCTTTTGTAAAAATTGATCTCAATTGTTCAAATTTATTTTAAACATGATAGATAAAAATAGCAACAATCAAAAAGCCTCATGAAAGTATCCTTGAATATATGCCTTATTGTTTATTTGTGTGTTTGCAAAAAACTTTGTGAAAAACATTTCTTTAATGTGAGCAAATCCTTTGGCATATTTTTTTTTTTATCCATTTAAAAAATTAGTTTTTGAAAAATACAAACATTCTTAGAATAAGAATGTTTTGTAAAGAGAGTAATTATATTTGACTCATCTTATTTCGCTTCCATGTATGTGCTTATTCTCTCTAGTTTTAAAAATGAATAAATGGATCTATTTCTAACAATAAGCTTGATCATATTCAAATTGAAAGGTGATCTCTTGTGAAAGAGGATAAAGAGCAAAGTGACATTTTCCTTGTATTATGGAACTTTGAATTATTTAAAAAAAAAATTAATTTAGGGGGAGTTTTTAAGAAATATTATTCTTCTTAAAACTGAAGTCTACTCATTGTTTTCCTTCTAAAAAATGAGAAGAATAAATATTTTTTGACTATTTTTCAAAGTGAGTTAAAATGCTTGCATACAATTATGTCATATTATTGTTGCTATCATTATCCATATCTTGATTGCAATATTGACTACAATGATATGATCATCATACATACTATGTTCTTTAATGCTAAATGCAAACTTGACTAGTTTGATATATGAATGTCAGTCAACCACGTGATTTCTATGTGTAGTACACTCATGCTATTACTCCACTTTTTTTTTTACTTCTTGATAGATGTCAAAAGGGGGAGAGAAATATATGATGGATATAGGATGATAGAAGTTAATGAAGAATGTTAAGAATTAACCTCTTGCATATGTTTAGGGGGAGTTTAATTAGAATGATAAGAATTAAACTCTTGGATGTGTTTAGGGGGAGTTTAATTACATATTTAAGAACATTCTTGCATTTTATTTATATCCATCCATAAAACTTATGATTTATTCAAAAGGTTTGTCATCATCAAAAAGGGGGAGATTGTTGAGGAAAAAACCTTTTCGATATATGTTTTAATGACAACAAACCTTTTAAATTAAATGATTAAGTTTTATGAATGGTGATCTACTAATGATTTCACTTAAGTTTGTTTAAGGAACATAAATGCATAAGTGAACAAAGCAAGAATCGAAGAAAATAGCAGCAGAGAACATTCTTGACATATTCTGGAAAACGGAGAATGTTCGCAAGACTGTGATAGCATAAAGACCAAACTTTCTCCACCACTTAATTAAAGTTATTGCATCTGGAATTTACATCAGTACTGAGAGTACATGACAAGGAACAGATGTGATCAATTAGAATCAAAAGGAACCATTCTAATCGCAATGAAAAAAGGCCATGAATCAAGCTGCCATCAGAGGATACCTCACCAAGCTGCCACCAGAGGATATCAGAGGATACCTCAACCAGAGGATATCAGAGGATACCTCAACCAGAGAATACCTCAACCAAAGGATAACAGAGGATTCTCCAGAAAATACATTCAGAGGAAGAACCAAGTCTGTTCTTGGATATCAGAATGTCCAGAATGATCAGAACAGTCTCCAAAAATGATCATCAATCTCCAGAATGATTATCATTCTCCAGCATGATTAACAAATATCTTCACAATGATCAAACATCAATCTCGAGCATGTTAATAATCAAATCTCCAGCATGTTTAACATCATTCTCCAACAGTGTACCATTATTCCAGAATGATACAATCATTCTCCAGCATACTGAACATCATTCTCCAGCTTGACTGCCAAGAACGTTGAACGATCTTGAAGTATGTTTTCATCAAAACAGATCCAAGAAAAGATCAGGAAGACATCCAGAATGATCAAAACTGAACCTCCAAATTGATTATCAATCTCCAGAAAGTTCAAATACTAGGACTCCAGATTGATTATCAATCTCCAGAATTTTCATTAACATTCTGCAGAAGTTCATCATCATTCTCCAAGCTGTTTTGACATAATCAAAACTCCAGTTCTGCTGTCAAGATTGATAAACAATCTTAACAATATACAATGCATCAAGAAAGCTTCCAGTATGTTCAGAAATCAGTCCAGATTGATTATCAATCTCCAGGAAACCCAAAAGCTAAAGCTCCAGATTGATCATCAATCTCCAGCAAATACAGTTTTTCTGCAACAAGCTTTGTGATCGTTTTTAATCTGTTTTAAGTGATTCAAAAGATCCAGTTCAAGCCTACAATATTATCACTTATCAGAAGTGTTAAAGGATCAGTAATCACTCAAGTAAATTTGATCCAAAACGCAACACACAGCCCAATCTGAACAGAAAATAAAAATAGTCAAAAGTTTGATTATTTTTATTTAGAAATAATGCCTTTGGTCAAGCCTGATAAGAGCACTACCAACGGCTCTATTTGACCATCATTAAAAGCTCTCACGCCTATAAAAGGAAGGCCAAAGCTCAGGAAGAAAACACAGCTTCAAGTACAGAGAAAAACATCACTCACATACATCTTCATACTTGAAAGCTTCTCAATCATAAACAAAAGATTCAGTTCTGTTTTTCCTCTTCATATCAGAATCATCTACTGAATTCTTTTGTCAAGAATCTAATCTCAAACACGAGTTGAGCATACTCAGATTCTGTCCAAAAATCAAAGACATTCAAGTGCCAAGATATATCATCAATCACTCACATACATACTTGAAAATCTCTCATCACTTACAAGAATTAGTTTGATTAAAATTCTTTTTACTCTGATACATTTATACTGAATTCTTTGTAAAGAATCGAATCTCAAACAAGAGTTGAGACATCTCAGATTCTAAACAATCTCATCATTATTGTAAAACTCAAACTATAAGAGTTAAGTATAGTTTGGGGTAGATTGTAAGAAATCACTATCAAGGTTGGTAGGTGATTTGATTAATCTCTTTCTGGGTGGAATTAGATTAAAGTCTATAACAAAGATCAAGGTTGATCTAAGCTAGGTGCTGTAAAACCAAGAAGGTTCTTGTTTTAAACACTTAGTGGAAAATCTCACCGTTGTGAGGACTGGACGTAGCCCGGGTTGGGTGAACCAGGATATATCTGTGTGTGATATCTCTTCCCTTATCTCTATTTACTTTCAGTCTGTTAATTATCAAGTTAAATAGATAAACTGAACTGTTGATTTTAACTAACCAAGAACGTTCTCTGTTTTCTGGTGAAAACCAAGAACGTTCTCCTTTTTCTGTTTTCACAACCAAGATCAATCTTGAGTTATTTTCTTAAGTTTTTAACAGGAATTTTAAAAGGGCGAATTTACAATTCAAACCCCCCCTTTCTTGTAAATCGATATTGCTACTTCAATAATCACATCACGATATATCAAAATATTCAATCAAATAGTACCATATTATAACATCAAAGTCAGTAAGTATTATAATTATCTCATTATAATATGCATCAAATCATATAAAAAAAATTATTATTACTTTTGAAACACATCAATCGCAACAAAACAATCACAAGAAAATGCAATGTTATGCATGAGCTTAGACTCTACTTCACAATGTGATACCATTCTAACTCTGAAGTACTTGGTTAGAAGGTTTGATACTATGCCACCACCTACGTGGACGGACAATTCATATTGGCCTTGTCCTCATAGATCCACTCAACTCAACCCAAGACACATATACGCGACAGTCGAAGTAAATGTGTGTTGCGTGGTAGCTCCCGACATTTGGAGTGGTACCTCCAAGTCACCTAGGAATTCCCCACCCAAATACCTCCAAGGTCTAACAATCTTGCCTTACGGCTCAATTGTAGACCGCCACGATTAGGCTCAATTCAGTTGTACTTCCCCAAAATAACTAGGCTTGTTAGGCCCTACCTATATGATGACAAAATAATCTTCACTTAAAAAATTCTCAATATTTATTTTTCTCCCCTCGTTGGCCTATGATACTCCATTAAGAACATCATCTTTAGCACAAGTTGGAATAATCACTATTTCATCAATTATGTGGTACTTCACTATTCTCATTACAATTTTATAACATCATTAATCATACATAATCATGATCATCATATAAACTCATCACAAATTTATAACATCACTATCATCAATCAAACATCATCATTATCATCACATAAACATATATCATACAATGCATCCATCTTTTATTATCACATCACATAAATTAGTCTAATAAAAAATATGCACATAATTTCATTTGACATCCAATATCACAATAATATCAAATATCAAATACCATACAATTATAAAAAAAATTAAATCAATCAACACCTTATAAATATTTCTATTTAACATTTTAATCTCAGAATCCTCATATTTTTACATTAATTAATTTATCTCTCAAAGGGCTACTGCCGTACGTAGCGAGCCCCAAATGAATTGTTGAGAAATACAGTTTTCCCGTTCATCTCACAATATGTTATACTCATGAATTTAAACGCTCTCTCACCCCTTACCTTACTTAGGCGCTTTCTCTAACACAGAAATCAATGGAAGTTTTCAACAGCAATTGTAGATCGACAACGTACAGTGAGCGAATTCGAATAACCGGCGAGTTCACAAAATCACCGAGACGTGACTAATAAATTATGAGGAGCATAAAAATCAATGTTAAATAATTACTAATAAGTTTTGGAGAAAAAATATAGTCAAAACGAAGAGAAAAAAACTGTAGAAAAAGTCTGAGACTTGTCGGAGCGCCGGAAGGGTTTGACGTCAACTTCACCGAAAAATGCAAATAAGTAGTGCTTCTTGAAGGTGTCGACGAGAGGAATCCAATAACAATGTCAGTTTTTTGAGACAACAAATGTGGTGATCGGAATTGGCCAAAAACAGATCGCCCAAGGAAAGTAATGCAGCTGTTTTTGATGAAACGGAGCCACGGTCGATAAAATTTATGCTAAAAATAGATTCAATGACCAATTTTGTGTATGATGGAAGTTGAGATCAATTCAAATGGCAAGGAATTGATGGGATGAATTTGAGAGGAAGAAGGCGTTGATGCGTTCTTCATGGTTGCGACTAGTGTCTTATGTTTTTTTTTTTTCTTTTTTTTTTTTCAATTACAGATTGAGGGGTGTAGATAACAGATGTCCAGGTGCATGAGTAAAATTGACTGCAAGGCCCAACATAAGGGAGACTAGCCTAAGGCAGAAATAGGGGTGTAAAGAGCAACTCACAGGTGTAGGAAAGAAAAGTCCAATTCAGCAATAATAATAGCTCAAATTAATATGCAGAACTAGAAAATAGGTGTGTAAGTAGTTGTCTGGTCCAAAGTCCATTTTTTATTATTTCTAAAAGTAAACAAATAATTTATTTAAGTCATCTAAGTTAGAAACTTTTTCTCCAAAATACTCATTTTAACATAATATTATTTTTTTGTTAACATAGATAAATATAATTTTAACCAAAATTCTCATATTCAAAATAATAACTATAATTATTACTATAATATTTTTCAAAATAATCACATAAAAATACATCATCTTTATAGAGTAGTCAAAATTAAAAAGAAAAATAAATATAACATCAACAATTTATATTGATTACTAAATCACAATAAATATGTATAAAATCATCATACCATAGCAACTATATAAAAATAAATAAAATTAATATCGATATTACTATTATTCAAAGATAATTATTTATAAAACAAATAATTAAAATAAGAGATACTTAGAAATAATTAAAATATAGACATGTGCACACTTAACATTAGTCAAACGCATATGATATCATCACATTAATTACTTACATGCATATACACGTAACATCGGATAAAATCTTTTTCTTTAAAATATTACACTAAAATACTATTATTTTAAAAAAAAATATATAAAATAATAAAATATAATATTTGTTATTTACATCACTCATTTAGTCTAATATGTACAAGATTAGCACTTCATAAAAAGCACACATATAAAAAAAATTAATCACAAAATTTATCAACATATATATATTCTAAAATAATTTTTAACATCAAATTAATTATTTAAAATCATATTTCATTAATAAAATAGTTTATTATACAAATTGGGGTGTTACAGATACCATTATATATATAAATTTTTGTAATTATGTTTGTTCTTTATACAAACATATATAAAATATTAACACTTAAATATATTCAATTAAAGGCAAACAACAATAGAGAATAGAAAAATTAGTTTTTAACCATTATTATTAATCCAATTATTACATATGATATGTCTTTTGTCGGACACAATAATTTTTACCAAAATATTATTAGATCATCATTGTTTTAGTGATTCAGATCACTAGTTGGAGGGACGCAACATGGATGCCTAGGACAATGAATTGGTTGACATTCTATTGGTTTATCTGGGCAACATGATGGCAGACCGTGTACATTGCCAACTATAGCACTTGCAACAACAACAAGTAACACCACAAACTTCATGAACATCTTCAACATAGTTTCCATTATAACCAACTTGTGTTTGTTATGAAAAGAATAGTGATATTTTATTGGGAATGGTATTTTATAGAAATTTTACTTATTTATAGGGAAAAGGCCAATTCTTTGAAATATCATAATAAGAAATATTAAGACGATAATAATGTTCCTACTTAATTCATTTTTATCAAATTAAGAAAATTTTAGCTTCTATTGACTAGTTTCTAATACCATATTTTTTACTAAATACATTTTATATTAAAATATATTAAGATATGTTTTCCATTTTAAATTAATTTCAAATAATGCATATATAAATTTTTAGTAATGTTTATAAATAGGGTAACATAAGCTTTTAGTCCCCATAAATTTTTTGAAAAGTCGCTTTTAGTTCCGTTAAAGAAACTACAGGTTTTAGTTCATACAAAAATTTCTTAGAAAAGTTTATGTCCATACTAAAAAGATACATATGCAAGTGTACTTGAACATTTAAATTTTCGAACAATTTTTTGCAAGCACGATTAAAACATTATAAAAAGTTTCTACATAAAAATTTAGAATTTTTTAACATAAGTTAAATTAAATATGAATTTTTTAAATGTCCAAAACCAATTATAAAATTAAGAAAAATATGGAACAAGAAATCGACTTGTTAATTCATTTTTTGTGGATGACCTTTTTACGTTGTTGAAAGATGTCTATAAAAAACTCAATCAAAAATATATATTGACAATCTAACAGTGTCTAAAAATGCTTGCATAACATATTTATTGGGATTAAAAAATATTACATTTTTTACACGAACCAAAAACTAAATTTCAAAATTTTATAATAACTAAAAACATATTTAACACTTACACATATTGTATTATAGTTAAGAAATTTATATTATTAAAATATAATACCTTAAATTATTTAACATGATCATAGCCATAAAATATATATTTACTACACTTACTTTAATATTTTATTTCAAATAAAATATTATATATATATATATAAATAAAAGTATGTGTGTTTTTTAACGAATTCAAACATATTTATGTGCTAATTAAAAGGTCAATTGACTAAAAAATTTATATACATATTTTTTCAAAAAATTACATTGTAAAATAATATATAATATTATTATTCTACAATTAATATAACAGATATAAATGAGTTCTTCATAAAATAAAAATTTATTAAACAACCAGAAACAAAAGGCTCAGGGTTATAAACCTAACCTATGAAAATTACAAATGATAATGAAATAAATAGAAAACAAAAACTGACATTAAGGCTATTTTTTCAACTGTCATTACAAGAAAACTGACTTCTAGTAACAAACAAAGTTCATTTTCAAAACTGGATGCTAATTCTAATGAAGAAACATACCATAAGAAATAACAAAACTGGATGTCAATGACCAAAAGGTATTGAAAATAGGGTATAGGAAATGATTAATTTAACCCACCATGAAACGTGCGCAAAATAATAATATTCTAGAATCAGCGTGAACAAGTAATAATTTAACATGCCTTCTTGTAGAAACTGGGAATTGTATCAGCTTCAGCGATTCTCTTCTGCTTTTCTTTAAAAATGTCAAGCAAAATTCTTTTCGTTTCAAGCTCTGCAAAGTGAAGTAAAATTAATTATTAACTAATTAATAAACAGATTTGGGTGTTGCTAGGGATTGAGATAGAGTAACATATAGCAATAGCATGGCATCAATGAATTTTCCTAGTACTACAAATACTCTTGAAACAATTCAATTATACACTTCCAAGAATTAAGTAACTAAATAGACATTTTTTTACTTGAAATAAACAATAATATATGTTATGGAGTAGAACGTTTGAAAAGAAACTCAAATTGAATTGATTAAGGTCTTTTTAAAAATGAGGAGAATTCCATTGAAAGAGAGAAACGAATGGAATACGATACAAACCCATCAAAGCTTCGGATCCGAGACCGGCACTGGATCCAATGAAACGGCGAAGGTTGCTGACCCACAACATGGAGGATGCAGGGGGTATTTTCCTCTGGCTCTGGGGAGCATCATGAGTTTCGCCGTCCTTGCACATGGAATTATTGAATAAACAATTTTTATTTACTTGCGAATTCCTGAATCGCTGAAACTGAATTATTGAGTTTGAATGGTAAATCGAAAGTTGATAAATAGTAAAAACGAGAATGAATGAAGAAATCGATGAGTTTGAATCGGAAATTGAAGGAATCAATTGAAGATGGAATTGAAAAAATTATGAAGAAATCGGGAAAAGCTTCTTCAACTAAAAAACGATAATCAACGAAGAAATTGAGAAAAACTTTGATAATTTCTTAGATGAGATGAAATAGAGAGAAAAACTTTGAGAAGAATTAGGGGAAAAGAGAATCCGATGTTGGGTGAATGAGAATACTAGTATCGATAGATGAATACAGTATGAATACCTCGTTGATCATTTTTTGGAATAATTGAATATTTTTTTATATGAATATTTGGATAAATAACAGAATTTTTTTAAGTTAAATTTATATATTGATATTAAATGAGAATAAGGGACACTATCTATTCTCTAACTATAGTGACGATTAAGGAGGTGTCACTAAAAATTAAGTGTCACAATAAATCTCTTTTTTTTGTACTGTGCTCAAAAAGAATTTGAGCTTTCTCTGGTGAGAGTCCAAAGTCAAACATTTACCCTCAATCTTAGACCTCAAGGATGCTATTAATATTATTTATTTCAATACTACTATTAAATATGATTATTTTTAAAGTCTTAATTAAAATACCACAAAAAATATTATGCGTTCCATAAATCGTAAACAATTATTTATAATATCAATATTTCATAAATCATGTTACACGTGTTTATAAATAATTCTTTTTGATAAATTTGTGTTGCACGTGTTGATATATTTCATTAATTCAATCAATTATACGTATAATTTTTTGAAGGGTGATATATGTTTAAATGATTCATTGTCATGATAAGTCACTTGATTCTTGACATATAGTTCTTAGATAACAAGTGAATTCCTTGAGGGTGCTTAATTAGATATTTGTTCACTTATTACTCATTACAAATTTCCAGGACGAAATTTCTTTAACAAGAGGAGAACTATAACACCCCAAATTTCATAATAAATTATTTTATTTATCTAATAGGATTTTAAAGAATTAGTTTAGTATTGCATGTGTTTATAATATGTGTTGATAAATAATTATTATTAATTTTCCTTACGTGTGTATTTTCTATAATTGATGATTTTCCATGTGTTTGACTTACTAATTTATTTAAATTATTGATATATGAATATTAAGTATATTCATTTTTTTAATATTAATTTTAGATTTAATATTAATAGTGAAATATGTCACAATTATTGCTAATTAGATATTTAATAATTAAACTTATTTACTTTTATTTTAATGATAATAAAGTTAATAGAAAAGTTTTGAATAATAATAATATAATATAAAATATGAAAATATGGCTGATAAGGCTGATAAGTATATATGTGCCATTAATAATAGAAATAAATGTAGTGGCTATTGTAAGCCATATGCCTAAAACTAATAACCATACACCCTTCAGTTAACCAATACACTACCGTTCCATCTCCGTCGTCGGAACTTCATTTCGCATCCTTTTCTTTGTGTAAAATGCCTCGCACTACCACTCTGGAGTGCCTTGGCTGCCCTCCATTTCGTGCCCTAACCCTTGACACACTTGGCCTTATCAAAGTTATCGAATCCTGCGAAAATCAAGGAGGTCTTAAGGTTGTAGAGAAATGGGGCAAACCTGATTCATCCAAGTCCGTTAACAATGTTTCAATCATTGACCGAAAATCTCGCCCTTTATTAGTTGTAGCAAGGAAAAATGGACAGATTGATGTTCTGAGCCTTGTCAATGGAGATTCTCATGCTACAATTAAGACTGCCGATGATGTAGATGATCAGCCTGAAGAGAATAATATTATTGGTTTGCATTTCTTTGCAAAACAAAATCATGGAGTTAGATTCCAAAAGAAAACAAACCATGACCTATTCTTCTCCGCATCAACACTGCCCCGAAGCTTTTCTCGCCTTCGTAGTGGAGCATTGAAACAATGAAAAACAATTTCGCATTCTCCACATCGAGAGCTTTGTCCTACATCTTTTTGTTTTTCAATTTCGCCACCATTCATGAAATCCCGACGGCGGTGGTGATACATGTTGTTGTTATCCATAAGCACCGTTTCCAGTCGTTCGTGTCGGTAAGGTCCTCCGACCATTATTTTTTTTCTTCCTTCCATAATTTAAACTATGTTTCTTCCATTATTTATTAAATATTTGACATTTTTTTTATCATCATCACAAATTCTCAACTGCAATTTGGTTATCTATGGACCCGCTTTCAAATAAATTAATTTTCGGATTGCTCCGACGTTGCTGAAATATAATGTCTTACCGTACAAGAGTGAGTTCTAATTCATGAGTATAAATTAAGTGTGATGAATGGGAAAACCGTATTTCCACAATTCATTCGGGGCTCACTACGTACGGCTGAAGCCCTTTCAGTAATAATTGACTAATGAGAAAACTTGAATTTGGTGAGCTTAAAATATGAGTTAGAACCTTTTATAGGGTGTTGTATGATTTGATTTTGAAGATTGTGTGGTAGTTGAATTATTGTAGAATTGTGTATTTGATGTATTATGAGCTTTGTTTATATCCACCCTTGATATTGTTATATGATATAAAACGTGATGAATTGTAATTACTTGCATTGCAATTGTCGTGGTGTGTGTGAATGATCTAGTATTATTATTTGTGAGTAAAAATCCTGTATTGTTGGAGCTTGTGTATTATAATGATAAATTTTGAATGTAATATATGACTATGGAAATATGCAATGATGATGTATACTCGTTGACTTATGACGTTACCACCTTGATAAATATCATCAAATGCATATTGTGTTTAATTTAATAGTGATGAATTTGACCAATGTCAATGATGGTTCTCTTAATGGAGTGAGTAGCCTAGGCCAACGAGTGGGAAAATCTGGATGTTAATTGTTTGAAGTGGGGATTGTAACACCCCGAGTTTAAAACACAGCGTGAATGTATTTTTTTTTTCAATAAATAATTAAAACGAGTTTTCCAAAATTAATGTCAAGGGAATTAAAATAAAATTTTCATTAGTTCATTTCAAAAGAGAACACTCGGCCTGTGGCCACTAAACAGTATCAGAGCGCGGAAAATACAGCGGAAAAGTCATACATTCATTCCCAAAATAAATTACATTTCCCAAAACTCAAGACCCTATACAAAAGTCTAGTCTGATCATGCACTAAGCTACAGTAGCACGATCTCCACCGTATCCTCTATAATACTCGTCTTCAGCCAACCATCCGTCCTTCTGCGTTGTCCACGGATACTCCGTACGTAGAGATCAGGGGAAACTAACGACGTCTCCGTCGTTAGTGTAACCGTCGATGGGACGGGTTTGGGTATCATCTGAGGGCAAAACCCAATTTCCACATTATAAGAGCAAGGGTCACCGACCGAAATTAACAAATAATCACATAGCATATATCTCACAGCAACAAATAAATTCATGGCATAATATATGACAATGATGAAAATTAAGGATGCTCATTTGAATTTTCTTGACATATAAGCTTTTTCAAACAGCAACCGTTTCATATGGAAATATGTAGTAAGTACAGTCAACACTTCAATAAACACAATAATTAATCAAAAATTTAGATTATGTCAAGTACTCACACACATCGATTTCCAAACATCATCATATAAACCAATCGTGACCCACCGGTCAATCCCTCGATGCAATAGGTATATGCTCACGTATACAATTTCTTGGAATCATCAAGGTGCAGTCGCTCAACAGACCAACACAATATGTTTGACTTTTACGGCCCTCAAGACCAAGGTGCAATCGCTCAACAGATCAACACCTAGTGCAGTCGCTCAGCAGGCCAGCACTCGTGCAGTCGCTCAACAGACCAGCACGTTTGACATATACCAAGGTACAATCGCTCAACAGATTAGTACCTAGTGCAGTCGCTCAACAGATCAGTACCTAGTGCAGTCGCTCAACAGACCAGCACTCGTTCAATCGCTCAACAGATCAGCACGTGGTTGCGCATTTCAGGGTACAGACGCTCAACAGTCCAGTACCAATGCAGTCGCTCAACAGATCAGCACCTATATACCGAGGTACAATCACTCAACAGATCAGTACCTAGTGCAGTTGCTCAACAGACCAGCACTCGTGCAATCGCTCAACAAATCAACACGTGGTTGCGCATTACTATGTGGCCCATCGCGGGTACCACTTGACTATGCAATGCATGAATATGCAGTGTTTCTCTTCACTGGAAACAGAATGCAAAATCAGAAAATTCATGCCTTTCCATCATTTTTCAAAACATCTCAGCACAATCAATATTATCATCATCATAATCATGACTAAACAGTCAAGTAATCATTAATACTTTGCAATGTTTTCCCAACCTCTTAAAATTCATAACACAGTGTCTAAAACTTAGATTTGTGGAAAATACGAATCTGTATTCCAATACAGCTTCTCTGTATTCGAATACAGAAGCCAAAAACAGTGCAGAATTACACTCTGTATTCGAATACAACCCTCTGGTATTCGAATACAGAGGCAGTCTCAGTGCACAAATCAACATTTTTCATTACATCAGTAAAGTCTCAAAAACTTCATCACCACCACTTCAAAATATCACCAAAAGTCCCATTTTAATTCACCACAAACATTCCCAATATTCCCCAACACTTAGGGTTTACAAAACACTGTTGAAAAACTTGGAATTTCTGAAAACTCGAATCTGTATTCGAATACAGATCCCTTGTATTCGAATACAGAAGCTGAAACTGTAATTTCAACATTCTGTATTCGAATACAGCATGCCTGTAGTCGAATACAGAAGCCAAAAACAGAACACGAATGATCAACATCAGAACATCAGAAACAGAACCAGAATGATCAACATCAGAACATCAGAACCAGAATCAGAATCATCAACACCAGAACATCATAAAACAGAACCAGAATCAGAATGATTAACACCAGAATCATCAGAAGCAAAACAGAATGATTCACACTAGAATCATCAGAAGCAAAACAGAATGATTCACACCAGAATCATCAGAAGCAAAACAGAATGATTCACACCAGAATCATCAGAAGCAAAACAGAATGACATTAAGTAAAACAGTTTGAAAACTTAAGTAAAACAGAAGCTTGACAGGCTGTATTCGAATACACACATGTTGTATTCGAATACACCTTCGAAATCAGTGAAATTTTCCTGAGACATTCAACACATTTCAAACTGTTTCTTTTGAAAAATCAGCCCAACTCCAAAATAGTTTTATCACTCTTTTAAACCACAAAACTCAGACTTTTACATCAAACCAGATTTTCCAAAAGGAAACACTTTCATCAGTTTTAAATCCTTTTTATTTTGAAATCATCAGCAACACCAGATTTTCATCAACATAACAGCATGCAAGCATTTCAGCTTTCTCAAACATCAGAACAATATGCAAAGCATTCAGTTTTCTCAAACATCAAAACAACATTAACACATTTAGTCAAACAATAAGCATCACATAGCAGCAAAATACCAACAGAATGCATTTTTGCAATATTCAAAATGTCATGTAAAACAGTTTCTTTTTTTAAAACAGAAACTCAAATATAATCACACCTCAAACATACATTTACAGTCCTAAAATGCAACTAGAAAGTGGAAGGTGCTCTTACCCTTGTTGCGTTTTCTGCTACTGCTCACGTGTATGCGTCAAAAACGACGAAACTCCCGCCTGCGTTTGCTACTACGAAACTGAGTTCTTTAGCTCCGTAATGATGTGGGGAATAACTTTTGTACTGGGGGTTTGGTGTTTCGGTGCTTGGATTTCCAAGTAATGGCACTTTTGAGGAACTCCCTCTTTTCACTTTGAAATCGTGAACTGGAACAGTAAACAGAAACAGAATGGGAGGGAAAATGGGGTACTGTTACATGCAGTATGGGCAGTGAGGGAGGAGGAATGGTGTTCTGATTTCACCATCCTTCTCACTCCTATTTATAGGCTTGTGTGGTGCCACCTCACCCGACACTTGTCTGATTTTCAGCACTTTACCCGTCTCGTCGCAATTAGCCGCTAATCCCTTAATTAACTGTCCGTTAATTTAATTACTCGTAATGAAATTAATTTATTCTTAATCCAATAATTTTTTATTTATCCTCCAAAATATTATATATATATATATATTTACTCAAAACATACATATATTAAATATTTTACAAATATCCCCAAATACACTTAAAATTAATTTCCATAATTTTAATTAAAAATTAAGGGTCTTACAGGGATTATCTTGTCATCATATAGGTAGAGCCTGACAAGCTTAGTGATTTCAGGGAAGTACAACTGAATTGACCCTGATCGTGGTGGTCTACTATTGAGCCGTAAGGCAAAATTGTTAGACCTTGGAGATATTCGGGTGGGAAATTCCTAGGTGACTTGGAGGTAGCACTCCAAATATTGGGAGCTACCATGCAACACACTTTTACCTCGACTATTGCGAACATGTGTCTCGGGTTGAGTTAAGGGCATCTATGAGGACATAACCAATTTGAATTGTCCGTCCACTGGGATGGTGGCATAGTATCAAGCCTCCTAACCAAGTACTTCAGAGTTAGAATGGTATCAAAGAAATGGGAGGAGTCTAGAGCATAAGAGCATGCATAACATTACTTGATTTGTGTGTTGACTTACTTGATGTTGTGGATTGTATCAATGTTTACCTTATTATTCTTGTTGATTGTGATTTGATATAATACGATGTTTAATATATTTTATGTGTTCTTCTCAATTATTTTATACTATTACATGTTTTCGAAGCTCACTCCTTGTTGCTTGTGTTTGGTGCTTGCGAGAGCGCAGTTATTTTAGGTTATCGGTTGGTGATCCATGTTGTGATAGGTGACACTGGGTGGGGGTGATTTGTCGTGTTTTGTTGAGTTATGAACTAATTTAGATTTTTGTAAATTCGATTGATCAATTGTGTTATTTTTTATCTTTTATTCAGAGGTAGAAATTAATTTTCTCTAAGTTTAGAACTTGTTTTCATGCCAGTAATATGTATTTAATAAACCTCAGCTATATTCGATATAAATGGATTTTTAATTGACAATTTTTATCAAAGCATTTTGTGTAAGTGTGAATGTGACGTCTTGAACCTTATATTTAAAATGAAATTTTTTTATACGCTACTTTGGGATCGCTGCGAATTCCCTTCAAAGCTAGTGTATTTTACTTTTTTCTTTAGTTTGGGTTTAGGGTGTCACATATTGACAATCTTACACGGACTAAAAATAGTTGCATAATAATTTTATAGAGATTAAAAAATATTAAATTTTTTATAGGAACCAAAAATTAAATTTCAAAATTTTATAACGACTAAAAACTTATTTAACACTTATACATATTATATTATAGCTAAGAAATTTATATTATTAAAATATAATATTTTCAGTTATTTAACATGATCATAGCCAAAAACATATATTTACTACACTTACTTTAATGTGTGTGTGTGTTTTTTAACAAATTCAAACTTATTTACGTGCTAATTAAAAATTCACTTGGCTAAAAATTTTATATACATATTTTTCAAAAAAATTTCATTGTGATATAGTATATATTTATATTATTCTATAATTAATATAATAGATATAAATGAGTTTTTCATAAAATAAAAGGCTCAAGGTTACAAACCTAACCTATGAAAAAGAAAAATAAAAATAATAATAAAAATGAAATAAATAGAAAACAAAAACTGACACTAAGGTTAATTTTTCAACTATTCTAAAAGGGTTTGAGCATTCTCTCGTGAAAGCAAACACATCTAAAAGTAGTTTTATTTTTAAATTCATTGTAATAAAAGTCAAATGGTTTTTAAGATTTCAAAATTTTAATTGGTTGGCTGTGTAAAAATATTGAACCGTAACGGAGCATATCAATGTATTACTTGTTCAAAAATATATTAATATATTTTCTACACATGTTTTTGTCATATTCAATACCAATAGTAATCTATTATATCGATGAGATTAATTATTTTTAAAAAAAATTGAGAAAACATAAAGTTGTTATTAATTAAAGTGACACTAATGATGATTTTAAAAAATGCTCACAAGTGGATTTAAACTTTGTCACATTATGGTACATAATTAAACTCTTACCATTAATCTAACACTTTATTCACGGTGAATAGGTATCAGTTTTTGAAATTATAAAAATAAAAGTTAAAACTATTTTTAATTTATTATAAATAGTTTACTGTAGAAATATTTTAAATAAGTTTACATGATAGAATATTTTTTAGAGTTGCGCTCACAAAAATAATTTAACTAATAGTTTTAAAGAAATTTTAGTCCAGTATTTATTAGTTGGGTAATACAATAGACATTATATCTCTACAAAACAACTAAATCATATCTGCAAATGAAAAACTAAATTTGACTCATTTATTTAATTGTTTTAATAATTTGTTGTACCTATATTAAATTTTAAAACTAGGTTTTTTTTTTCAAATTGAAATTGTGATTGTTGTTGAAATCAGAGATCAATGAGTTTCTCAATTAAGAATGTTCTTGGTTTACAAGAAAAACGGATATTGATTTAAAACTAAAACGAGATTGATCAGAAATAAAATGGAGAACGTTCTGCTTTTCTATCAAACGGAAATTGATAAAAATTGAAACGGTGAACGTTAAACGTTCTTGGTTTCTAACTTTCTGCAATTTTAACAGAAACAAAATTAAAGCTTGCAATGTTAAAATGAATGCATATAATTGTTAATCCAGTTTAGAGTTTAGTACTCTTAAAAAAACTACAGTTTTTAGTTCCTATAAAATTTTCTTACAAACATCCCTACTAGAATGAAACATGTTGTACATGAACTTTTAAATAATTTTCTACAAGCTCGATTAAAACAGTATAAAAAGTTTCCACATAAAAATTTAGAATGTTTTAACTTAAGTTAAATTAAATATGAATTTGTTAAATATCCAAAATCCATGTTAAAAGTAAGGAAAATATGAACCTAAATATCGACTTTTTTATTCATTTTTTATGGATGACATTTTTATATTGTTGAAACATGTCTATAAAAAACTCAATCAAAAATATATATTGACAATCTAACACGAACTAAAAATAGTTGCATAACAATTTTATAGGAATTAAAAAATATTCAATTTTTCACATGAACTAAACGAAATTTCAAAATTTTACAACGACTAAAAAATTATTTAACACTTATACATATTGTATTTAGTTAAGAAATTTATATTTTTAAAATATAATATCTTAAGTTATTTAACATGATCTTATCCATAAAATATATATTTAATACAATTACTTTAATATTGTTTTTTTACTAACACTTACTTTAATATTTTATTTCCAGTAAAATTTTATATATATGTGATTTTTTTAACAAATTCAAACATGTTTATGTGCTAATTAAAAATTAACTTGACTAAAAAATTTTATATACATTTTTTTTTTAAAATATTACATTCTTAAATAATATATTATACTATTATCCTATTGTTAATTTAATTGATATAAATTAAGTTTTTCATAAAAGCAAAATTTATTAATCAACTAGCAAAAGTCTAAGGGTTACGAACCTAACCCAAGAAAAATAAAAAGCAAAAGTGAAATAAATAGGAAACAAAAACTGACACTAAGGCTAATTTTGCAACTGCTCTAAAAGAATTTGATCTTTCTTTCGTGGGAGTTTAAAGTCAAACATTTACCCTCAATCTTAGACCACAAGGATGCTATTGATATTATTTATTTCAATACTTTTTATATAAAATACCACAAAATATTGTTACATAAATCATATTACAACTATTTATAATATCAATATTTCATAAATCATGTTACACCTTTTTATAAATTTTTTTTTTATAAATTTTTGTTGCACGTGTTTATATATTTAATTAATTCAATCAATTATACTAACAAATTTTGGAAGTGTTTCATTTTTATAGAGTTTAAGTGCAATTTTTTTTCTATGAAGCAAACAACTCAAATCGTAGTTTTATTTTTAAAATAATTTCAATCAAAGTCAAATATTTTTTAAGTTTTTAGAATTATAAAATGATAGACTGTGTAAAAATATTTACGGTGAAGTTTGATAAGACCGCAAGTGCACGATATATTGTGTAGTAAAACTTACCATTCCCACAAGGACTTTGTTATGAGTACTAGTATCTCTTTACTATGATGATTAACTAAAATAGTAAATGTTGATAATGATTTTTGGTTTAAAAATTCGCAATAAAAATAAAGCCTTGGAATTGTAGTTTTTCACAATGATGGATACAATAAAATTAACCTTCTTTGAGTTATGAGTGATAAACTCTTAAAAATCAGAATAAACAACTATAACTAATGCCTTCTTTCAAAAAACAAAAGTGTATTTTAAACTAATAACCAATTTATTTTCATAATTGATGTATTAGCAAAATCCTTTAAGAAAAGATACCTTTCATGGTTTCAAGATAATCAAAATTTATTTTCATGATTTGATTCTCTTGTCCATTCTTAGGGGTTAGATATCAAATCTACCTTTCGTTATATTATATGATATCTAAATATGAATATGATTCATATTAAGTATCGATTAAATGATCAACACCCATGACATAAAGAAATAGAAACTGTTAGAGATTCAACATTGGAAATCCTACAATCCCAAGACAAGGAAGATCTACTCACATGTGATCATAGTAGAATCAAAGCTTAAATATAAAAACATTGGAAATATAAAATAACAAAGCAAAAATAGAAAACTAAATATTATTGAAACTAGAAAATTTCTAAGAGAAATACAAGAACAAAAGAAAGAGTAAAAAGAGATTGTGAGTAGGAATTTGTGTCTAAAATTGAGTATTTTCGTCCTTTTTATAGCCCTAGGTGCCTTCATGAGCTTTAATTACAAGAAACTATTAGAATTTCTTAGAAGAAAAACGGTTCAACAACAGAAGATGAGTAGTTTATTGCTATTACTGCCAGACAATAATAGGTCGAGAAGATGAGCATATTATGGCCATAATGGTCATTACTACCCCGCAGTAATCGTTGCTTACTTAGAGTGGCAAATTCTTGTTTTTTTGCTTGTTCATCCATTATGGTTGTAATGACCATTACGGCCAGACAGTAATGCTTGTTGGAACTTGAGTTTCTTTCATTTTCTTGATCATGATGCACCATGACTGCACCACTTGACTAAGGCTCTTTTGCACTAAAAATCTTCACTTATTCCTTCACTTATCCTTGCAATCTAAACAAAACAAAAAGATAGTAAAATAGAACAAAAATCGAATTAAAAGCATCAAATTAACCTATCAAATAAAGCTATAAAAATAGATAAATTCTAGCTTGTCAAATTCCCCCATGCTTGTGCTCAAGCAATTGTTTCAGATAAAATTTATGGACGAGTAGACACCATGAATAGGGAACTCAACATTCAATTGAAGTGTAGGCAATAGACAAATTCCAAAACCAATAGATAACAACCTTCGGTTCCAAATTAGTGACTTAGGCTCCTCTAAAAACATAATCCTTATCAATAGGACACTCAACTCTCAAATCTCTTAGTTTTTTAGGGTAATGGGCATTCACTCAAAATTTCACCAATGCTAAGTTTACTGCCATAGGCTTGATTATTAACCAAATCTCCACTACATCTCTCATGAGAGCATATGTGAATCAAAACACTTTTCAAGGTTTTAACGGGGCCAAGGGACAATAGGTGGGGAAAACCAAAAAAAGGGATATTGAAAAGGCTATATCAAATTAAACATATGATTATAGATACCTGTTTTGAATAATTGGAGCTTAGTGTGACACCTTGAACCCCAAAATAACATATATAATAATTTATACTAGATTTTTTCGAGCAAATTCGCAAAGGGATAAAGAAAATCTGATTACAAGGAAATACAAACTTTTGTAACTAATTTAGGATATCACGTTTCTCAAAGTACACATGGAACAATTCAAACTCTATTCCTTAATTAAAACAGTTTAATCGCAATAAACTTGATTTAACTATAAATTCTTATTTTAATTCCAAAAACTAACTAGTACGAAGGTTTTTATATAAAAAGTCAATTGTAATTAGATAAGTAAAATATAAATTACAACTCTTAATTCTTGGTATCACCTATCAGAGCAGAGTTTCTCCCAAACTTGAACTTCAAAACTCATTAACCTGTAATAACTGTGATTTCGCAAACGCGAGGCCAAACCAATCAAGCACAAACAATGAAGGAGGTGAGTTTTGAAATCATGTTGATAGTGTAGTATACGTAAGAAGAACACAATTAATCATAAATAAACTATATCATTATACAAACATTCTTCCAGGAAAAATATCATATTATAAAGTCAAAATCACCCAAGAGAAATCAATACATTTTACTATAACATCAAATCGTTTTAGAGAAATTATTATCGCACACGATACATATTAACCACAAAAAAATGCAATGTTACGCATGAGCTTAGACTCTACTTCACAATGTGGTACCATTCTAACTTTGAAGTACTTGGTTAGGAGGCTTGATGCCCCAATGCTCAGTGGACGGATGATTCGAATTGGCCCTGTCCTCATAGACCCCCTCAACTCAACCCGAGACACATATATGCGACATTCGAGGTAAACGTGTGTTGCATGGTAGCTCCCGACATTTGGAGTGCTACCTCCAAGTCACTTAGGAATTCCCCACCCGAATACCTCCAAGGTCTAACAATCTTTCCCTAAGGCTCAATAGCAGACCGACATGATCAGGCTCATTCAGTTGTGTTTCCCTGGAATCACCAGGCTTGTAAAGCCCAGCCTATATCATGACAAAATAATCTCTACTTCAAAAATTCACATTGGTACACCCTAAACCCCAAATTAATATTTAAATTTTTTTTTTATTTTAAAATTCTTCAAGAGAATTATATAAACTTTCAAACATTTTTAAGGTAAATAATATCACTTAATCACTTAACATATCACATTAATCTCAAAATTTCCATCAAATATAAAAACTCGAAGTCATAATATCAGACAACAAAATCGTTTGGACGTACACGTAAATAAATTTAGTAATAATTGCAAATATAGTCCCAACCTAGCGTCACTATCAGAGCGGGAATTCCCAAAATAAAAAATGTTCAAAATTTACGTTAACACACTGCATATAATAACGGTTTTCAAAACAAGATAGCTTCTAGCAATTTGAGGATACTAGTCATCCCTTGCCGCTTGCAGCTCGTGTGCGTCCATCGATAACGCCAAACACAAACAACGAGGAGTGAGTTTTGAAATTATGTAATAGTATAAGATGAATGAGGAGAACACGCAAGTAGTCAAATTAGCACAAACATGAGAGATATTCAAGAGCATAATATCAAAGGTTAATCTAATTCAATCACAATAAAACATTCAGAAGGATGAAATATTATGCATGTCCTATACTCTATACTTCTTCATCATTTGATACCATTCTACTCTGAAGTACTTAGTTAGAAGGCCTGATACTATGCCACTACAAAGACTGGATGGAAAATTCATGAATGGCCAAATCCTCATAGATCCCCTCAACTCAACCTGAGACACATATACGTGATAGTCGGGGTACTCTTGTGTTTCACGGTAGCTCCTAACCTTAGGGAATAACCTACTAATCCACTTAGGAATTCCCCACCAGAGGTACCCGCAAAGTCTATCAGTTTTACCTTACAGTTCGACTGTAGCCCTTGACGATCAAGCTCATTTAGTTGTACTTCTCCAAATCACTAGGTTTGTCAGACCCTTCCTATGTGATGACAAAATAATCCCCACTCCAAAACCTACAACACATATCTCATACTTACTCGATTATCACAACTTAATAAGTTTTAGTTTGAATTCACAATATTCATCAGAATTTACATCATTTTATACGTATGTCAGTAAGTCACAATAAAGTCCCAATATTTGGTTTACGCCACTCACAATGCACACTCTAGTCTTATCAATCACAGAATAAGAAATCAGACATGTGGTGCATTCAAGTAATATCACAATTTCAATCAAGTAGGCAAGAGCACTCAAGTACATATTGTTCATACAATAACAATCGACATAAGGTTCCATAAAACCAAACAACATGCAATCTTGATATAAATAAATTCACGGAAATTCTATAGGTTGCTAAATTATATTTTAGTCATCACTATTACCATTCATGTATTATTAATTATTTATTATTACTCAATAGGGCTTGACCGTGCGTAGTAAGCCCCGAATGAATATCTAGGAATTACGGTATTGTCGTTCATCCCACGTTATTTTATACTCATAAATTCGAACCTCATCTCACCCCTTACCTTGGTTGAAGACTTTTCCCAGCGAAGCCGATCAGCTTATTTAATGTGTCGCGTCTTCGCCTACCACTGACCCTAATCATGGTTTCGGTATTAGGAGACATGGCTAGAGGCAAAGAGCAGCCGCTAATCCCTTTTTTATTATTCTGTTCTTCCTTTCCATAAGCAAGGCTACTGCGTGTGTGTGTGTGTATATATATATAGTATAGGTAATAGGACGAGACTTTTGTTGGTGGAGGCGGATGCCAATTCTCATAACGAAATCTAATGATATTATGTATATATATATATTAGTAGCAGACTATGCCTATTCAGAATCCCATCGGTGTTTTTTTATCACTCTTAAAAGGATAGTGTGTTAGTCACACAATCTAATGTGTGGTTTCATTTTATTTTATTCTTATATTTTATTTTTAGTTTTCCCAAAATCAATTTAAATAAATATATTTAATATTAATAATTCAAATAAGTTATTAAGATAAAAAACATGTAGGAAATTATAACACCGCATAAAATACAGATATAATATAATTTATTATAATATTACTATTATATATTAATTAGAAATTTAGGGTGTTACACATTTTAATTTCAAATATTCTAAACATCTATTTTCTCCCATCGTTAGCCTAGACTACTCCATTTAGAGTTTCATTGTTAGCACAAGTTGGATTCATCAATTATAGGGTAATTCAATATCCTCATCACAAATTTATAACTGTTGGAACTAAGTTGGTTCTTTCACTTAATGTTTTGATGTTAGCAAAAGTATTTTATGCAAATAACATATTTGACTTAAAAGAAGAATGAAAAATGTCACCAGAAGATGACGTCACCAGAAGATGAAGATGACGTCACTTGAAGATACAAGTCAAAAGCAGGATGACGTCACCAGAGGATGGTCACCAAAGGAAGTCACCAGAGGATGATCACCAGACAATGGTCACTAGAGGATATCATCAGAGGATATCACCAGAGGATATCATAAGAGGATATCACCAGAGGATATCATAAGAGGATATTACCAGAGGGTATCACCGGAGGATATTACCAGAGGATATCACTGGAGGATATCATCAAAGGAACCTGTCAAAGGATATCATAAAAAGATCCCATTGGAGGATATAATCAGAAGTACCCATCAAAGGATACAATAAGAGGATCCCGTCGGAGGATAATTCTAGATGATCTCATTAAAGGCAAAAATCAGAAGCTACATCATTAGAATCTGAAAGTATGCTCAAAACAGAATCTGAGCAAAATGCTCAAAATAGAATCAGAGCAAAAGACTCCAGAAACATAATCTAGCTGAAAGTATGCTCAAAATAGAATATAAGCAAAATGCTTACAACAGAATTGGAGCGAAAGACTCCAGAAACAGAATATGAGCAAAATACTCTAGAATATTCTCAAAACAGAATCAATCAAAATACACTTTAGAAGTAAAGCAATAGATCAAAGTGAAGCTCTAATTTCAACTATAAATATAGGTTTAATGCTGAAGAATAATGTATCGAAAAATAGAAGAACTCAAGCAAAAATTCCTAAGTATTCAAAGAGTTCAAAGGAGAGTGTGAGGCTGATTGTCATCATAAATTTTTTAGAAGCAAACATTCAAGTTCAAGTTAAGCTTATTGTGAGTATCAACTTTCCAGAAGTAGTTACTTAGTTTTAATTTTGATCCCTTGTATAAAATCCTATAGTGTTGAAGTTCTTTCTAAAATATTTGGTTTTCAGGTTGTTAGAAAAAGACTTAGCTTGTAGGTTTAAGGTTGTGAAGTTCCTCAAAAGTCTGGGGTTGTCAGACTATTTAAGAAGACTTGGCTGATATAGTCAAGGTGTTGTTGTTCCTCAAAAGTCTGGGGTTGTCAGACTGTTTGGGAAGACTGGCTTGAAGGGTTAGTGGTGTTGTAATTCAAAGATTTTTGAATTAGTGAAAAGACCTTCTGAAAGAAGGGGCTGGACGTAGTCTAGTTAAAGGTGAACCAATATAAATTCGAGGTGTTAACTTTTATTATCCACTGCTTATTTACTCTGATTGCTGATTATTCAACTAATTAGCAAAAATAATTAAAGTTTGTCAAGCACAATTGAACCCCCGTTCTTGTGTTGCACCTTCAATTGGCATCAGAGCTCGGTCTCAAAGCTGAGCAGTTTACCGTGTTAGAGGAAAGATCCAAGGATCAATATGTCTTAAGAAGCTGTTGGAGGAAACATCAACAGACTTCCTCTATTTGATAGAGAACGATTTGAGTACTGGAAGGACAGGCTGAGAAGTTTTTTTATTTCACAAGATCTTCAACTTTGGGACTTGGTGGAAGATGGCTATACTGTTCCAAAAGATGAAAACAATGATGAAATTCCAAGAAAAGACATGGATACAGATCAAAAAAGGATGTACAAAATGCATCACAAATCCAGAACATTTATGATCAATGCAATCACCTTCAAAGAATTTGACAAGTGCACCAACCAAGAAACATCAAAGAGCATTTATGATAGTCTGATTCTGACCTATGAAGGAAGTAAGCAAGTTCAAGTAGCTAAAGCAAACATTCTAGTCAATAAATATGAGCTGTTTAAAATGGAGGAAGATGAAGACATTGAAACTATGTTTTCCAGATTCCAGACTCTAGTATCAGGATTAAGGGTACTAGAAAAGAGTTACACTACTGCTGATCATGTACGGATGCAATGAATCTGGACATATCAAAACAGAATGTCCAAATATGGAGAAAGGGAAGCAGCAGAGGAAAGATTCTAGAACCAAGAAGAAAAGTATGATGGCTACATGGGATGATTCTGATGAATTCTCTGAAGATGAACAACCAGATTTGGCTATCATGGCTCACACCAACTCTGCCTCTGGATCCAACACATAATCTTATTCTGGAAGAGAATTAGAAGATGATGAAACTGAAATGCCCTTAGCAAACAAGTTAAAACACCAGTCATGGTACCTGGACAATGGATGCTCGCGACATATGACAGAAAAAAGATTTATGTTCCAAGAATTGACATTGAGCAAATGAGGCACAATAACTTTTAAAGGAAATCAAAAAGGCTAGATCATTGGTCAAGGAACAGTTGGTAATGGTATCTCTCCTTCTATTAAGGATGTTTTGTTTGTTTAAGGTCTTAAACATAACTTGTTGAGTATAAGTCAATTAAGTGATAATAATTATGATATTATATTCAATCAAAAAACATGCAAGGAAATCAATCAGAAGGATGGATCTGTGCTTTTCACAGGTCAGAGGCACAATAATACTTATAAAATAAATCTGTTTAGTCTAGGAAAGCAAGAGGTTAAATGTCATATGTCAGTAAATAAAGAGAATTTAATGTGGCACAAAAGATTAGGTCATGCCAATCTTTGATCAATTTTAGAATTGAGCAAACGTAAGTTAGTAAGACGTCTACCTAATCTTAGTTACAAAACTGAAATCTTGTGTGATGGCTGTCAAAAGGGAAAACAAACCAAAAATTCCTTTACTCCTAAGAAATCAGTAACTACCTTAAAGCCTCTTGAACTTCTACATATGGATCTGTTTGGACCAGTGAAAGTAGCATCTCTAAATGGAAAGAAATATGGCTTTGTTATAGTAGATGATTACTCTAGGTGGACATGGGTAAAATTTCTAAGAAGTAAATATGAATCCCACATTGTATTTATAACATTCTGTAAACAAGTCATGAATGAAAAAGGTTTTAATATAGTGTCAATTAGAAGTGATCATGGAAGAGAATTTGAGAACAAATTCTTTGAAAGTTTTTGTGATGAGAATGGAATTTCTCACAACTTTTCTTCTCCTAGAACACCTCAACAGAATGGAGTTGTAGAATGAAAGAATAGATCACTCCAAGACATGGCAATAACTATGTTAAATGATTTAAATGTTGCAAAACACTTTTGGACTGAAGCAATCAACACTGCATGTTACATTCAGAATAAAGTCTATATTAGGTCTATGTTGAATAAAACACCATATGAATTGTGGAAAGGTAAAAAGCCTAGCATTTCTTTCTTTAAACAATTTGGATGTATCTGTTATGTGCTGAATATTAAAGATATCCTTGGTAAGTTTGATTCTCGATCTCAAAAGTGTATCTTCATTGGATACTCTGAAAGTGTTGGAACCAAGTTGGTTCTAAATACTTAGGATTTTGATGTTTACGAAAGCACTCCATGTAATCTTATTTTGTACCTTGAATTATTACATTTAATACCACCAGAAATTGAAGATTGGAGAGGCAAAAAATGCATCCAGAATGCATCCTAGAATTACCAGAGGATACACTAGGATGTCAAAACACTACCAAAGGATATCTTTGCTGGCCCAGATCAGAAGGAAGCAAAGTCAGAAGAAGACCTGGACCAGACCAGAAGGAAGCCTGCCAGAGGGAGACTTGATCCAGACCTGAAGGAATCAAATGTCAGATTTATTCCATAAGTTATTCTGACCAGAAGATGGCCTGGCAGTGAAATAATAAATAGCCCAGACTTGATCCAGACTTAATCAGAGGGTAAATTAATGGGTCTAGAACAAAGGAATTAATCAAGATTTGACCCAGACCAGAAGATAGCATGGTTTAGGGTATGAAACTAAGTCCAGACCAGAAGATAGCATGGTTTAGGGTATGAAACTAAGTCCAGACCAGAAGAAATGATTTCCAGAATTGATCCAGACCTGATCCAAAATCAAATGTAAAATGTAACACCCCGAGTTTAAACCACAGCGCGAGTGTATTTTTTTTTTTAAACGAATACATAAATAAAAGAGTTTTCATAATTGCGTTCCAAGGAAATTAAAATCAATTCAAATTAAATATCATTCGACTTCGTAATGAAAAATAGTAAGGAATTTTAAACAGCAACATCACAATTGAATCGAATGAGATATTTATGGGAATTTGATCTTTATAATATACTAAAATAAAGATACATCAAAATATTTATCAAAGTCCGGAAGAGTTTTACAATAATTCCCAAAATGAATATTTACAACCATTGAGTTCAAAACCCTATACATAAGTCTACTCTGATCATACCCTAAGCTACAGTAGCATTACAATATTCACAAGTCTTTTCTTCACCTAGCTGCTCATCTCTTTGCATAGCCCACAAGTAAAGATCAAGGAAAACTAACGACGTTCCGTGTCGTTAGTATGACCATCAGGGGTACGGTTCTGAATCTCATCTGAGGGCAAAGCCCAATTTCCACAATAATTGTAAAGGGTCACCGACCTAAAATAACAATTACCACATAGCAGTTATATCAAGAATATCAAACATATTCATAGTACATGATGATAAATAAGGATGCTAAATTTTGAAATACATGTCTTTTGTACTTTACAAAACAGCAACCAAGTAAGTATAAAAATCATGATGTAAGCACAAACATCAATTCATCAGAAATTACAGATTTCCAAAAAGTACTTACTCACACAACAAATCTCTACCATCATCATAAAACCAAAACGAGACCCTCCGGTCAAAGACTCTGATGCAATATGTATATGCTCATGTTCATAAATTCTTGGAATCACCAAGGTGTAGTCGCTTACAGACCAGCACAATTTAACGGCCCTCATGACCAGGGTGCAATCGCATACAGATCAGCACCAGTGCAGTCGCATACATACCAGCACTCGTGCAGTCACTACAGACCAGGACGTTTGACATAAACCAAGGTACAATCACTACAAATCAGTACCTAGTGCAATCACTACAGATCAGCACTCGTGCAATCACTACAGATCAGCACGTGGCTGCGCATTTCAGGATACAGACACCACAGTCCAGTACCAGTGCAGTCGTTTATCTGACCAACACTTATATACCAAGGTACAATCACAGATTAGTACCTAGTGATATCACTACAGATCAGCACTCGTGCAATCACTACAGATCAGCACGTGGATGCGCATTACTCTGATGCCCATCGCGGGTACCACCTGACTATGCCATGCATGAATATGCATTGTTTCACTTCATTGAAAACAGTATGCAACCTTAGTAAAATTCATGCATTTTCCTCATTTTTCAAAACATCTCAACACATTCAAAGATTAACCATTCAAGCAAGCATTACACTTTGCATTACCTCAAAGTTTCACTCTTTATTAACAAAGGTTTTTCCCCAACTATTAAGATTCAAAACTGTGATTAAAACTGAGGTTTCTGGCAAAAATACGAATCTGTATTCGAATACAGCTTCATTGTATTCGAATACAGGGGCTGTCACAGTACAAAAATCAGAATTTCTACAACTTCAGTAAATTCTCAAAAACTTCATCATCACCACTTCAAACTATCACCAAATTTCCATTTTTAATCACCACAAACCTTCCCAAGGTACCCCAACACTTAAGGTTTATAAAACAATGTTAAAAACTTGAATTTATGAAAAACATGAATCTGTATTCGACTACAGCTACCTTGTATTCGAAAACAGAAGCTAAAACAGTGAAAAATCAGCACTCTGTATTCGAATACGAGGCCTTCGTAGTCGAATACAGATGCGAAGTCAGTGGCAAAAGTTGCAAATCTGTATTCGGCTACAGAGGGTTGTAGTCGAATACAGTGGTTAAAACAGAAGCAAAAATTGCAAATCTGTATTTGGCTACAGAGGGTCGTAGTCAAATACAGATGCTAAGTCAGTAGCAAAATTGGAAAATCCATATTCGACTATAGGGGCTCTTAGTCGAATACAAGTTCGAAAACTTAGGGAAAATGGAAGCTTTGCAGGTTGTATTCGAATACACTCAACGCCGTATTCGAATACACCTTCGAAATCAGTGAATTTTCCTGAAACTTGAACACATTTTCAAAACCTTTTCTTTTGAAAATCCAACCCAACACCAGAATCATAATTCCCCTCTTTTAAAACCTCATCTCAGAACATTTTTCATCAAATAACAACAACAGATTTTTCATAAAAATACTTCCACCATTTTAAATCCCTTTTCATTTGAAACAACCATCAACACCAGATTGTTTAACAAAACATAGCAAAACACATATTTCTCAAACCAGAATTACCTCACTGATTTTTAACAAAACAAAATCAGAACCAGAATCATCATTCAACACTCACAGAATGATTTTCAAAACATAATACAATGTTTTTCACAAACATAAACCAAATATCATTCATCACACATGCATTTACAGCCCTAAATGCAATCTAGAAAGTTGGAAGGTGCCCTTACCTTAGTTACGTTCCCTTAGTTCGTACGCTTCTGCGAAAAAAGCCGACGATACTCCAGTTCGCGTTCGCCGCTACGAAAATTAGTTCTTTAGCTCCGTAACGATCAGAGGAATGACTTTCGTACTTGAAACTTTCTGATTCGACACTCAGATTTTCCAGAACGATGACTTTTGAGTAAACTGTTTTTCTTCATCAACACTCAGAAAATTAGAAGAAGAAGAAAATAAAGCAGAAACTGGCGCGTAGAGGAAAGAAGGAAAAGCTTCTCACTTAAGTATCCACTTAATTGCAACTGACACAGCAGAGGAGAGAGGAATTGTTTCCTTTTTTCCACAAATATCTACGCCACCTCACCAACTCTTATATTAAAATATCTTTTGATCCTGCAGCACTTAACCTGTTTCTGTCGAAATTAGCAGAAAATATCTTAATTAACGGTCCGATAATTTAATTACTCGAAATTTAATTAATTCATCCATCATCCATAATTTTAATTCCAACTTCAAAACAATTAATTATATATATATTTACACAAAATATACATATATTGAATATTACACCAATATTCCCAAAATACCCTTAAAATCAATTCTGAATTTAATTTTAAATTTAAGGGTCTTACATAAAATGTCCAGACTAAAATATTACTTGTCTAGATTTAATTTCAGTTTAATCCAGACCAAGTCCAGAATTGGTCCAGATCAGAGGGAAGATTTCCAGATCAATGGTTCAGTTTTAATTATTTGGCCCAGTGTTGGCCGAGATTAGAAGATCAGACCATGGCCCAGTGTTGGCCGAAATCAGAAGGTTTGAATGTGAGGTCCAGCAGTGGCCGAGATCAGAGGATCACAGCAGATCAGTTTGCTGGATCAGGATAGCCGAGATATGAAATCAGAAGATTAGAAAGTGTGGTCCAGGGATGGCCGAAATCAGAGGATCACAGCATATCAATTAGTATGGTCCAGATGTGGACTAGCACAGAAGATCAAATGGTCCAGATTTAATCATGAGGATTAACGGTGGAGATCTTAATTTATTTTGATCAAAGTATTAAAAAGATTTGTTACAAAAATAAAGTGAAGTATTGTGGAACTCAGGAGCTGTTGGCAGGAAGAAACTAAAGACTTGATTGGCCAGTTATTTTGAAAGAAAATATGAAGCATTAATAAAAGATATGTTTTTTATTTAAATAAAGCCCAATTGGTCAAGTTATTTTTGCAAGAAAATGCAGCAAGATTCAGCTCGAAATTAAGCTTGGAAGAGGCCGTAATCTGCATCTATAAAAGGAGGCTCAAGGCAGAATACTTAGCATCGAAAATCACAAAAGAGTCATACACTTCCAAAACAAACACTCAAGTTTTCAGTGAGGTTAATTGTGAGTTCCAGCTTTCAAGAAGCAAGCACTCATGTTATTTTCTTTCCCTTGTGTTAGATCTAAGTTGTTGAAGTAGAGTCTACAATCTAAGGGAGTCAAAAGGGGTAGCAGATTACTTGGCAATTAGATTCAAGGCGTTGTAATTCCTTCTACAATCTCGGGTTGTCAGATTGGCAGGAGAAGACTTGACTTAGGAAGTCAAGGTGCTGTATTCCTCAAGAGTCTAGGATTATTAGACTGTTTAAGAAGACTGACTTGGAGGGTCAGTGGTATTGTTTTAATTCAAGGTTTGAATTAGTGAAATCCTTCAAGGTGAAGGGACTGGACGTAGCCTCGTTAACGGTGAACCAGTATAAAAATTCTGTCTTTTTATTTTTACTTTATATCCGCTGCTAACTCTGTTTTTATTCATACATCAAGTTTTGTTTTAAAAGTGTAAAAAGAGAAAAAGTATTCAAGTTAGTCAAACACAATTCAACCCCCCTTCTCGTGTTTGCACCTTTAGAAAGATCTAAAGCTTATAGAGTGTTTAATACTGAAACTCATATTGTAGAGGAATCTATACATGTTAAATTTAATGACAAACAGCTTGACACTACAAAGTCAAAGCAAGATGTTGATATTGCAGATTTACCAAAACCAGAGGAAATAGAAGCAGACAAAGCAGCAGAAGCAGATAAACTAGCAGAACATGGAGAAGTGAAGGATACAAGCAAGTCAGAAGCATGTGACACATCTTCAAAGGATGAATCTGATCAAATCAGAACCAGTCATGAGAAGTAAGAAGAAAATCTGGATGGAAATATCAGTCATCTCATCCTGAAAATCTAATCATTGAAAGTGGAAGTGATTCCTTAAGAACCTGATCATCACTAAAAGACATCAGTCTGTTTGGCTTACAATCATCGATTGAGCCTACCTCTGTTAGTGAAGCATTGACAGATGATGGATGGATTATTGCAATGCAAGAAGAGTTAAATGAATTTAAGAGGAATGATGTTTGGGATCTAGTTCCAAGACCAGAGAAGAACATTGTTGGAACCAAGTGGGACGTAGCCTAGTTAAAGGTGAACCAATATAAATTCGCGGTGATAACTTTTATTATCCACTGCTTATTTACTCTGATTGCTCATTATTCAACTAATTAGCAAAAAGAATTAAAGTTTGTCAAACACAATTCAACTCCCCTTCTTGTGTTGCACCTTCAATAACGTCACTATCATTCATCATATCTCATCACATAAATTCATCACAATTTTATGGTATTACTATCATTAATCATACATCATCACATAAACTTATCACAAATTTATAACATCATTATTATTAATTATACATCACCATAATCACATAAACTTATCAAAATGCATCCATCTTTTATTATCATATCACATAAACTTGTCTATTCAATCATATACATAAAATTCATTCGACACCCAATATCACAAGAATATCAAATACCACACATTTAACGAAATTAAATCAATCAACAACTTATAAATATTTCTGTTCCACATTTTATCCTCACAATTTCCATATTTTTACATTAATTAATTTATCCCTCAAAGAACTACTGCCTTACGTAGCGAGCCCTGAAAGAATCGTTGGGAAATACATTTTCCCGTTCATCTCAAAATGTATTATACTCATGAATTCAAACGCTCTCTCACCACTTACCTTATTTTGCTTTCACACACGAATACGATTCCATGAGAAAACAACATTTGTTCTCTGACTCTTTGTCCTTCAATCGATCTAACTCGATAGTTTATGGGTAGATTTCAAAATAAATTTCAAAATTAGGTCAAGGAAACTTACTATAAATCAGAAAACCAATTAGTAGATAATATAGCCACTTTTCACACGATCGTTTTGTCGTTGGTTTCACTCAAATTGGATTTACGGTAAACAAGAACGGTGCAAAATAATGAATTCCATAAACGGAGAAGTTGGTATTTTAGAGAGAAATTATGATGGTTAAAAATATGGAAAATTGTGTTTAATTAACTAACTAAATGAGTTAAACAATATACTAGAATTTGGACTAAAACGGCGAATGTTTTTTGGAACAGTTATCGATCCACAGTGTCAATTTTCTTCCTTTTTCGCCTTTAATGCCCTATCTCTTTTTGGTACATTTTCTTCTTTATATTTTCAATTAATTTTTCTTTTAATTATTTAATTAGGGTTTACTCTTGGATATGGACCTAACCCATAAAACACATTTTAATTACTCATTTCTTTTATAATTATTCTTTTTAAAATAAAAATCAATAATTATACAAAAAATTTTTAATATTTTTTTAAAAACAATTTAATTCATAAAATATTACTACTATTTTAAAACTAATAGTATATAAAATAAAATAATTAAAGTAATTAACCTTTTAAAATATATTAATAACCAAAACTCTCATATTTAAATTAATCATTATAATTATACTTATAACACCCCAAATTTTATAATAAATTATTCTATTTATCTAATAGGATTTGAAAGAATTAATTTAGTATTGCATGTGTTTAGAATATGTGTTGATAAATATTTATGATTAATTGTCCTTAGAAGTGTATTTGCTATAGTGTGATAATTTTATAGATATTTAATTTAGTGAATAAGATAAATTGTAAATGTTGTATTTATTTATTCTATCTAAATATATTTGCGAAATTATTAGTATTTTAATATGAATATTTTGGAGAAAAAGTTTTTAGTATGAAGGAGTAAAATATATTATTTATTAAAGATTTTTTTAAAAAAATATTAGAAAAGGGAGTTTGGGTCAGACTGGTATTTACACCTGATTTTCTACTTCTCCATTCCATTTGGGCCTTTATTACACTACAACAGACTTTCTCATCTGCACCTGCGATCTATTTGCTACACCTCCTTTTTACTGTTTCAATATGGACTTAGGCCTACTCTGTTTTAGGTCTTATAAATCTATTACTTTGGCACCTAGGTAATTGCTAGTTGCACCTCCTCTCCGTAAATTACAAATCTGCATACTTCTTTCCCTGCAGACGACGCCGCAACTTAAATTCTCACCTTGATCCCTCTTTTCTTCAGTTCAACGAATTTAAAGGGATCATAACTCCCATCAATATCCCCTTCATAAAATCAATTTCACATCTCCCTCGTGATCACAAAGTCGCGACTCATTCTCCTCCGTCATCAACACCGTCGCGAAGCCTCTTTCTGTGGCTTTTGCAAGGGTCGTTGTGAGCTGCAACTGTCATATATTCAAACTCACTACTCAATTCTTTATTTTCGTGAATAATCGCATTTGAAACAACAGCCAACGACCTAATAAGACATTCGAACTGCCAGCTTTGGACCTCGATTTCCGATCGACATGGTGGTTTTTGAAAACTATAGTTTCGTAATCTACGCATCAAAAGCTTCATCCTACATCCTTCGTTTTTCAATTTTTCCAACAATCACGAAAATCCGTCTTCGCCGCATAATGTGTCATTGTTACCACTGAGTACTGTTTCAAGTTGTTTGTGTTGGTAAGATATATTTCTCTTATTTTTTTACACACTTTCTTTACTCTTAATATTTTTTTGTTATTAATGTTTAACATTAAAAAAAATTAATATATTTTAAATTATAATTTCAATTATGTATATATATCAACTAATTCTAAATAAAGAATTTTAGTCAGTTGTACGTGCAATCTATTTGGATTAGCTAAACTTATGCATACTATTTAGTTTCTTCATATTCATAATTGCTATTGTTAAATTTTAAAATATATAATTTGTTTCGATTATTCTAATAAGTTAGATATTTTTATTATTATTAAAATACTATAATTATTATTTATTTCAAATATTAAATGATTCAATTTATGTAGATATGCATATAAAATTTATATATTACAAAGGAAATGTTTGAGACTATATTCCAAGTCGTAAATAATTTATTTTCATTAGTTTGTTATGTTTGCTCGAAGGCAAGATGCAGATTCAATAAGTTATTTGAGTTTGTTGCTGCCGTATTTTCCACAATTAATTCGGGACTTGCTACGTACGGCTGAAACCCTTTGAGTAATAATTGACTAATGAGAAAACTTGAATTTGGTGAGGTTAAAATATGAGTTAGAAACTTTTATAGGGTGTTGGTTAATTTGATTTTGAAGATTGCGTGATAGTTGAATTATTGAAGAATTGTGTATTTGATGTATTTTGTACCTTGTTTATACCCACCCTTGATATTGTTATACGCTATAAAATGTGATGAATTGTAATTATTTGCATTGCAATTAATGTGGTGTGTGTGAATGAACTAGTATTATTATATGTGAGTGAAAACCCCTTATTGGTGGAGCTTGTGTATTATGATGATAAATTTTGAATGTAATGTATGACTATGGAAATATGCAATGATGATGTGTACTTGTTGACTTATGATATTACCACCTTGACGAATACATAAAATGCATATTGTGTTTAATTGAATAGTGACGAATTCGACCTGTGCCGATGATGGTTCACTTAATGGAGTGAAATTCCTAGGCCAACGAGGGGAGAAAATAGATGTTGATAGTTTTTGAAGTGAAGATTATTTTTTCATCATATAGGTACGGCTTGACCAACCTAGTGATTTTGGGGAAGTACAGCTGAATGAGCCTGATTGTGGCGGTCTGCTGTTGAGCCTTAGGGCAACATTGTTAGACCTTGGAGGTATTCGGGTATGGAATTCCTAGGTGACTTAGAGGTAGCACTCCAAATGTCAGGAGATACCATGGAACACACGTTTACCTTGACTGTCGCGTATGTATGTCTTGGAGGTATTCGATATTAATGGATTTTTATTTGAGAATTTTAAAGCAAGCATTTTGTGTAAGTGTGAGTGTGACGTCTTGAACCTTATATTTGAAAAAGAAATTTTTTTATACGCTACTTTGGGATCGCTGTGAATCTCCTTCAAAACTAATGCATTTTACTTTTTACTTCAATTTGGGTTTAGGGTGTCACAAAACTGATTTTTCCAAATACTCACATTATATTATTACCATCGTTAGAATATATTTTAAATTATAAAATAAATAAATATAATATCAACACTTTATATTAATTAATAAATCAAAATAAATATATATAAAATCACAATGTTATAACGAGTATATAAAAATCAAGAAAATCAAATACAATATTACCACTATCTCAAGATAATTATTTATAAAATAAATAACTAAAAATAGAAAATAATTATATATAATTGGAATATAACTACTTGCACACTTAACATCAATCAAACACATTGTAAAATATCACATTACTCATTTAAGTATAACATGTCAAGAATCCTAACTTGATAAGGTAACATGACACAACAAATCAATTAAACACATCACATTCAACAACTCAAATATGAAGAAAATACCATACAGAGTAAAATCATCTATGAAAACTTTTATACAATTCTCTGCGAAATCGGCAAAAATACTAATCATGTAGCGTTGAAAAGTCCTAAAAGCATTTCATAGGCAAAAGGGTATCCTTCTATTGGCAAATGTGCCGAAGGGGCAAGTGAACGTGGTCTTTTCTTGGTCCTTTGGTGCAATATGGATATGAAAATAACCTGAAAAACCATCAACAAAACAATAATGTAACTCACCAGCCAACCGTTCAAGCATATGATTAATGAACGGTAACGGAAAATGATCCTTTCTGGTTGTCTGGTTTAGTCTCCTATAATCGATGCATACCCTCCAACTGTTCTACACTCGTGTGGGGATAAGTTCATCATTCTCTTTTTTGAGGATTAGTATTTAAGATATTCCAATTAGTTTTACAATGCGTTTGACTAATGTTAAGTGTGCACGTAGTTATATTTCAATTATTTATAACTATTTTCTATTTTTAGTTATTTATTTATTTATTTTACAAATAATTATCTTGAGATAGTGGTAATATTGTTTTTGATTTTCTTCATTTTTATATACTTGCTATGGCATCGTGATTTTTTATATATTTACTTTGATTTATTAATTAATATAAAATGTTGATATTATATTTATTTACTTTATAATTTTAAATATTTTCTCACGATGGTAGTAATTTAATGTGAGTATTTGGAAAAATAAGTATAATCGTAGTGATTAATTTGAATATGAGAGTTTTGGTTAATAATGTATTTTAAAAGATTAGTTACTTTAATTATTTTATTTTAAATAGTATTAATTTAAAATAGTAGTAATATTTTATAAATTAAATTGTGTTTAAAAAAATATTAATAAAAATTAGTTTTGATAATGGTTGGTTTTATTTTAAAATAATAATAATAAAAAAAAGGAGTAATTAAAAAGTGTTTATTGGGTTAGGCCCATATGCAAGAGTAAACCCTAATTAAATAATTAAAAGAAAAATTAATTAAAAAAAGAAAATGTACCAAAAAGATAGAGGAGCCCAACCGCACTTGGAAGAAAAAAAGAAGAAAATTGGCACCAGCGATCGATAATTGTTCCAGAAAACTTTCTGAGTTTTACCCCAAATCTTAGTATGTTGTTTAACTCATTTAGTTAATCAATTAAACACACTTTCTCAAATTTTTAACCATCTCAATTTCTCACTAAAATACCCGACTTCTCTGTACGTAGAATACGTTATTTTGCATCGTTCTTCTTCACTATAAGTCCGATTTGAGATCGTGTGAAAAGTGGCTATATTATCCACTGATTTGTTTTATGATTTATGGTAAGTTTTCTTGACCTAAGTTCGAATTTAGTTTTTAGACTGTCTCCTCATAATTTATTTTTGATGTCTATCCATAAACTTCTATAAACTGTCGAGTTAGATCGATTGAGGACAAAGACTCAGAGGAGGACAAATGTTGTTTGCTCGTGGAATCGTGTGAAAGCGTAAAATAAGGTAAAGGGTGAGAGAGTTTTTGAATTTTTGAATTCATAAGTATAATATATTGTGAGATGAACGGAAAACAATATTTTCCAATGATTCATTTGGGTTCACTACGTAAGGCAGTAACGCTTTGAGGATAAACTAATTAATGTGAAAATATGGAAATTGTGAGAATAAAATGTGGAATAGAAATATTTATAAGTTGTTGATCGATTTAATTTCGTTAAATGTTTGATATTTGATATTGTTGTGATATTGAGTGTCAAATGAATTTTATGTATATGATTGAATAAACAAGTTTATGTGATGTGATAATAAAAGATGGATGCATTTTGATAAGTTTATGTGATTATGATGATGTATAATTAATAATAATGATGTTGTAAAATTGTATGACTTCATGTGATGAGATATGATTAATGACAGTAACATTATGAATTTGTGATGAGGATATTGAAGTACCCAATAATTGATCAAATAATGATGATTCCAACTTGTGCTAAAGATGATGCTCTTAATGGAGTAGTCAAGGCTAACGAGGGGAGAAAATAGATGTTTGGAATATTTGAAGTAGATGTGAATTTTTGAATTGGAGATTATTTTGTCATCATATAGGTAGGGGTTGACAAGTCTAGTGATTCTGGGGGAATACAACTGAATGAGCATGATCGTGGCTGGCTACCATTGAGCCTTAGGGCAAGATTGTTAGACCGTGGAGGTATTCGGGTGGCGAATTCCTAGGTGACTTGGAGGTAGCACTCCAAATGTTGGGAGCTACCATGCAACACACGTTTACCTTGACTGTCGCGTATGTGTGTCTCGGCTTGAGTTGAAGGGATCTATGAGGACATGGCCAATTTGAATTGTCCGTCTACTTGCTGGCTTGGGAACTTTGGTTCTAGATTGGGGAGTCTTCTTTGGATAGGGGCATGTGGTGCTGATGTGGCCCTGTTGTTGACAATTAAAACAAGTAACTGCAGCATCTCTGCACTCAAATGCCATATGATATTGCTTTACACACTTGTGACATCGAATAGGAGTAGCTGGATCACTGTTGTTACTATTGTTGTTGCTCGAGACTTGACTCCTATTGTTGCTATTCACATAACTAACTCCTCTTCCATTCGGGTTTCCTCTACCACCCCCATAACTATAACTGTTTTCATTTCATTTTCCATTACCATTACCATTTCCTCTTCCAGTTGGAGAACCGTGTTGGTGATAATTCGAACGACTTTCAGACTTACTAGGAGGGAAAGAGTAAGGTTTTCCCCTATTATGATGCATAGGCCTATTGTCCTTCATGGTTCTAGTGTTTCGATAGTGCCTTTTCAGCACGACTATCCTCATCATAGATCCTACTCTTATTCACTAGGGTAAGGAAGTCACGGATCTCTTGCATTCCAACCTGCTTCTTGATCTCTGGTATGAGTCCCATTTCAAACTTGATGCACTTAGACTTTTCTCTTGCTTCTCCTACATAGAGTGGATAGTACCTGGACAACTCCTCAAACTTAGCGGCATACTCTGCCACTGACATATTACCTTGTTCTAACTTGATAAATTCCATTTCCTTCCTATTGCGGATGTCTTCAGGAAAATACTTGACTAGGAACATGTTTCTCAATACTGTCCAAGTAATTGCAGTCCCTGCATTATCTAAACGCTGACGCGCATTATCCCACCAATGTGCAGCTTCTTCTATCAACAGAAAAGTTCCCAAATGCACTTTTTAGCCTTCGAGACATGCCACTCCTCTAAAAAATTTCTCAATCTCTTGCAACCACTTCTGGGCTCTATCAGGATTATAGTGACCTTCAAATGATGGAGGATTAGCCTTATGGAATCGATCCATCACCATGAACTCATTTATTTGCACATTTCCTTGACCACCAGTGTAACTATTAGCTTGAGCAGCAACCTGTGCAGCTTGAGCAACAGCTTGTGCAGAGGCTTGCGCAATAGCTTGGGATTCAGCCAAAGCCTATAGAGCTTGCACTGTAACTCCTGCCATTGACTCTAGAGCCTCAGCAATTGCAGCGTCATTCCTCCAACTAGCCATCACTACCTACATCAATCACATAGGCCAATTGAATACAATGGAGCACATAGGGAGAAAGAAAACTAACTTAGTTCTACACTACTAACACAAGAACATCATAGTAGCAACACACACATAACAGAGCACAGAAGGAAACATAGTGAACACATAACACACTTACGGTCTGATTGGACATACCGGCTCTGATACCACTAATGTGACACCCTAAATCCCAAATTTATTTTAAATTTTTTCTTCATATTTTAATTTAAAAATAATAAAATATAAAAAAATAAATAAATAAAACTTTCGAACGATTTCTTTAAGGCAAAATATCACTTAATCATGGACAAGTCATATTAATCCAAAGTTTCCATCAGCTTAACAATTCAAAAGTCATAACAGTGATCAAATTAAATTCTTTTGGAAGCACACGTACATAAGTTATTGATAATTATAAATGTAGTCCCATCCCGATGTCACTATCAGAGTGAAATTTCCCAAAATAAAAGATGTTCAAATATGAAATTAACAAAAGGAAGATGATAAAAGTCTTCAAGATGAGACAACTTCCTACACTCTAAGAGTATTAATCTTCACCTGCAACTTGTAGCTCGTCTGCGTCCATCGCAAACGCCAAACACAAACAACGAGGGGTGAGTATCAAAGTTATGTAACATTATAATGTAAACGAGAAGAACACGTAAGTAATCAAATTAACATAAACTTGAGAAACATTCCAGAACATAATATCAAAGGTTAATCTAATTCAATCACAATAAAACAGTCACAGGTTGAAAATGTTATGCATGTCCTATACTCTATACTTCTTCATCACTTGGTACCATTCTACTCTGAAGTAGTTGGTTAGGAGGCCTGATACTATGCCACTACAAGAGTGGACGGAAAATTCATGAATGGCCAAGTCCTCATAGATCCCCTCAACTCAACCCGAGACACATATACGCGATGGTCGGGGTACTCTTGTTTTGCACGGTAGATCTCGGCCTTAGGGAATAGCCCACTAATCCACTTAGGAATCCCAACTAGATGTACCCCCAAGGCCTATCAGTGTTACCTTACGGTTCGAAATACTTGTGCATTATATTTTATAATTAAAATATAATAATAAGAAATTGAGGTTACAGGCTTGGCCCTGCGTTGCGAAATCGCAGTTATTATAGGTTAATAAGTCTTGAAGTTCAAATTTGGAAGAAACCCCGCTCTGATAGGTGATACCGGGAATTAAAAATTGTAATTTGTATTTTACTTTCATTTATTTAATTAGAAAATAATTTTTGTGCGATAACCTTATAAGTACTAGTAAGTTTTTGAAATTAAATCAAGAAATCATAGTTAAGTCAAGTTCATGGAGATTGCATTGTTTTAATGAAGGAATAAAGTTGAATTTTTACATGTGTATTTAGAGGAACGTGATATCATAAATTAGTTATAAAAATTCCTATTTTCTTGGAAATATATTTTCTTTATCCACTGCGAATTTTGTTCAAAAAAATATAGTATAAAATACTATATATGTTATTTTGGGGTTCAGGGTGTCACAATCAATCATTATCGTTTATAGAAAAAACTAAGCATGTGAATTTATTCAACAAGAACTTATTACATTTTGTTGAATCAATTAACTTTTATATCATTTAACTAACTTCTCAAACAATATTCTACTAGTTTTACTCTCTTAAAAAAATGTTGAAATACTAACAACAATTACTCTACAGGTTTCACAAAAGATAGACATATAGAAAAACATTTAAAATATTCCACACCTTCAAAAAATACAAACAAAACGCACATAACAACTCAATGACATGCAATCACTTATGTTTTATATTTTTAAAAGAAATGTAATGTGTATAACCACAGTGAAATAGGAGAAATATTTTCACATATGGTTTCAAACACACTCAAAGTATAACTCAATTTCAAAGTCTTATACACACATTTTATTTATAGAACTCCTACAATAGTATTAGGTCCTTATCAAATGAGAAAATATAGAAAAATAAGATACTAACACAATGCACTTATTCATTTTAAGAAAGTCACTTAGAAGGTCAAACATACTTAATTGGATGTTTTAGTACACACCTCTAACCTAATTTTCACGCCACATAAATAATTATCAGCATTCAACATTTATGCCATATAAGACTCATAATCACTCAAAATTGTATAAGAGATGAAAATGATTTCTAAGTATTTCAAAAATAAAATTATTAAGTATTTCTAACAATAATAACGAGTTATTGTTGCTTCTTTTATCGACGATGAGTCATTGGGGTAGTTAGTCCCTTCTACTCATGGAGTCAATGAGTTAAAACAACTATAAGTGTAGTCATTCAAATTTAAACATGGATAATTAAAAGTATTTTTAACGTGGTTCGTGAGTGCGAAGGCGGCACCACAACTCATACTCCTTACTTCAAGTTCAAAATTCACTTAATTACACATTCAAAATAATTTATTTGTAATTTACAACTAGGGATGGGAATAGGCCAGGCTAGACTTTGAAAGGCCTGAGTCTGGCCTACGATTAACTTTTTAGGGCCTCAGCCTGACCTACGACCTATCATAGGCTTTTTTTTCCGTCCTGGCCTGACCTTTTTAAAAGTCTGATCTGGCCTGAAAGCCTATTTAAAAGCCTTATTCACATTAAAATATTAAAATATTATATTTTACATTTTTTTAAATAGGCTAAATTAGGCATTTATATACAAGGAAAACTAATAAAATTATAATCAAATCTAATATAATAAAATACTATTAAAATAGCCTAATTGATAGGCTTTAAAATAGGAAAAAATAATATTAATAAATAATAAAATATATATATATATACTTTAAAATATGAAACAATAATATTAATAAATAGTAAATAAAAATAACATTTATAAATAATATATATATATAGGCCGGCCTGTCAGGCCTAACAGGCTTTTGTATAAGCCTGGGCCACACCTATTTAAAAAATTGGCTTTAAAAATAGCCTAAACCTAGCCTTCTTATTAAACAGGTCAGACCAGACCAAACCATAAGTAAGCCATGCCAAAGGCTCCTGACGAACGACCTAGCCTATTCCCATCCCTATTTACAACTAGTTACAACAACAAAAGAATTGACATTTAACATTAATCTGAATCAACAATCAAAATAAGGAAATATAAAATTATCTCACTTTTAAACACCTTCAATTACTCTTAACACTATACACAAATTATCCACACTTAGAACGCCTGAAACACCAACACTTTTACATTCACCTAATCACATATACATCCATATAAGTAATTCAATAATTGGCGTCATGATGTAGAATATTCTCATAGCAATCCAATGACTACAAATTTATCACAATTGAATTATTAATTATTACTTTTGAATCAATCTTTATCATTTAACAAAAATTGAAACAAAGATTTTTCAATTAACAGGTAAAGTAAGTAACTACTTTTACTCGAAGTTAATATAATAATCAGAAAACCAAAATAAATCACGTAGTACATAGATAATTTTAGCGGTTAATCAGTACTCTAAAATTTGATTTCAAACAGTTAAATTATTTTAAAAGAATTACTAATCTTTTAATACCATAAAATATTTTTTTTCTTTGGAATTCAAAACTTTTCCCTAGATTACTTCATAGTAAATCATACAATTATTTTTACTGTTTTTAACATCAATAAATTCCTACAATTTCACCTATTCCTTAATCGCCAAAAATACCTTTTAAATTATTTAATCACTCTTAAAATCATTATTTTCAACCTATGTTTTGGAAGAAAATCAGACCACATATATAAAGGAGAGAAAGTTCTCCTACACCTCAAAATAATGTGTGTAAATACCGTTAAATAAGCTTTTAGTCCCAACAAGTATTTTGACAATTTGCTTTTTGTCCTTTAAAAAAAAAGTGCCTTTTTTAGCCCCTACAACATTTTGTTACAAACATTTTAAGTCCTTGCTAAAAAGAAACATGTGCAATTATACTTGAATTTTTAAATTTTTGAATGATTTTTTGTAAATACGATTAAAACATTATAAAAGTTTTCTACTTAAAAATCTAATTTTTTTTAAATTAAGTTAAATACAAATTAAATTTGAATTTTTTATATGTCCAAAACCCATGATAAAATTAAAAAAAAAATATGAACCTAGAAATTGACTTGTTGATTCATTTTTTGTGGATGACCTTTTTACATTGTTGAAACATGTCTATAAAAAACTCAATCAAAAATATATATTGACAATCTAACATAGCCAAAAATTATATATTTACTACACTTAGTGAGTGTGTGTGTGTTTTTTTTTTAACAAATTCAAACATATCTATGTCCTAATTAAAAATTCATTTGACTAAAAAATTTATATACATATTTTTCAAAAAAATGACATTGCATAATAATATATAATACTATTATTCTATAATTAATATCATAGATATAAATGAGTTTTTCATAAAATAAAAATTTATTAAACAACTAGAAACAAAAGGCTCAAGGTTACAAACCTAACCTATGAAAAATAAAAATAAAAATAAAATAAATAGAAAACAAAAACTGACACTAAGGCTAATTTTTCAACTGCTCAAAAAGAATTTGGGCTTTCTCTCGTGAGAGTCCAAGGTCAAACATTTACCCTCAATATTATGCGTTCCATAAATTATATACAATTATTTATAATATCAATATTTCATAAATCATTTTACAAGTTTATATAAGTAACTTTTTTTATGAATCTGTGTTGCATGTGCTTATATATTTTATTAATTAAATCCATTACACTTATAAATTTTCGAATTGTTTAATTTTTATAGAGTGTAAGTGCAATTTTTTTCTGTGAAACAAACACATCAAAACGTAGTTTTATTTTTCAAATAATTTTAATCAAAGTCAAATAATTTTTAAGATTTCAGAATTTTAATTGGTTGAGTATGTAAAAATATTGACGGTGACGGCACATACCAATGTATTACTTATTCAAAAATATATTAAAATATTTTCTACTCATATTTTTGTCATATTCAATAACAATAGGAATCTATTATATGAATGAGGTTAATTATTTTTTAAAAAACTGAGAAAGTATAAAGTTGTAATTAATTAAAATGACAGTAATGACTATTTTAAAAATGCTCATAAGTGGATTTAAACTTTGTCCCTTTACGGTACATAATCAAATTCTTACCATTCATCTAACACTTTATTGACAATGAATAGGTATTAGTTTTTGAAATTATAAAATTAAAAGTTAAACTATTGTTAATTTATTATAAATAATTTACTGTAGAAATATTTTTAAATAAGTTTACATGCACTACAAGAAATTTCAAAGACTGCGACATTTAGGTTGCGGCGGTTGTAGCAAAACTGCCCTTAGTGTTGAATTGCGACAGTTTATGCGACATTTTTTATAAATTGTCGCCGTGCTTCTCATTTTTGCATGCCGCTTCAAAAACCCCCCAATTCCCAAACATTTTTTAGTTTCCTCCTAAACCCTTCATGCCCAAAATTGGCAGAACTTTTCATTTTCCCCAAAATCGCAACCAACCTTTAATCTCCATCTCAGTTTTATTTCCCCCAATTCGTGTTCCATCCTCCATCTCAGGTTCCTCCCCATTCACGACCGCCCTCCATCTCAGGTTCTTCCTCATTCGTGACCTCTCTCCATCTCAAATTTGCTCATTGCGGCCTTCCTCCGTCTCAGCTTGCTCCGTCGTTGTTTTCAATCATGGCATTGCTTCCTCTCTCCGGTGGGGCGCTACTTCCTCTCTCCGACGCGACACTGCTTTCTTCATCTCTCCGGTGACGGTGCAACACAACGCTTCTCCATCAACGATGTCGTAACACATCTCATTTGTAAGTAATGCTAAAATTAACACCATAGTGCTATGTGTTTGTTGTTGTTGATGATGGTGGGTTACATCAAAGTTGGCTCTTTGTTTGTTGTTTTCGTGCTATGTGTTTGTTGTTTTTGTTCCTTATATTTAAGTTGGCTCTACTTTGAAATAATGGCTATAGGAAATAAGAATTTTCCCATGCCTCTGCAATTGTTGTTGGAAAAGTTAATAAGATCAACTATTGATAAAGCAGGGTCGCAATTGCTGTAAGTCTAGTTTCAAGGCTTTGAATCACATTTCATCTTTTATTGCTGAAGTTATTACTTACAAAATGATATAACTAATTACCAGCAAAAAAAACATACCACCATAAAGAATAGATGATTTCTTTTGTTTGTCATTGAGTGATAGAGAAGCCTCCCTGAGCTGATCTTGCCGTTGTTTGCCCTTAATGAAAGGATTTGACTGACCAAAAATCATTACGCGCGTTTCTTTTCACATCATGTGTCATTACTTCCATTTTCCTTAAAATTGCGCCTTCATTCATCTTGATGCGAAAAACCCTAAAATTACTCATCTTGCTAAAAACCCCAAATCCCTAAAATCACTTGAAGCCTTACGTGATCAAACTCGAAGCTATGCGTACTCAAACTTGAACTTCAACTAAAATCCCTGCGTATTGCTTTGCATCGCCACTGCATTTTTTTCTAAGCTTCATAGGTATGAATCTCTTTCTTATTTCCTTTTTCTGCATCTCTCGACTTCACTCTTGTTGATTCCTTTTTTCTACATCTCTCAAATTTGTTTTTCTTGATTCCTTTATCTGCATCGTGTTCCTGATTTACAAAACCTGATTTGGTGTTACTAGAATGATTTAATGAAAGCTAACATCAAATTCTGATTTAGTCTTCACCAGATGTTTTTTCTTTGTTGGTGTAGGTTCTCTCTGCATCTTATAGGCTTATAACAGGTATTGAATACTTTGCTCTCATGACAAATGTTTTTGTTTTTGCAGATATGATTCAGTTGTTTTGTAGAGATATAATGTCTACTGTATTACCCAACTATTAAATATTGGACTAAAATTTCTTTAAAACTATTAGTTAAATTGTTTTTGTAAGCGCAACTCTAAAAAATATTCTATCATGTAAACCTATTTAAAAATATTTCTACAGTATTTATAATAAATTAAAAATAGTTTTAACTTTTATTTTTATAATTTCAAAAACTAATACCTATTCATCGTGAATAAAGTGTTAGATTAATGGTAAGAATTTGATTATGTACCTGGAAAAAGTTTAAATCTACTTGTGAGCATTTTTTAAAATCGTCATTAGTGTCACTTTAATTAATTACAACTTTCTATTTTCTCAGTTTTTAAAAAATAATTTACCTCATCGATATAATAGATTACTATTGGTATGGAATATGACAAAAATTTATAAGTATAATGGATTTAATTAATAAAATATATAAGCACGCGCAACACAAATTTATATAAAAATAAAAGTTACTTATATAAACGTGCAACATGATTTATGAAATATTAATATTATAAATAACTGTCTACGATTTATGTAACACATAATATTTTTTGTGGTATTTTATATTAGATTTTTAAAATGTTTCATATTTAATAGAAGTATTGAAATAAATAATATTAATAGCATCCTGGAAGTATAAGATTAGGGGTTAGTGTTTGACCTTGAACTTTCACGAGAGAATGCTCAAACTCTTTTAGAGCAGTTGAAAACCTTAGTGTCAGTTTTTGTTTTCTATTTATTTCATTTTTATTTTTATTTTTCATAGGTTAGTTTTGTAACCTTGAGCGTTTTATTTTATCAAAATCATTTATATCTATTATATTAATTATAGAATAATATAATTATATATTATTTCACAATGAATGTTTTTTGAAAAATGTGTATATAAAATTTTTAGTCAAGTGAATTTTTAATTAGCACATAAATATGTTTGAATTTGTTAAAAAAACACACACATATATATATATATAATATTTTATTTTAAATAAAATATTAAAGTAAGTGTAGTAAATAAATGTTTTTGGCTATGATCATGTTAAATAACTGAAAATATTATATTTTAATAATATAAATTTCTTAACTATAATATAATATGTATAAGTGTTAAATAAGTTTTTAGTCGTTATAAAATTTTGAAATTTAATTTTTGGTTCATATAAAAAATTTAATACTTTTTAATCTCTATAAAATTGTTATGCAACCATATTTAGTCTGTGTTAGATTGTCAATATATATTTTTGATTGAATTTTTTATAGACATGTTTCAACAATGTAAAAAAGTCATCCACAAAAAATGAATTAACAAGTCGATTTTTAGGTCCATACTTTTCTTAATTTTATCATGAGTTTTGGACATATAAAAATTCCTATTGAATTTAACTTAATTTAAAAATTCTAGAATTTTATGTAGAAAATTTTTAAAATATTTTAATCGTATTTTCAAAAAATTATTCAAAAATTTAAAAGTTCAAGTACAATTGCACATATTTTTTTTTAGTAGGTACTTAAATTGTTTTTAAGAAAATGTTGTAGGGTCTAAAAAAATACAGTTTTTTTAAGCAGACAAAAAGCATATTTTCAAAAAACTTGTTGGGACTAAAAGCTTTATTTAACTGTATTTATAAACATTACAATACATTCATATATGCATTAGTTGAAATAAATTTAAAATGGAAAGCTCATCTTCGTATTTTTAAATAGAAATTGTAGGTAGAAAAAAATATGGTATTAAAAATTAGTCAATGGATGCTAAAAGTTTCCTAATATGATAAAAAATAATTAAGTAGGAACATTATTATCGTCTTAATATTTCTTATTATAATATTTCAAAGCATTGTCATTTTCCCTATAAATAAGTAAAATTTCTATAATATACGACACCCAATAAAATATCATTATTCTTTTCATAACAAACACAAGTTGGTTATAATGGAAACAATGTTGAAGATGTTTATGAAGTTTGTTGTGTTACTTGTTGTTGTTGCAGGTGCTATGTTTGGCAATGTACAAGGTTTGCCACCTTGGTATAAAATATGGAGAAAAAAAACATGTGTAGAAAATATATTAATATATTTGTGAACGACAAATGTATTGTTATGCGCCGTCATTGTAAATATTTTTACACTGTTAACCAATTATAATTATCAAATCTTTAATAAAAATTTGACTTTAACTAAAATTATCTTAAAAGTAAAACTACCCTTACATGTATTTGCTTCAAATCAACAAAAAATATTGCATTTACACTATAAAAATTAAACACTTCAAAAAATTATACGTATAATTGATTGAATTGATGCAATATATCAACACGTGCAACACAAATTTATCAAAAAGAATTATTTATTAACACGTGTAACATGATTTATGAAATATTGATATTATAAATAATTGTTTACGATTTATGGAACGCATAATACTTTTTGTGGTATTTTAATTAATACAATAAAAAAAAATCATATTTAATAGTAGTATTGAAATAAATAATATTAATAGCATCTTTGAGGTCTAAGATTGAGCATAAATGTTTGATCTTGGAATCTCATGATAGAAAGCTCAAATTCTTTTTGAGCAGTTGAAAAATTAGCCTTAGTGTCAGTTTTTGTTTTCTATTTATTTCATTTTCATTATATTTTTCATTGGTTAGCTAACAAAAATATCCATATAGGTTTGTAACCTTGAGCCTTTTGTTTCTAGTTGTTTAATATATTTTTATTTTATGAAAAATTCATTTATATAAATTATATTAATTGTAGAATAATAGTATTATATATTATTTCACAATGTAATTTTTTGAAAAATATGTATATAAATTTTTTAGTCAATTGACCTTTTAGTTAGCACATAAATATGTTTGAATTCCTTAAAAAACACACATACTTTTATATATATATATATATATAATATTTTATTTGAAATAAAATATTAAAGTAAGTGTATAAATATATATTTTATGGCTATGATCTTGTTAAATAACTTAAGGTATAGTATTTTAATAATATAACTTAATGTTTTTAGTCGTTATAAAATTTTGAAATTTAGTTTTTGGTTCGTGTAAAAAATGTAATATTTTTTAATCCCTATAAAACTGTTATGCAAGCATTTTTAGACCGTGTTAAATTGTCAATATATATTTTTGATTGAGTTTTTTATAGACATCTTTCAACAACGTGAAAAGATCATCCACAAAATATAAATTAACAAGTTGATTTCTAGTTCTATATTTTTCTTAATTTTATCATTGGTTTTGGACATTTAAAAAATTCATATTTAATTTAATTTATGTTAAAAAATTCTAAATTTTCATATAGAAACTTTTTATAATGTTTTAATCGTGCTTGCAAAAAATCATTCAAAGATTTAAATGTTGAAGTACAGTTGCACATGTTTCCTTTTATTAGGGACATAAACTATTTGTAATAAATTTTGGTATGGAGTTAAAAGTGCAGTTTCTTTTAGGTTGACTAATTAAAAGCGAATTTACAAAAAAAATTATGGGGACTAAAAGCTTTTTTAACCCTATTTATAAACATTACTAAAAATTGATATATGCATTATTTGAAATTAATTTAAAATGGAAAACATATCTTAATATATTTTAATAGAAAATGTATTTAGTAAAAAATATGGTATTAGAAGCTAGTCAATAGATGCTAAAATTTTCCTAATATGATAAAAATGAATTAAGTAAGAACATTGTTATCGTCTTAATATTTCTTATTATGATATTTCAAAGAATTGGCCTATTCCCTATAAATAAGTAAAATTTCTATAAAATACCACTCCCAATAAAATATCACTATTCTTTTCATAACAAACACAAGTTGGTTATAATGGAAACTATGTTGAAGATGTTCATGAAGTTTATGGTGTTACTTGTTGTTGTTGCAAGTGCTATAGTTGGCAATGTACACGGTCTGCCACCATGTTGCCCAGATAAACCAATAGAATGTCAACCAATTCATTGTCCTAGACTTCCATGTTGTGTCCCTCCAACTAGTGATCTGAATCACTAAAACAATGATGATCTAATAATATTTTGGTAAAATTTATTGTGTCTGACAAAAGACATATCATATGTAATAATTGGATTAATAATAATGGTTAAAAACTAATTTTTTATTCTCTATTGTTGTTTGCCTTTAATTAAATATATTTAAGTGTTAATATTTTATATATGTTTGTATAAGGAACAAACATAATTGCAAAAAATTATATATATATATATATAATGGTATCTACTCAAAGGTTTATCCATGGTTGATAATTTAACTACGTTTGGAAGGTGTAGTTTTAGTATTATGCACACTAACTAAAGTTACCGATCTCAACGTAAAAGATCTTATATCTTTAATCCTTGAGATATATATATATATATATATATATATATATATGATATTTTGAGAATTTTAATTAAAGAATTTGTTATATATATTACAATTTCAATTTGAAAAAAACCTAGTTTTAAAATTTAATATAGGTACAACAAATCACTAAAACAATTAAATAACCGCATAAAATGGAAGATTGCGACAGTTATAACTGCATAAAATGGAAGATTGCGACGATTCTTCAACTGTCGCAGATTCGTGCATCGCGAGGCCAGTTTGCGACGGTTCAGAAAATCGTCGTTCCAACCGTCGACAACATTTGTGACGGTTACTAACCACCTCAATATATGTTTTGTGACGGTTCAAACCGTCGCAAAACACGTTCATTTTAATTTGTTTTTTAAAACATTGCAACAGTTATCAACCATCGCTATATTCATTTTGAGACAATTTGAACTGTCGCAAGCCTAATAATTTAAATTAAAAAATTATGATACAATTTTTAATTATTTTTTATTAATTAAAATAAAAATATTCATAAATATTATCCACATAATTTAAATACACAATTATATAACTATTGTAACTAAATTCAATTTATATAATTTTTTCAAAAGAAATAACACCAATTCATACATTGAACTTAACTAAAATAATAAATAGAGTAGTTTAAATATTCAAAACATTAGTGGAGTGGCTAAACAAAGAAAACAACTCCATGAAACATAAAAGTTCATCAAAATATCTAATCAGTCCCTAATGATGTTGCTCCACGATCATCAAGTTGGTGGCTAGAAACAGATGAACATCTACCATCTATTGGCGATTTTCTGTCTATTGCCTGGAAAAAAATTATATTAACCTCAATGAATCTTGATAAACATTGTCAATACTAAATAACTAAATTTCTCATATAGCAAGTATCAATCATTACACAATTGATATTTTCAAATAAAGACAAACAGTTCTCATGGGATTTTATAAACAGGTTTCCTAGCAATACAATTTTACCTTTTTTTCTCTAAAATTTTTCATTTGCAACAAGAAAGCAATTTTCTCCTTCAACATATCAAATTCAGAATCCCTTTTCTTAAGTCTATCAATTTCAACTTGCATTTTCTCCTTCTTCTCATTAGCTTCGGAGGAAGACATTGAACTTTCAGAGTGAGAAGTAGATGTAGTGATTTGAGACGGTGTTATTCCAAGTCCCATACAACAAACATATCCTGGATGTTCTTTTCCAAACACATTAACAAATGCTTCATTTGGAGAATGAGTCTTCCCTATTTCAGCTTGCAACTGTTCTTGCACAAGCAATGGAAGCAAACTAAAATCCTCTCTGTAATAGAAAGGTCTGGAATTCTCAACCATTTTAACAGAAAAACACCATGTAGTGAAGGTGCAAACACGAGAAGGGGGTTGAATTAAGTTTGACTAACTTGAATACTTTTTCTATTTTTGCAGTTTTATAACAAAACCTGATGTATGAATCAAACAGAGTTAGCAGCGGATATAAAGTAAAAATAAAAATACAAAATTTTATACTGGTTCACCGTTAACGAGGCTACGTCCAGTCCCTTCACTTTGAAGGATTTCACTAATTCAAAAACCTTGAATTACAACAATACCACTGACCCTCCAAGTCAGTCTTCACAAACAGTCTAACAATCCTAGACTTTTGAGGAAAAGAACCTTGAATCTAATTGCTAAGTAATCTGCTACCCCTTCTGACTCCCTCAGACTGTAGACTCTACTTCAACAACTTAGATCTAACACAAGGGAAAGAAAAACACGAGTGCTTGCTTTTGGAAAGCTGGAACTCACAATTAACCTCACTGAAAACTTGAGTGTTTGCTTCTGGAAGTGTATGACTCTTTTTGATTTTCGATACTAAGTCTTCTGCCTTGAGCTTCCTTTTATAGATGTGAATTAGGGTATCTTCCATGCTTAAATTCGAGATGTATCTTGTTTAGATTCTCTTGCCAAAATAACTTGGCCAATCGGGTTTCTCTTCAATAAAAAACATATATTTTTAGCTCCAAATATGCATTCGAAAATAACTTTGGCCAATACTACTCTTGATTAATTCTGGATCAAATATTTCTTCCCGCCAATAGCTTCTGAACTCCCATAAGACTTCAATTTATTTTTGTATCGAATCCTTTTAATACATTGATCAAATTTAATCAAGTCTCCACTGATTATCATCATGATTAAATCTAGACTGTTTGATCTTCTAATCTCGTCCTCATTTGGACCATAAAATCTGATTTGCTGTGATCCTCTGATCTCAGCCAACCCCGGATCACACTTTCTGATCTTCTGATCTCAACCACTCTGGACTTGCAATCTGATCTACTGTGATCCTCTGATCTTTGCCAATACTGGACCACACGTTCTGATCTTTTGATCTCGGCCAACACTGAGCCATATGGTCTGATCTTTTGATCTCGGCCAAGACTAGGCCATATGCTTAAATCTGGACCATTGATCTGAACATCTTCCCTCTAATCTGTACCAATTCTGAACTGGGTCTCGATTGAATTGAAGTTAAATCTGGACAAAGGATATTTTAATCTGGACATTTACCTTATGATCTGGATCAGGTCTGGATTAAATCTGGACATCATTTCTTCTGGTATGGACTTCGTTTCATACTCTGACCCATGCTATCTTCTGGTATGGGCCAAATCTGGACCAAGTCACTTGCTCTGGACCATTTATCTGAAGCTCTGATTAAGTTTGGATCAAGTCTGGACTGATTATCATTTCACTGCCAAGTTATCTTCTGGTTAGCATAAATTCTGGACCAAGTTTGACTTATGAATCCTTCTGGTCTGGAACAAGTCTCCCACTGGCAGGCTTCGTTCTGGTGTAGTCTAGGTCTCCTTCTGGACTCTACTTCCATCTGATATGGGCCAGAAAAGATATCCTCTGGTGGTGTTTTGACATCCTAGTGTATCCTCTGGTGCCTTCAGGATGCATTCTCAGGTACCTTCTGGATGCATTATCTGGTGTCTTCTGGAGGTGTATCCTCTGGTATGATTTTATTTTCTGGTAACTCATCTTCTGCCTCTAGTGACTTCATCTTCTGCCTCTGATAACTTCATCTTCTGGTGGCATTTAATATAATAATTCAAAGTACAAATTAAGATTACATGGAGTGCTTTTGTAAACATCAAAATCCTAAGTACTTAGAACCAACTTGGTTCCAACAATCTCCCCCTTTTTGATGGTCACAAAACCTTAACTTATTTTGTTAGCTTATAACCTGAAGTAGTTGAAATACTCCCCCTCAGACCAATCTCTCCCCCTAAGTCTAATAATGACTTTTTCTTCTCCTTTTCAACTCCTTCTTAAATCACTCTTTCTTTTCTTCTCTTCTCCTCTCCTTTTCAACTCCTTATGTTCTATCTTTATTTTTCTCTCTCTCTCTGTTTCTACTCCTTTTCAACTCATTCTCTTTTCACTCTTTCTTTTTCTCTCTTTATTTTTCTCTCTCCCTGTTTCTTCTTCTTTTCAACTCCTTCTCTTTTCATCTCTTTCTTTTTCGCTCCTCCTTTCTTTTTATCTATCCTTTTCTACTTATTTCTCTTTTTTCTCTTTCTCCCCCTTTTTGTCATCAGCCAAAAAAAGATCCTACTATTTTTGTATTTTTGTTTTTCTCTTTACAAAGTACAAAAATTAAAAACAAAAAATAAAAGACATAAAATAAAATTACAAGAAAATTAAAAACTCCTAAGATGACTACTTGAGCTAGTCAGATATGGAGATAATGTTGAGATGCTTCTTGATGAACTCGAACCTATCTTCAGGTAATTCTTTGGTGAAGATATCAGCCCATCAGTGTCCAGAAACTGGATGCTTAAAGTTCCTTTTTGAACATGGTCCCTAATGAAATGGTGTTTTATTTCAATGTGTTTGGCTCTAGAGTGTAAGATATGGTTCTTGGTTAGGTTTATGGCTGAAGTGTTATCACAGAACAAAGGGATATTGGTTTCAAAGATGTTGTAATCTTCAAGTTGGTGTTTCATCCAGATTAACTGTGAGCTGCATCCTAGAGCTGATATATACTCAGCTTCAGTTGTTGACATGACAATGGTGCTTTGTCTTTTGCTTGATCAAGAGATCAAATTATCACCTAAGAATGTGCAGTTGCCACTTGTACTCTTCCTTTCCAACTTGTCTCCAGCATAATCGGACTCACAAAAACCTCTTAGTTTGTAGGTGGGGGTTTTCTTGTATCACAAGGTAAGGTTGGTGGTTCCTTTAAGGTATCACGAAATTCGTTTGACAACAGTTAAATGGGATTCCCTAGGGTCAGCTTGAAAATGGGCTCAGACACAAAGACTAAACAAAATGTCAGGTCTAGAAGCAGTTAGGTAAATAAGGGATCCAATCATACCTATGTATGTTTTCTAGTCTACCTTTTGGCTGGTTTCATCTTTCTCAAGTGAGCAAGTTGGGTGCATGGGGGTGGCCATAGGCTTACAGTCACTCATCTTGAACTTTTTGAGAAGTTCTTTAGTGTATTTAGATTGGTGAATGAGTATACGTGATTTACCTTGGTGAATCTGAATTCCCAGAAAGAACTTAAGTTCTCCCATTATGCTCATTTGGAACTCTTTCTGCATTAGGTCAGAAAACTCCTTGCACAAAGTGCCATTAGTAGATCCAAAGATTATATCATCAACATAAACTTGAATAATCAAAATACCATTTTTAATGGATTTCCTAAATTGAGTATTATCAATCTGGCCTCTATCAAATTCATTCTTAAGCAGAAAGTTACTAAGTCTGTCATACCATGCCCTTGGTGCTTGTTTTAAACCATATAAAGATTTTTTAAGTTTAAAAACATGGTCTGGAAAATCAGAATTTTCAAATCCAGGGTGCTGTTTGACATAGACTTCCTCACTTATATAGCCATTTAAGAATGCACTTTTAACATCCATTTGATACAGAACTATATCATGATTAGCAGCAAATCATAAGAGAATTCTAATTCCTTCTAACCTGGCCACTGGAGCAAATGTCTCAGTGCAATCGATACCTTCATGTTGACTGTATTCTTGATCTACTGAACTAGCTTTGTTCCTTACCACTTCACCTTTTTGATTGAGTTTATTCCTGAACACCCACTTGGTTTCGATAATGTTTTTGTTTGGTCTGGATACCAGATCCCAAACATCATTCCTTTGAAACTCATTCAGCTTTTCTTGCATTGCAAGTATCCAACCTTCCTCTGCCAGAGCATCATCAACATCAGTTGGTCTACATCAACTTCTGGTTCTGGAAGATCTGTAACAGCTTCTGATTCTTATAAATCAACTTCTAGTTCTGGTAAATCTGTAACAGCTTCTGATTCTAGTAAATATCCGGATTTCTCTTCTGACTTATCTTGGCAGTTTCTGACTTGATCAGATTTATCTTTTGAAGATTTGTCATGTGTTGCTGACTTGCTTGTATCCTCTACCTTTCCAAGTACTTCTGTTTCTTTTGTTTATGCTTTTGCTGCCTTTGGTTCTGGTGAACCTGCACTATGTTTATCTTGCTTTGATTTGTCAAGATTGAAGGTGCAAACACGAGAAAGGGGGTTGAATTGTGTTTGACTAACTTGAATACTTTTTCTATTTTTGGTGTTTTAAACAAAACTTGATGTATGAATAAAACAGAGTTAGCAGAGCATATAAAGTAAAAATAAAAACGCAGAATTTTATACTGGTTCACCGTTAACGAGGCTACGTCTAGTCCCTTCACTTTGAAGGATTTCACTAATTCAAACCTTGAATTACAACAGTACCACTGACCTTCCAAGTAAGTCTTCTCAAACAGTCTAACAATCCTAGACTTTTGAGGAATACAGCACCTTGACTTCTTAAGTCAAGTTTTCTCCTACCAATCTAACAACCCCAGATTGTAGAAGGAATTACAACGTCTTGAATCTAATTGCCAAGTAATCTGCTACCCCTTCTGACTCCCTTAGATTGTTGACTCTACTTCAACAACTTAGATCTAACACAAGGGCAAGAAAATAACACGAGTGCTTGCTTCTGGAAAGCTGGAACTCACAATTAACCTCACTGAAAACTCGAGTGTTTGCTTTTGGAAGTGTATGACTCTTTTGTGATTTTTGATGCTAAGTATTCTGCCTTGAGCCTCCTTTAATAGATGTAGATTAGGGTCTCTTCCAAGCTTAATTTCGAGCTGTATCTTGCTGGATTCTCTTGCAAAAATATCTTGACTAATCAGGCTTCACTTAAATAAAAAACATATCTTTTTATGCTCCAGATTGCCTTTCAAAAGTAACTTTGACCAATTCCAACTTTAATTAATTCTGGAACAAATCTTTCTTCCCGCCAATAGCTTCTGAATTCCACAATACTTCAATTTATTTTTGTATCAAATCCTTTTTAATACTTTGATCAAATTTAATCAAATCTATACCGATTATCATCATGATTAAATCTGAACCCTTTGATCTTCTGCTCTCTTCCACATCTGGACCATACTAAGTGATCTGTTGTGATCCTCTGATTTCGGCCAACCATGGACCACACTTTCTGATCTTCTGATGTTCTGATCTCGGTCAACCTAGACTTGCAAACTGATATGATGTGATCCTCTGGTCTCGGCCAATGTTGGACCACACGTTATGACCTTATGATTTCGGCCAACACTGAGCCATGGTCTGATCTTCTGCTCTCGCCCGACACTGGGCCATGACCATTGATCTGAACCTTTTCCCTCTGATCTGGACAATTTCTGAATTGGGTCTGGATTGAATTTAAATTAAATCTGGACAAATAATATTTCAGTCTGGACATTTTACCTTCTGATTTGGATCAGGTCTGGATCAAATCTGGACATCATTTCTTTTGGTTTGGACTTAGTTTAATACCTTGAACCATGCTATCTTCTGGTCTGGGTCATACCTGGATTGAATCTCTTGTTCCAGACCCATTAATTTATCCTCTGATTAAGTTTGGATCAAGTCTGGGCTGTTTATCATTTCACTGCCAGACCATCTTCTGGTCATAATAACTTCTGGTCTAAGTCTGACTAATGATTCCTTCTAGTATGGATCAAGTCTCCCTCTGGCAGGCTTCCTTCTGGTCTGGTCTAGGTCTCCTTCTGACTTTGGTTCCTTCTGATATGGGCCAACAAAGATATCCTCTAGTAATTTCAGGATGCATCCTCTAGTACCTTCTGGATGCATTATCTGGTGTCTTCATTTTCTACCTCTAGAACCTTTATCTTCTGGTGGCATTTAATGTAATCTTTCTAAGTACAAAATAAGGTTACATGGAGTGCTTTTGTAAACATCAAAATCTTAAGTACTTAGAACCAACTTGGTTCCAACAATCTCCCCCTTTTTGATGATGACAAAACCTTAACTTATTTTGCTATAACTCGAAGTGCTGAAATACTCCCCCTCAGACCAATCTCTCCCCTAAGTCTAATACTAACTTTTTCATCTCCTTTTCAACTCCTTCTTGAATCACTCTTTCTTTTCTTCTCTTCTCCTCTCCTTTTCAACTCCTTTTCTTTTCATCTCTTTCTGATTTATTTTTCTCTCTCCCTGTTTCTTCTCCTTTTTAACTCCTTCTCTTTTCACTCTTTCTTTTTCTCTCTTTATTTTTCTCTCTCCCTGATTCTTCTCCTTTTCAACTCCTTCTCTTTTCATCTCTTTCTTTTTAGCTCCTCCTTTGTTTTTGTCTCTCCTTTTCTACTTATTTCTCCTTTTTCTCTCTCTCCCCCTTTTTGTCATCAGCGAAAAAGAGGTCCTACTATTTTTGTATTTTTTTTTTGTTTTGTTTTTTTTTTACAAAGTACAGAAATTAAAAACAAAAAAAATAAAAGACATAAAATTAAAATTACAAGAAATTAAAAAACTCCTAAGATGACTACTTGAGCTAGTCAGATATGGAGACAATGTTGGGATGTTTCTTGATGAACTTGAACCTGTCTTCAGGTAATGCTTTGGTGAAGATGTCAGCCCATTGATGTTCAGTGTCCACAAATTGGATGCTTAAAGTCCCTTTTTGAACATGGTCCCTAATGAAATGGTGTTTTATTTCAATGTGTTTGGCTCTAGAGTGTATGATCGGGTTCTTGGTTAGGTTTATGGCTGAAGTGTTATCACAGAACAAAGGGATATTGGTTTCAAAGATGTTGTAATCTTCAAGTTGGTGTTTCATCTAGATTAACTGTGAGCTGCATCCTGCTGCTGATATATACTCAACTTCGGCTGTTGACATAGCAATGGTGCTTTGTCTTTTGCTTAACCAAGAGATCTAATTATCACCTAAGAAGGTGCAGTTGTTGCTTGTACTTTTCATTTCCATCCTATCTCCAGCATAGTCTCAGACTTGTCGAAGCACCGGAAGGGTTCGCCGTCAACATTAGCGAAAAATGCAAATGAGTAGTGCTTCTTGAAGGTTTCGATGAGAGGAATCCAAAAACAATTTTATTTTTTTTAGACGAAAAATGTGGTGATCGGAATCGATGTAAAACAACTCTCCCAAGGAAAGTAATGCAGCAGTTTCTGATGAAATGGAGCCACAATCGATAAAATTGATGCTAAAAATGGATTCAGTGGCCGATTATTATGTGTGATAGAAGTTGGGATCGATTCAAATGGCAAGGAATTGATGGAAGGAATTTGAGAGGAAGAGGGTGTTGATGCATTCTTCGTGGCTGCGACTGTTGTCTTCTATTTTTTTTTCTTTTTTTTTTCAATTACAGATTGAGAGGTGTAGATAATAGATGTACAAGTGCATGAGTAAAATAGACTATAAGGCCCAACATAAGGGAGTCTAGCCTGAGGAAGAAATAGGGGTGTAAAGAGCAACTCGCACGTGTAGGAAAGAAAAGTAAGTCCAATTCAGCAATAATAATAACTCAAATTAATATGCAGAAGTAGAAAATAACGGTGTAAATAGTTGTCTGATCCAAAGTCCATTTTCTATTATTTCTAAAAGTAAACAGATAATTTATTTAAGTCATCTAAGTTAGAAACTTTTTCTCCAAAATACTCATTTTAACATAATATTATTTTTTCTTTAACATAGATAATTATAATTTTAACCAAAATTCTCATATTCAAAATAATAACTATAATTATTACTATAATATTTTTCAAATTAATCACATAAAAATTCATCATCTTTATAAATTAGTCAAAATTAAAAAGATAAATAAATATAACATCAACAATTTATATTAATTACTGAACACAATAAATATGTATAAAATCATCATACCATAGCAACTATATAAAAATAAATAAAATTAATATCGATATTACTATTATTCTAAGATAATTATTTATAAAACAAATAATTAAAATAAGAGATACTTAGAAATAATTAAAATATAGATATGTGCACACTTAACATTAGTCAAACGCACATGAAATCATCACATTAATTACTTACACGAATATACACGTAACATCGGATAAAATCTTATTTTTTAAAATATTACACTAAAATACTATTATTTGAAAAATATATATATATAATAATAAAATATAATATTTGTTATTTACATCACTCATTTAGTCTAATATGTACAAGATTAGCACTTCACAGAAAGCACACATATAAAGAAAATTAATCACAAAATTTATCAACATATATTCTATAATAATTTTAACATCAAATTAATTATTTAAAATCATATTTCATGAATAAAATATTTTATTATACAAATTGGGGTGTTATAGATACCATTATGTATATAGTTTTTTGCAATTATGTTTGTTCTTTATACAACCATATATAAAATATCAACACTTAAATATATTCAATTAAAGGCAAACAACAATAGAGAATAGAAAAATCAGTTTTTAACCATTATTATTAATCCAATTATGACGTATGATATGTCTTTTTTCAGACACAAAATAATTTTTACCAAAATATTATTAGATCATCATTGTTTTAGTGATTCAGATCACTAGTTGGAGGGACGCAACATGGAAGCCTAGGACAATGAATTGGTTGACATTCTATTGGTTTATCTGGGCAACATGGTGGCAGACCGTGTACATTGCCAACTATAGCACTTACAACAACAACAAGTAACACCACAAACTTCATGAACATCTTCAACATAGTTTCCATTATAACCAACTTGTGTTTGTTACAAAAAGAATAGTGATATTTTATAGAAATTTTACTTATTTATAGGGAAAAGGCCAATTATTTGAAATATCATAATAAGAAATATTAAGACGATAATAATGTTCCTACTTAATTCATTTTTATCATATTAGGAAAATTTTAGAATCTATTGACTAGTTTCTAATACCATATTTTTTACTAAATACATTTTCTATTAAAATATATTAAGATATGTTTTCCATTTTAAATTAATTTCAAATAATGCATATATGAATTTTTAGTAATGTTTATAAATTATTTAAAAAAGCTTTTAGTCCCCATAATTTTTTTGTAAATTCGCTTTTAGTCAACCTAAAAGAAACTGCACTTTTAACTCCATACCAAAATTTCTTACAAATAGTTTATGTCCTTACTAAAAAGAAACATGTGCAATTGTACTTGAACATTTAAATCTTCGAATGATTTTTTGCAAGCACGATTAAAACATTATAAAAAGTTTCTACATAAAAATTTAGAATTTTTTAACATAAGTTAAATTCAATATGAATTTTTTAAATATCCAAAACCAATGATAAAATTAAGAAAAATATGGAACTAGAAATCGACTTGTTAATTCATTTTTTGTAGATGACCTTTTTACGTTGTTGAAAGATGTCTATAAAAAAAACTCAATCAAAATATATATTTATAATCTAACATGGTCTGAAAATGTTTGCATAACAATTTTATAGGGATAAAAAAATATTACATTTTTTACACGAACCAAAAACTAAATTTCAAAATTTTATAACGACTAAAAACATATTTAACACTTACACATATTGTATTATAGTTAAGAAATTTATATTATTAAAATATAATACCTTAAGTTATATAACATGATCATAGCCATAAAATATATATTTACTACACTTACTTTAATATTGTTTTTTGACAAACACTTACTCTAATATTTTATTTCAAATAAAATATTATATATATATATATATATAAAGTATGTGGTTTTTAACGAATTCAAACATATGTGCTAATTAAAAGGTTAATTGACTAAAAAATTTATATACATATTTTTAAAAAAATTACATTGTAAAATAATATATAATACTATTATTCTACAATTAATATAATATATATAAATGAGTTTTTCATAAAATAAAATTTTATTAAACAACTAGAAACAAAAGGCTCAGATTACAAACCTATATGGATATTTTTGTTCGCTAACCAATGAAAAATATAAATGAAAATGAAATAAATAGAAAACAAAAACTGACAATAATGCTAATTTTTCAACTGCTCAAAAAGAATTTGAGCTTTCTCTCGTGAGAGTCCAAGATCAAACATTTACCCTCAATCTTAGACCTCAAGGATGCTATTAATATTATTTATTTAAATACTACTATTAAATATGAAACATTTTAAAAACCTTATATAAAATACCACAAAAAATATTATGTGTTACATAAATCGTATACAATTATTTATAATATCAATATTTCATAAATCATGTTGCACGTTTATATAAGTAACGTTTTTTTATAAATTTGTGTTGCACGTGTTTATATATTTAATTAATTCAATGAATTATACTAATAAATTTTCGAAGTGTTTTATTTTTATAGAGTTTATGTGCAATTTTTTTGCTATGAAGCAAACAACTCTAAACGTAGTTTTATTTTTAAACAATTTCAATGAAAGTCAAATATTTTTTAAGTTTTCAGAATTATAAAATGGTAGACTGTGTAAAAATATTTACGGTGACCTTTGATAAGACCACAAGTGCACGATAATATTGTGTAGTAAAAATTATAGTTCTTACAAGGACTTTGTAATGAGTATTAGTGTCTCTTTATTATGATGATTCGCTAAAATAGTAAATGTTGATAATGATTTTTGTTTTAAAAATTCGCAATAAAAATAAAGCCTTGGGATTGTAGTTTTTCACAATGACGGATACAATAAAATTAACCTTCTTTGAGTTATAAGTGTTAAACTCTTAAAAATCAGATAAAGAACTATAACTAATGCCTTCTTTCAAAAAACAAAAGTGTATTTTAAACTAATAACCAACCTATTTTCATAATTGATGTATTAGCAAAATCCTTTAAGAAAAGATATCTTTCATGGCACTACGCCAAAAATGACCTTTTACAGCGCATATTTTTAAAGCGCTTCATAATTAAAAGCGCTGTTGTATAATATTTTAAAATTAACGGAGGATACAACAGCGCTTTAATGACAAACACTTTAGAAAAAACTCTGTTGTAGGGTCATGAAGGGTTTAGAATTTACATAAAAGCTCTGTTGTAGGGTCATAGCGATATCATAATTAAAAGTGCTTCATAATTAGAAGCGCTGTTGTATAATATTTTAAAATTAACGGAGGATACAACAGCGCTTTAATGACAAGCGCTTTAGAAAAAACGATGTTGTAGGGTCATGAAGGGTTTAGAATTTACAGAAAAGCGCTGTTGTAGGGTCATATTGATTCACATAATGTTTACAGCGCTTTTAGAGAGCTTCGCATAAAAGCGCTGTAAAATATAGCGCTTTCATATAATGTTTACAACGCTTTTTAGAGCGCTTTTTATAAAAGCGTTGTAAAATATAGCGCTCTCACACTATATTTACAGCGCTGTAAACTCTGTAAATGTTTTGAAATTTAATTTTTAAAAGCCTTTTTTAGCGCTTATGGACAAAAGCGCTGTAAAATTACAAGTTCAGTTCAAGTTATATATATTTGATAAATTAATAAATAAAAATATATTTAATATGTTTTCTCCCTTCGAACCCTATTACGAACCTTCCTCTCCTCTACTGAGTGATTGTTGTCTCAGGTACTGTATTTATTAATTTGTTGTTGTCTCTAAAATTAATAAACTGTTACCTGATAAAATTGTTGTTGTCTCTAATGTGAGTTCTTTTCTTTTTTCTTCATTTTATTGAAATTTCTATTTAATAATTAATTTTCTGTTTTATTTTTGTTTTTCTTTTATTATGATAGTTTATAGTGAATTCAATTTCAGTGATTATGTATTTTTTCAGGTTGAATTGAATCTGTTTATTCAAATTGGAATTTTATGGTGATATAGGGATGGAGAAGGTGACGTCGAATAAGAGAAATTGGAAGGTTGGAAAAGGGAGAGAAAAATTGAAGAGCTCAGGGAACAAGTATTTGAAACATGGAACTCTTGTTCAGCTTCGGTGTAAAAATTCTTTAGGTTGGGGATCGGGTGAGGTTAATGACGGTAAAGTGTTTAGTAAATGTCTGAGGAGAAGAGTGAGGTTAATGAAGGTAAAGTGTTTGATAAAAGTCCTCTTATGCTTTCGCCAGTTAATTTGGTTAAACAGAGTGGTTTGTTGGGGACGCCGAAAACTCCGAGAATTGAAGAGTGTCAATCAGAATCAAGGCTCGATTCTCTTCCCATTGATTTGTTGGTATGCTTGTTGCTCATTTAATTGCACTTAATGTAGTTGCGATTTAATGGCTCGTTACACTCAAACTTGTGTTTATTTGGTATTTATTTTATCATAACAAATGTCTTGTTTATAGGTTGAGATTGTAGTTTTTAATTAACTATCGTGTTGTGATCATTGATATTATGGAATATTGTAGTCAAATAATGTGTCGTAATTGCGGTTGTAACATATGTATAAAATTTGTTAATGTCGTTGTCACAAATTGCAGTTGTGAACTGTTATTTAAATCTTTTGTTGAGGTCACTTGCAGTAGAAAATTCATGTATTCAGATTTAAATCTTTTGTTGCTTTTGTTGATTGTATGGTGCTCCAAAAGCATTTGATTTTATGTTTGGCATCCCTCAAATTACTGAATGTGTTACTGTATGACTGTGATTTGTTTTGGTGTTTTTAATTGTTTTGATTTGATAGTTGTAATTAATTATGAAGCATCATATGAAATTAATGAAGCTTGTTGAACATTATTGAAGTTGTTAACAACTGCACAACTACAAGTAAAAGAATTTTAAACTATTTCTTTATATTTTCATTTTACTATATTCAATCAAATGCCTCTAGTCATGTCTTTCTGAGTTAGCTATGCATTATATTTTGATTTTCATATATAAACTATATATATATATATATATATTTGATTCTAACTTATTTATGTTCAAATATTATATCATATAGTACTTTGACAACTTCGATTCAACATACTCTAAAAGTGATCTAATTGAAATAAAAGAAGACTGGTGTCAGTATGTGTTCCAACTAAAATTTATATAATTTGTTAATAGGTGAGTTTCAAATTGTTGGAAATTGTAAACTATTATTGTATATTTTGGTGTGAATTGATCATTATTCTAATTAGTTTGTTTTATTTTTTGTTACAGTAGGGTAAAGAAAGAAATTGCTGGAAATTACTACTGAAGTAGCATGATATTTGTTGCTGTGAATATGTAATTGATATTGTGAATATGTTGCTACTGTCAATATTGTTATATTTGTTGCTACTGTCATGAACTTGTAATTTGTTGCTGTGAATATATATGTAATTGATATTGTCAATTTGTAATTAATATTGTTGATATTTGTTGCTGTGAATATGAATTTGAATCTGAATTTGGTAAGAATCTGAATTTGATGTGAATTTGAATTTGATATGAATCTAAATTTGATATGTAATTGATATTTGATTTTGATAAGAATCTGAATTTGAAAAAATAATTGAAATCTCATTTTAAAGACACCGTTTTTTTTTAAAAAGTGGCATTAAAAAACATATTTTCATCCTTTTACAGCGTTTTTTTTAAAAAGCGCTGTAAAACTAGTTGATAATACAAGCGCGCCATATATATGTACCTATTACAGCGCTTTTTTGAAGAAAGCGCTGTAAAACTAGTTGATAATACAAGCGCGCTATATATATGTACCATTTACAGCGCTTTTTTGAAAAAGCCCTGTAAAACTAGTTGATAATACAAGCACGCTATATATATGTACCTATTACAATGTTTTTTTGAAAAAAGCGCTGTAAAACTAGTTGATAATACAAGCGCACTATATATATGTACCTATTACAGCGCTTTTTTGAAAAAGCGCTGTAAAACTAGTCTAAGAGAAGCGCGCTTTTTTATTTTCAATAGCGTTGTTGTATCTTTTAACATCACTAGATACTATAGCGCTTAAAGCGCTGTAAAGGGCTTAAAAAAAGCGCTTTAAAATGCTATTTTTGGCGTAGTGTGGTTTCAAGAGAATCAAAATCTATTTTCATGATTTGATTCTCTTTTCCATTCTTAGGGGTTAGATATCAAATCTACCTTTCGTTATATTATTTGATATCAAAATTTGAATATGATTCTTATTAAATATCAATTAAATGATCAACACCCATGACATAAGAAAATAGAAACTGTTAGAGATTCAGCATTGGAAATCCTACAATCCCAAGACAAGGAAGATCAACTCACATATGATCATAGTAAAATCAAAGCGTAAATATAAAAATATTGGAAATATAAATATTATTGAAACTAGAAAATTTCTAAGAGAAATACAAGAGCAAAAGAAAGAGTAACAAGAGATTGTGAGTAGGATTTTGTGTCTAAAATTGAGTATTTTCGTCCTTTTTATAGCCCTTAGTGCCATCATGAGCTTTAATTACAAGAAACTATTAGAATTTCTTAGAAGAAAAATGGTTCAACAACAGAAGATGAGCAATTTATTGCCATTATTGCAAGACAATAATAGGTCCAGCAGCAGAAGATGAGCAGATTATGGCCATAATGTTCATTACTGTCAAGCAGTAATAGGTTCAACAGCGGAAGATGAGTAGATTATGGCCATAATGGTCATTACTACCCCGCAGTAATCCTTGCTGAATTGGAGTGGAAATTCTTGTTTTTTTTCTTGTTCGTCCATTATGGTTGTAATGACCATTACAGCCAGACAGTAATGCTTGTTGGAACTTGAGTTTCATTCATTTTCTTCATCATGATGCACCATGACTGTACCACTTGACTTGAAGGCTCTTTTGCACTAAAAATCTTCACTTGTCCTTGCAATCTAAAAAAACCAAAAAGATAGTAAAATAGAAGTAAAATTGAATTAAAATCATCAAATTAACCTATCAAATAAAGCTATAAAAATAGATAAATTCTAGCTTGTCAAATTCCCCCATGCTTGTGCTCAAGCAATTGTTTCAGATAAAATTTATGGACGAGCAGACACCATGAATAGGGAACTCAACATTCAGTTCAAGTGTAGGCAATAGGCAAATTCCAAAACCAATAGATAACCAACTTCGGTTCCAAATTAGTGACTAATGTTGGAACCAAGTTGGTTCTATACATAGTTTTGATGTTAACAAAAGTATTTTATGAACAAATTAGAAGCTGTGCAAAATCAGAGAATGACACCACCATAAGATACATCCAGAGGAAGCAATCAGAAGATAGAAATGCCACCAGACGGTTCAGCCAGAAAATGCATCCAGAGGGTACCAGAGGATGCATCCTGAAGGCACTAGAGGATACAATTCCAGTGGAAATCAGAGGATGTAATCAAAGGTCAAATAACCATAAGAGGATGTCTTTCTTGGCCCAAATAAGAAGGAAGCAGAGTCCAGAAGGAGACCGGATCCAGAGCAGAAGGAAGCCTGCCAGAGGGAGACTTGTTCCAGACCAGAAGGAATCATAAGTCAAACTTGGTCCAGACTTAATCCTGACCAGAAGATAGCTTGGTAGTGATTATAAAAATCTGTCCAGACCTGATCCAGATCATAGGATAAATATCCAGATTAAAATATCATAGTCCAAAGTATAAAACTAAGTCCAGATCAGAAGAAATGATTGTCCAGATTTAATCTAGACTTGATCCAAATCAGAAGGTAAATGTCCAGATTAAATTATCATTAGTCAAAATTTAATTTAATTCATACTCAGTCCATAATTGGTCCAGATCAGAGGGAAAAATGTTCAGATCAATGGTCCAGAATTAAGCATCATGGCTTTGTGTTGGCCGAGATCAGAAGATCAGACCATATGGCCCACTATTGGCCGAGATCAGAAGATTAGACCATGTGGTCCAGTGTTGGCCGAGATCAGAAGATCAGATCATGTGGTCCAGTGTTGGCCGAGATAAGAGGATCACAGAATTGGGGAAGATCAGATTATATGGTCCAGATGTAGTCGAGATCAGAAGATCATGCGATCCTGATTTTAATCATGATGAAAACCAGTGATGACTTGATTAAAAATCGAAGAAGACTTGATTAAATTTTGATAGAAATTTGATCAAAGTATTAAGGGGATTTGATTAAAAAATTACTGAAGACTTGAAGAAATTCGAATGCAATCTGAAGCTTAAAAAGATATGGTTTGAAATTAAAAGAAACAAGATTGGTCAACAGAATTTTCAAATGTAATCTTAAGCTAAAAAGATACGTTTTTTATTTAAGTGTAACCCGATTGGCCAAGTTAATTTTGCAAGAGAATTTGGACAAATACAGCTCGAATTTAATCATGGAAGAGACCCTAATTCTCATCTATAAAAGGAGGCTCAAGGCAGAAGACTTACCATCGAAAATTAGTGAAAGAGTCATACACTTCCATAAGCAAACACTCGAGTTTTCAGTGAGGTTAATTATGAGTATCAGCTTTCTAGAAGCAAGCACTCTTGTTTTCGTTCCCATGTGTGAAATCTATATTGTTGAAGTAGCGTCTACAATCTGAAGAGTAAGAAGAAGTAGCAGGTGACTTAGCAATTATATTCAAGGTGTTGTAATTCCTTTGACAATCTGGGGTTGTCAGATTGGTAGGAGAAGACTTGACTTGTGAAGTCAAGGTGCTGTGTTCCTCTAGAGTCTAGGATTGTTAGACTGTTTGGGAAGACTGACTTGGAGGGTCAGTAGTGTTGTTGTAATTCAAAGGTTTTGAATTAGTGTAAAAAATCCTTCGAGGTGAAGGGACTGGATGTAGCCTAGTTAATGGTGAACCAGGATAAATCCTTGTGTGTTTATTTTACTTTATCTGCTGCTAACTCTACTTGATTATATTTCAGATTTCAAATAATCATCAAAAACACAAAAAGAATTCAAGTAGTACAAACACAATTCAACCCCTCCTTCTCGTGTTTGCACTTTCAACTTAGGCTCCTATAAAAACATAATCCTCATCAATAGGACACTCAACTCTCAAATTCTCTTAGTGTTTTAGGGTAATGGGCATTCACTCAAAATTTCACCGACACAAAGTTTTTTGCCATAGGGTTGATTATTAACCAAATCTACACTACATCTCTCACGAGAGCATATGTGAATCAAAACACTTTCCAAGGTTGTAATGGGGCCAAGGGACAATAGGTGGGGAAAACCAAAAAAAGGGATATTGAAAAGGCTATATCAAATTAAACATATGATTATAGATACCCGTTTAGAATAATTGGAGCTCAGTGTGGCACCTTGAACCCCAAAATAACATATATAATAATTTATACTAGATTTTTTCGAGCAAATTCGCAGCGGATAAAGAAAATCTGTTTACAAGGAAATACAAACTTTTGTAACTAATTTTGGATATCACGTTTGTCAAAGTACACATGGAACAATTCAGACTCTATTCCTTAATTAAAACAGTTTAATCGCAATAAACTTGATTTAACTATAAATTCTTATTTTAATTCCAAAACTAACTAGTACAAAGGTTTTTATATAAAAAGTCATTCGTAATTAGATAAGTAAAATATAAATTAAAACTCTTAATTACCGGTATCACTTATTAGAGCAGAGTTTCTCCCAAACTTGAATTTCAAGACTCATTAACCTGTAATAACTGCAATTTATCAAACGCAAGGCCAAACCAATCAAACACAAACAACAAAGGAAGTGAGTTTTGAAATCTTGTTGATAATGTAGTATACATAAGAAGAACACACAATTAATCTTAAATAAACTATATCATTATACAAACATTCTTCTAGGAAAAACATCATATTATAATGTCAAAATCACTCAAGAGAAATCAATACATTTCCCTATAACATCAAATCATCTTAGAGAAATTATTATCGCACACGATACATATTAACCACAAGATAATACAATGTTATGAATGAGCTTAGACTCTACTTCACAATGTGGTACCATTATAACTTTGAAGTACTTGGTTAGGAGGCTTGATACTATGCTCCTATCCAAGTGGACAGACGATTCAAATTGGCCCTGTCCTTATAGATCCCTTCAACTCAACCTGACACACATATACGCGACAGTCAAGCTAAACGTGTGTTGCATGGTAGCTCCCGACATTTGGAGTGCTATCTCCAAGTCCTTTAGGAATTCCCCACCCGAATACCTCCAAGGTCTAACAATATTTCCCTAAGGCTCAATAGTAGACCGCCATGATCAGGCTCATTTAGTTGTACTTCCCTTGAATCACTAGGCTTGTCAGGCCCTTCAAGAGAATTATATAAACTTTCAAATATTTTTAAGGTAAATAGTATCACTTAATCACTTAACAAATCACATTAATCCCAAAATTTCCATCAAATATAACAACTCGAAGTCATAATGCCAGACAACAAAATCGTTGGAAGTACACGTAAATAAATTTAGTAATAATTGCAAATATAATCCCAACCTAGCATCACTATTAGAGAGGGAATTCCCAAAATAAAATACGTTCAAAATTTATGTTAACACACTACATATAATAAGAGTCTTCAAAACAAGATAGCTTCTAGCACTCTAAGGATACTAGTCATCCCTTGTAGCTTGCAGCTCGTGTGCGTCCATCGCTAACGCCAAACACAAACAACGAGGGGTGAGTTTCGAAATTATGTAATCATATAAGATAAATGAGGAGAACACGCAAGTAGTCAAATTATCACAAACATGATAAACATTCAAGAGCATAATATCAAAGGTTAATCTAATTCAATCTAAATAAAACAGTTAGGAGGATGAAATTTTATGCATGTCCTATACTCTTAACTTCTTCATCATTTGGTACCATTCTACTGTGAAGTACTTGGTTAGGAGGCCTGATACTATGCCACTACAAGAGTGGACGAACAATTCATGAATGGCCAAGTCCTTATAGATCTCCTCAACTCAACCTTAGACACATATTGTTGAGACAAAATCTCTCAAATGTTTTAATGATAACAAAATTATTTCAAAGATTATGATTATGTTTGTTATCTAACATGTGCTCTTGAGTGAATTAATATTAGAAAACAGGTTACTATTCAAAAGGAAAAATCTGAGTCAATCCAACAAGTTTTTCAAACTGGAGGATGGACTAGAGGATGAATCTTCAAAGAGGATGAACAAATTATTAGGCAAAATATTCAGAATCACGATAACATTGATTTCTTGCCATATGAAAAGTCAAATGAGTGTTAAAGTTTGAAAAAAAAAACAAAGTCAACTGAAGAAAAAGAAAGGCAGAGGATGAACATAGAAAATAAAATATAGGAAAATGGACCTCTAGCTTTCTTCATAGGCTTATGATGAAAATGGTTATACCTTTTCAACTACACATAAATGTTATACTAAACAAAAGACCAAAATAGAATCTGAAATGCCATGGAGAACGAAAAAGCAAAAGGACAGCTAAGACACGAACTTCTAGGAGGTTTGAACCTGCAATACGAGGATGGACTGAATTCCCATCCTTCTGTGCTCAAACAAGACAAAAGACAGCTGGATGGCATTTCTGTAATTCAAATTACTGACCTTGACTTTTTGATTAAAGTGCCCAACGGACTTGAAGCTTCAAAACACATGGATAGACTATCTTACAACTCTATAAAAGGATTGATGCTCTTCTTCATTCTATACACAATAACAAAGCATACAAAGAAAAAGTCTAAGAGCTATCAAGTGCTTTCTCATCCTCTCTTTATACTTTCTATTATCCTACACTAGATCTTTGAAACATCTTTTTAGAAAGTGTTAGTAAAGAGATACATCACAAACATCATCAAAAAATATTGTAATTTCTAAGTGAGTTACACTTAGAAATAGTTGAAATCCGTGAGAAGATATTGTAAGCTTGGTGAGGCTCTAGAACACACAAGTTGTAACTAACCTCTGTGAGAGGTTGATCGTTTTCTTAGTGAAATCTCACAAGTGTGTGAGAACTGGACGTAGCCCTTATTGGGCGAACCAGTATAAAGTTGTGTGTGTCATTTTCTAACCCCTCTCTCTCTCTCTATCTTTTAGTAATATGTTCATACTCATAGTTTTGAATTTCCAACCTCTGATTTTCATCCTCTCGAAGAGGATAAAGCGTTAAAACTCAAACGAAATTTTTAAACAACAAATATCTCTATTCAACCCCCCTTCTAGTGATATTCTAGTTACTTCACATATACGCGACAGTCGGGGTACTCTTGTGTTTCACACTAGCTCCCCACCATAGGGAATAACCCACTAATCCACTTAGGAATTCCCCACCAAAGGTACCCGCAAGGTCTATCAGTCTTACCTTACAGTTCGACTGTAGCCCTCGACGATCAGGCTCATTTGGTTGTACTTCCCTAAATCACTAGGTTTGTCAGACCCTCCCGATATGATGACAAAATAATCCTCACTCCAAAATCTACAACACATATCTCATACTTACTCGATTATCACAACTGAATAAGTTTTAGATTGAATTCACAATATTCATCAGAATTTACATTATTTTATACGTATATCAATCAAGTAATATCACAATTTCAATCAAGTAGACAAGAGCACTCAAGTACATATTGTTGATACAATAACAATCGACATAAGGTTCCATAAAATCAAACAACATCCAATCGTGATATAAATAAATTCACGAAAATTCTATAGGTTGCTAAATTATATTTTAGTCCTCACTATTACCATTCAGTATTATTAATTATTTATTATTACTCAATAGGGTTCGACCATGCGTAGTAAGCCCCAAATGAATATCTAGGAATTACGGTATTCTCGTTCATCCCACGTTATTTTATACTCATAAATTCGAACATCATCTTACCCCTTACCTTAGTTGAAGATTTTTCCCAACGAAGTCGATCGACTTATTTCATATGTCGCGTCTTCACCTACCACCGTCTCTTATCGTGGTTTTGGTATCACGGCTAGAGGCAAAGAGCAGCCGCTAATCCCTTTTGTTTTTCTTTTGTACTTCTTTTCCATAAGCAAGGCTACTGCGTGGGTGTGTGTATATATATACAATATGGGTAATAGGACATGCCAATTCTCAGAACGAAATCTAATAATCTTATGTATATATATATATATATATATTAGTAGCAAACTATGCGTATTCGGAATTCCATCGGTCTTTTTTCTATCACTCTTAAAAGGATAGTGTGTTAGTAACACAGTCTAATGTGTGGTTTCATTTTATTTTATTTTTATATTTTATTTTTAGTTTTCCCAAAATCAATTTAAATAAATATATTTAATATTAATAATTCAAATAAATTAGTTAGATAAACAACATGTAGGAAATTATAACACCACAGCGAATACACATATAATATAATTTATTATAATATTACTATTATATATTAATTAGAAATTTGGGGTGTTACACATATCAACTTCAAATATTCCAAACATCTATGCCTAGACTACTCCATTAAGAGTATCATCTTTAGCACAAGTTGGATTCATCAATTATGGGATACTTCAATTTCCTCATCACATATTCATAACGTCACTATCATTCATCATATCTCATCACATAAATTCATCACAATTTTATAGCATTACTATCACTAATCATACTTCATCACATAAACTTATCACAAATTTATAACATCATTATTATTAATTATACATCATCATAATCACATAAACTTATCAAAATGCATCCATCTTTTATTATCAGATCACATAAACTTGTCTATTCAATCATAGACATAAAATTCATTCGACACCCAATATCACAAGAATATGAAATACCACACATTTAACGAAATTAAATCAATCAACAATTTATAAATATTTTTATTCCACATTTTATTCTCACAATTTCCATATTTTCACATTAATTAATTTATCCCTCAAAGGGCTACTGCTTTTCTCACCCCTTACCTCATCATTTGTCCTCTGACTCTTTGTCCTTCAATCGATCTAACTCGACAGTTTATGGGTAGACGTCAAAATAAATTATGAGAAGACACTTTAAAAACTAAATTTCAAAATTAGGTGAAGGAAACTTACTATAAATCAGAAAACCAATCTGTAGATAACATAGCCACTTTTCGCACAATCATTTTGTCATTGGTTTCACTTTAATCGTATTTATGGTGAACAAGAACGGCGCAAAATAACGAATTCCACAAACGGAGAAGTCGAGTATTTTAGAGAGAAATTAGGATGGTTAAAAATATGGAAAAGTGTGTTTAATTGACTAATTAAATAAGTTAAACAATATACTAGAATTTGGACTAAAACGGAGAAAGTTTTTTAGAACAGTTATCGAACGTCGATATCGATTTTCTTCCTTTTTCGCCCAAGTGCGGCTGCACCCCTCTCTTTTTTGGGTACATTTTCTTCTTTCTCTTTTCAATTGATTTTTTCTTTTAATTATTTAATTAGGATTTACTCTTGGATATGGGCCTAACCCATAAAACACATTTTAATTACTCATTTATTTTATTATTATTATTTTTAAATAAAACCAACAATTATCGAAAAAATTATTAATATTTTTTTAAACACAATTTAAATCATAAAATATTACTACTATTTTAAAACTAATAATATATAAAATAAAATAATTAAAGTAATTAACCTTTTAAAATATATTAATAACCAAAACTCTCATATTTAAATTAATCACTATGATTATACTTGTAACACCCCAAATTTATAATAAATTATTCTATTTATCTTATAGGATTTTAAAGAATTAATTTAGTATTGCATGTGTTTAGTATATGTGTTGATAAATAGTTATAATTAATTTTCCTTAGAAGTGTATTTGCTATAGTGTGATAATTTTATAGATATTTAATTTAGTGAATAAGATAAATTGTAAATGTTGTATTTATTTATTCTATCTAATTATATTTGCGAAAATTATTAGTATTTTAATATGAATATTTTGGAGAAAAAGTTTTTAGTATGAAAGAGTAAAATAAATTATTTATTAAGGATTTTTTTAAAAAAAATTAGAAAAGGGAGTTTGGTCAGACTGCTATTTACACCTGATTTTCTACTTCTCTATTCCATTCGGGCGTTTATTACACTACAACATACTTTCTCATCTGCACCTGCGATCTATTTGCTACACCTCCTTTTTACTGTTTCAGTATGGACTTAGGCCGACTTTGTTTTAGGTTTTATAAATCTGTTACTTTGGCACCTAGGTAATTGCTAGCTGCACCTCCTATCCATAAATTAAAAATCTGCATACTTCTTCCCCTGCAGACGACGCCGCAACTCAAATTCTCACCTTCATCCCTCTCTTCTTTAGTTCGACGAATTTAAATGGATTATAACCCCCTTCAATATCCCTTTCATAAAATCAATTTCACATCTCCCTCGTGATCACAAAGTCGCAACTCATTCACCTCCGTCATCAACACCGTCGCGAAGCCTCTTTCGGTGGCTTTTGTAAGAGCCATTGTAAGCTGTAACAACCATATATTCAAACTCACTATTCAATTCTTTATTTTCATGAACAATCGCATTTGAAACAACGGCCAACGACCTAATCAAAAATTTGAAGTGCCGGTTTTGGACCTTGATTTTCGATCGACATCGTGGTTTTCGAAAACAATAGTTTCGTGATCTACGCATCAAAAGCTTCATCCTACATCCGTCATTTTTCAGTTTTTCTAACGATCACGAAAATCTGTCTTCGCCACATTATGTGTCGTTGTTACCACTAAGTACTGTTTCCAGTTGTTTGTGTTGGCATGATATATTTCGCTTACCTTTTTACTCATTCTCCTCCGTCATCAACACCGTCGCGAAGCCTCTTTCGGTGGCTTTTGCAAGAGCCATTGTGAGCTGTAACTACCATATATTCAAACTCACTACTCAATTATTTATTCTATTGAACAATCGCATTTGAAACAAAGACCAACGACCTAATCAGACATTCGAACTACCGGCTTTGGAACTTGATTTTCGATCGACATCGTGGTTTTCGAAAACAATAGTTTCGTGATCTATGCATCAAAAGCTTCATCCTACATCCGTCGTTTTTCAGTTTTTCTAACGATCACGAAAATTCGTCTTCGCCGCATTATGTGTCGTTGTTACCACTGAGCATTATGTGTTGATGACTTAGGCCGACTTTGTTTTAGGTGTTATAAATCTGTTACTTTGGCACCTAGTTAATTGCTAGCTGCACCTCCTATCCGTAAATTCAAAATCTGCATACTTCTTCCCATGCAGACGACGCCGCAACTCAAATTCTCACCTTCATCCCTCTCTTCTTTAGTTCGACGAATTTAAATGGATTATAACTCCCATCAATATCCCTTTCATAAAATCAATTTCACATCTCCCTCGTGATCACAATGTCGCAACTCATTCACCTCCGTCCTCAACACCGTCGCGAAGCCTCTTTCGGTGGCTTTTGTAAGAGCCATTGTAAGCTGTAACAACCATATATTCAAACTCACTATTCAATTATTTATTTTAATGAACAATCGCATTTGAAACAACGGCCAACGACCTAATCAAAAATTCGAAGTGCCGGTTTTGGACCTTGATTTTCGATCGACATCGTGGTTTTCGAAAACAATAGTTTCGTGATCTACGCATCAAAAGCTTCATCCTACATCCGTCATTTTTCAGTTTTTCTAACGATCACGAAAATCTGTCTTCGCCACATTATGTGTCGTTGTTACCACTAAGTACTGTTTCGAGTTTTTTGTGTTGGCATGATATATTTCGCTTACCTTTTTACACCTTTTTACTCATTCTCCTCCGTCATCAACACCGTCGCGAAGCCTCTTTCGGTGGCTTTTGCAAGAGCCATTGTGAGCTGTAACTACCATATATTCAAACTCACTACTCAATTCTTTATTCTATTGAACAATCGCATTTGAAACAAAGACCAACGACCTAATCAGACATTCGAACTACCGGCTTTGGAACTTGATTTTCGATCGACATCGTGGTTTTCGAAAACAATAGTTTCGTGATCTATGCATCAAAAGCTTCATCCTACATCCGTCGTTTTTCTGTTTTTCTAACGATCACGAAAATTCGTCTTCGCCGCATTATGTGTCGTTGTTACCACTGAGCATTATGTATTGATGACTTAGGCCGACTTTGTTTTAGGTGTTATAAATCTGTTACTTTGGCACCTAGGTAATTGCTAGCTGCACCTCCTATCCGTAAATTAAAAATCTGCATACTTCTTCCCCTGCAGACGACGCCGCAACTCAAATTCTCACCTTCATCCCTCTTTTCTTTAGTTCGACGAATTTAAATGGATTATAACCCCCATCAATATCCCTTTCATAAAATCAATTTCACATCTCCCTCGTGATCACAAAGTCGCAACTCATTCACCTCCATCATCAACACCGTCGCGAAGCCTCTTTCGGTGGCTTTTGTAAGAGCCATTGTAAGCTGTAACAACCATATATTCAAACTCACTATTCAATTCTTTATTTTCATGAACAATCGCATTTGAAACAACGGCCAACGACCTAATCAAAAATTCGAAGTGCCGGTTTTGGACCTTGATTTTCGATCGACATCGTGGTTTTCGAAAACAATTGTTTCGTGATCTACGCATCAAAAGCTTCATCCTACATCCGTCATTTTTCAGTTTTTCTAACGATCATGAAAATCTGTCTTCGCCACATTATGTGTCGTTGTTACCACTAAGTACTGTTTCCAGTTGTTTGTGTTGGCATGATATATTTCGCTTACCTTTTTACACCTTTTTACTCATTCTCCTCCGTCATCAACACCGTCGCGAAGCCTCTTTCGGTGGCTTTTGCAAGAGCCATTGTGAGCTGTAACTACCATATATTCAAACTCACTACTCAATTCTTTATTCTATTGAACAATCGCATTTGAAACAAAGACCAACGACCTAATCAGACATTCGAACTACCGGCTTTGGAACTTGATTTTCGATCGACATCGTGGTTTTCGAAAACAATAGTTTCGTGATCTATGCATCAAAAGCTTCATCCTACATCCGTCGTTTTTCAGTTTTTCTAACGATCACGAAAATTCGTCTTCGCCGCATTTTGTGTCGTTGTTACCACTGAGTACTATTTCGAGTTGATTGTGTTGGCAAGATATATTTCGCTTACCTTTTTACACACTTTCTTTACTCTTACTATTTTTTTGTTAGTTATGTTTAACATTAAAAAAAATTATTATATTTTAAGTTATAATTGCAATTATGTATATATATCAACTAATTCTAAATAATGAATTTTAGTCTGTTGTACGTGCAATCTGTTTGGATTAGCTAAACTTATGCATACTATTTAGTTTCTTCATATTCATAATTGCTATTGTTAAATTTTAAAATATATAATTTGTTTCGATTATTCTAATAAGCTAGATATTTTTATTATCATTAAAATACTATAACTATTATTTATTTCAAATATTTAATGATTCAATTTATGTAGATATGCATATAAAATTTATATATTACAAAATAAATGTTTGAGACTATATTACGAGTTGTAAATAATTTATTTTCATTAGTTTGTTATGTTTGCTCGATTGTCTTTGCGGGCTATTAAAGACAAGGATTTACGAAGGCGAGACGTATATTCAATAAGTTATTTGAGTTTGTTGCTGTCATGAAGTTCTTTATCTTCTCTAAGGCTGCGTGAAATCTTCAATCGAGGTATGGGGTGAGAGTGAGTTCGAATTCATGAGTGTAAATTAAGTGTGATGAACGGGAAAACCATATTTCCCACAATTCATTCGGGGCTCGCTACGTACGGCTGAAGCCCTTTGGGTAATAATTGACTAATGAGAAAATTTGAATTTGGTGAGGTTAAAATATGAGTTAGAAACTTTTATAGGATGTTGGTTGATTTGATTTTGAAGATTGTGTGATAGTTGAATTATTGAAGAATTGTGTATTTGATGTATTTTGTACCTTGTTTATACCCACCCTTGATATTGTTATATGATATAAAATGTGATGAATTGTAATTATTTGCATTGCAATTGATGTGGTGTGTGTGAATGATCTAGTATTATTATATGTGAGTTAAAACCCCTTATTGGTGGAGCTTGTGTATTATGATGATAAATTTTGAATGTAATGTATGACTACGGAAATATGCAATGATGATGTGTACTTGTTGACTTATGATATTACCACCTTGATGAATACATAAAATGCATATTGTGTTTAATTGAATAGTGACGAATTCTACCTGTGCCAATGATGGTTCTCTTAATGGAGTGAATAGCCTAGGCCAACGAGGGGAGAAAATAGATGTTTATAATTTTTGAAGTGAAGATTATTTTTTTCATCATATAGGTAGGGCCTGAGAAGCCTAGTGATTTTGGGGAAGTACAACAGAATGAGCCTGATCGTGGCGGTTTGCTGTTGAGCCTTAGGGCAAGATTGTTAGGCCTTGGAGGTATTCGAGTGGGGAATTCCTAGGTGACTTGGAGGTAGCACTCCAAATGTTGGGAGATACCATGGAACACATGTTTACCTCGACTGTCGCGTATATGTGTCTCGGGTTGAGTTGAGGAGATCTATGAGGACATGGCCAATTTGAATAGTCTGTCCACTTGCATGGTGGAATAGTATCAAGCCTCCTAACCAAGTATTTCAGAGTTAGAATGGTACCAAAGAAAGAGGAGAAATCTAGAGTATAAAAGCATGCATACCATTACTCGATTTGTGTGTTGACTTACTTGATGTTGTGGATTGTATCAATGTTTTACCTTGATTATTCTTGTTGATTGTGATTTGATATGATACCATGTTTAATATATTTTACGCGTTCTTCTCAATTATTTTATACAATTACATGTTTTCGAAGCTCACCCCTCCTTGCTTGTGTTTGGCGCTTGCGAGAGCGCAGTTATTTTAGGTTATCAGTTGGTGATCCATGCTCTGATCGGTGATACTGGGTGGGAGTGATTTGTCGTGTTTTGTTGAGTTATGAACTAATTTGCATTTTTGTAAATTCGATTGATCAATTTTGTTATTTTTTATCTTTTATTCAGAGGTAGAAATTAATTGTCTCTAAGTTTAGAACGTGTTTTCATGTCAGTAATATTTATTTTATAAACCTCAACTATATTCGATATTAATGGATTTTTAATTGAGAATTTTTATGCAAGTATTTTGTGTAAGTGTGAGTGTGACGTCTTGAACCTTATATTTTAAAAAGAAAATTTTGTATACGCTGCTTTGGGATCGCTGCGAATCTCCTTCAAAACTAGTGCATTTTACTTTTTACTTCAATTTGGGTTTAGAGTGTCACAAACTTATTTTTGCAAATACTCACATTTTATTACTACCATCCTTAGAAAATATTTGAAATTATAAAATAAATAAATATAATATCAACACTTTATATTAATTAATAAATCAAAATAAATATATATAAAATCACAATGTTATAACGAGTATATAAAAATCAAGAAAATTAAATACAATATTACCACTATCTCAAGATAATTATTTATAAAATAAATAACTACAAATAGAAAATAGTTATATATAATTGGAATACAACTACTTGCACACTTAACATCAATCAAACACGTTGTAAAATATCACATTACTCATTTAACATGTCAAGAATCCTAACTCGATAAATGACACAACAAATCAATTAAACACATCACATTCAACAACTCAAATATGAAGAAAATACCATACACAATAAAATCATCTACGAAAACTTTTCTACAATTCTCTGTGAAATCGGCAAAAATACTAATCATGTAGCGTTGAAAAGTCCTAAAAGCATTGCATAGGCAAAAGAGTATCCTCCTATCGGCAAATGTGCCTAAGGGGCAAGTGAACGTGGTCTTTTCTTGGTCCTTCGGTGCAATATGGATATGAAAATAACCTGAAAAACCATCAAGAAAAAAATAATGTAACTTACCAGCCAACTGTTCAAGCATATGATTAATGAACGGTAAAGGAAAATGATCCTTTCTGGTTGTCTGGTTTAGTCTCCTATAATCGATGTATACCCTCCAACTGTTTTGCACTCGTGTGGGGATACGTTCATCATTCTCATTTTTAACCATTGTGATTAGTATCTAAGATATTCCAATTAGTTTTACAATACGTTTGACTAATGTTAAGTGTGCAAGTATCTATATTTCAATTATTTATAACTATTTTCTATTTTTAGTTATTTATTTTATAAATAATTATCTTGAGATAGTGGTAATATAGTATTTGATTTTCTTGATTTTTATATACTTGCTATGGCATCGTGATTTTGTATATATTTATTTTGATTTATTAATTAATATAAAGTGTTTATATTATATTTATTTATTTTATAATTTCAAATATTTTCTAACGATGGTAGTAATTTAATGCGAGTATTCGGAAAAATAAGTATAATTATAGTGATTAATTTGAATATGAGAGTTTTGGTTATTAATGTATTCTAAAAGATTAATTATTTTATTATTTTATTTTATATAGTATTAGTTTTAAAATAGTCGTAATATTTTATAAATTAAATTGTGTTTCAAAAAAATATTAATAAAAATTAGTTTTGATAATTGTTGGTTTTATTTAAAAATAATAATAATAATAATAATGATAATAGTAATAAAAGAAAGGAGTAATTAAAAAGTGTTTAATGGGTTAGGCCCATATACAAGAATAAACCCTAATTAAATAATTAAAACAAAAATTCATATAAAAAAGAAAGAAGAAAATGTACCAAAAAGAGAGAGGAGCCGTAAACAATATAGGCAGCCAGCCGGAGAAAAAGGAAGAAAATCGGCACTGTTTAACTCATTTAGTTAGTCAATTAAACACACTTTCACTTTCCCAGATTTTTAACGATCTCAATTTCTCTCTAAAATACCCGATTTCTCTGTTTGTGGAATATGTTATTTTGCACCGTTCTTCTTCACTCTAAGTCTGATTTGAGTGAAACCAACGCCAAAACAATCGTGTGAAAAGCGGCTATATTATCCACTAATTGGTGGTCTAATTTTGAAATTTAGTTTTTAGAGTGTCTCGTCATAATTTATTTTTGACGTCTACCCATAAACTGTCGAGTTGGATCGATTGAAGAAGGACAAAGACTTAGAGGACAAATGATGTTTGCTCGTGGAATCGTATTATTCGTGTGTGAAAGCGTAAAATAAGGTAAGGGGTGAGAGAGCGTTTGAATTCATGAATATAATATATTGTGAGATGAACGGGAAATTGTATTTTCCAACGATTCATTTGGGACTCACTACGTAAGGCAGTAGCCCTTTGAGGGATAAACTAATTAATGTGCAAATATGGAAATTGTGAGAATAAAATGTGGAATAGAAATATTTATAAGTTGTTGATTGATTTAATTTCGTTAAATGTATGGTATTTGATATTGTTGTGATATTGGGTGTCAAATGAGTTTTATGTATATGATTGAATAAACAGGTTTATGTGATGTGATAATAAAAGATGAATGAAATTTGATAAGTTTATGTGATTATGATGATGTATAATTAATAATAATAATGTTGTAAAATTGTGTGACTTCATGTGATGAGATATGATTTATGATAGTGACATTATGAATTTGTGATAATGATATTGATGTACCCAATAATTGATGAAATAGTGATGATTCCAACTTGTGCTAAAAATGATGCTCTTAATAGAGTAGTCAAGGCTAACGAGGGGAGAAAATAGATGTTTGGAATATTTGAAGTAGATGTGAATTTTTGAATTGGAGATTATTTTGTCATCATATAGGTAAGGGTTGACAAGCCTAGTGATTCATGGGAAATACAACTGAATGAGCCTGATCGTGGTTGGCTATTATTGAGCCTTAGGGCAAGATGGTTAGACCTTTGAGATATTTGGGTGGCAAATTCCTAGGTGACTTGGAGGTAGCACTCCAAATGTCAAGAGCTACCATGCAACACATGTTAACCTAGACTATCGCGTATATGTGTCTCGGGTTGAGTTGAGGGAATCTATGAGGACAAAGCCAATTTGAATTGTCCGTCCACTGGGATGGTAGCATAGTATCAAACCTCCTAACCAAGTACTTCAGAGTTAGAATGGTACCACATTGTGAAGTAGAGTCTAAGCTCATGCATAACATTACATTTTCTTGTAATTGTTTTGTTGTGATTAATATGAATCGTGTGCGATAATAATTTCTCTCAGATGATTTGATGTTATAGGGAAATGTATTGATTTCTCTTGAGTGATTTTGACTTTATAATGTGATGTTATTTTCTTAAATAATGTTTGTATAATGATATGATTTATTATGATTAATTGCATGTTCTTCTTACTTATATTATACTATCAACATGATTTCGAAACTCACCTCCTTCGTTGTTTGTGTTTGGCTGGTTTGGCCATGCGTTTGCGAAATCGCAGTTATTATAGGTTAATGAGTCTTGAAGTTCAAATTTGGAAGAAACCCCGCTCTCATAGGTGATACCGGGAATTAAGAATAGTAATTTGTATTTTACTTTCATTTATTTAATTAGAAAAGAATTTTTGTATGAAAACCTTATAAGTACTAGTAAGTTTTTAAAATTAAATCAAGAAATCATAGTTAAGTCAAGTTCGTGGAGATTGCATTGTTTTAATTAAGGAATAAAGTTGAATTTTTACATGTGTATTTAGAGGAACGTGATATCATAAATTAGTTATAAAAATTTCTATTTTCTTGGAAACATATTTTCTTTATCCGCTGCGAATTTTGTTCAAAAAAATCTAGTATATATTATTTTGGGGTTTAGGGTGTCACAATCAATCATTATCGTTTATAGAAAAAACTAAGCATGTGAATTTATTCAACAAGAACTTACTACATTTTGTTGAATCAATTAACTTTTATATCATTTAACTAACTTCTCAAAAAATATTCTACTAGTTTTACTCTCTTAAAAAAATGTTGATATACTAACAACAATTACTCTACAGGTTTCACAAAAGATAGACATATAGAGAAACATTTAAAATATTTCACACCTTCAAGAAATACAAACAAAATGCATATAACAACTCAATGACATGCAATCACTTAAGTTTTTTATTTTTTAAAAGAAAGTAATGTGTATAATCACAGTGAAATAGGATAAATATTTTCACAATGGTTTCAAACACACTCAAAGTATAACTCAATTTCAAAGTCTTATACACACATTTTATTTATAGAACTCCTACAACAATATTAGGTCCTTATCAAATGAGAAAATATAGAAAAATAAGATACTAACACAATGCACTTATTCATTTTAAGCAAGTCACTTAGAAGATCAAACATACTTAATTGGATGTTTAAGTACACACCTCCAACCTAATTTTCACGCCACATAAACAATTATCAGCATTCAACATTTATGCCATATAAGACTCATAATCACTCAAAAATGTATAAGAGATGAAAATGATTTCTAAGTATTTCAAAAATAAAATTATTAAGTATTTCTAACAATAATAATGAGTTATTGTTGCCTCTTTTATCGACGATGAGTCATTGGGGTAGCCAGTCCCTTCTACTCATGGAGTTAATTAGTTAAAACAACTATAACTGTAGTCATTCAAATTCAAACATGGATAATTAAAATTATTTTTAACATGGTTCAGGAGTGCAAAGGCAGCACCACAACTCATACTCCTTACTTCAAGTTAAAAATTCACTTAATTACACGTTCAAAATAATTTATTTGTAATTTACAACTAGGGGTGGGAATAGGCCAGGCCAGACTTTAAAGGCCTGAGCTTGACCTACGATTAACTTTTTAATCCTAAGTCTGACCTACGGTCTATCATAGACTTTTTTTTCGGTCTGACTTGACTTTTTTAAAAGTCGGATCTGGCCTGAAAGCTTATTTAAAAGCCTTATTCACATTAAAACATTTAAATATTATATTTTACATTTTTTTAAATAGGCTAAATTAGGCATTTATATACAAGGAAAACTAATAAAATTATAATCAAATCTAATATAATAAAATACTATTAAAATAGCCTAATTGATAGGCTTTAAAATAGGAAAAAATAATATTAATAAATAATAAAATATATATATATACTTTAAAATATGAAACAATAATATTAATAAATAGTAAATAAAAATAACATTTATAAATAATATATATATATAGGCCGGCCTGTCAAGTCTAACATGCTTTTGTATAAGCCTGAGCCTGACCTATTTAAATAAATAGGCTTTAAAAATAGTCTGAACCTAGCCTTCTTATTAAACAGGTCAGACCAGACTAAACCATAAGTAAGCCATGCCAGAGGCTCCTGACGAACGACCTAGCCTATTCCCCTCCCTATTTACAACTAGTTACAACAACAAAAGAATTGACATTTAACATTAATCTGAATCAACAATCAAAATAAGGAAATAAAAAATTATCTCACTTTTAAACACCTTCAATTACTCTAAACACTATACACAAATTATCCACACTTAGAACGCCTGGAACACCAACACTTTTACATTCACCTAATCACATATACATCCATATAACTAATTCAATAATTGGCGTCATGATGTAGAATATTCTCATAGCAATCCAATGACTACAAATTTATCACAATTAAATTATTAATTGTTTTTTTTTGAATCAATCTTTATCATTTAACAAAAATTGAAACAAAGATTTTTCAATTAGCAAGTAAAGTAAGTCACTACTTTTACTCGAAGTTAATACAATAATCAGAAAACCAAAATAAATTACGCAGTACATAAATCATTTTAGTGGTTAATCAGTACTCTAAAATTTGATTTCAAACACTTAAATTATTTTAAAAGACTCACTAATCTTTTAATACCATAAAATATTTTATTTTCTTTGCAATTCAAAACTTTTCCCTAGATTACTTCTTAGTAAATCATACAATTTTTTTTACTATTTTTAACATCAATAAAATCCTTCAATTTCACTTATTCCTTAATCGCCAAAAATACCTTTTAAATTATTTAATCACTCTTAAAATCATTGTTTTCAACCTATTTCGGAAGAAAATCAAACCATATATATAAAGGAGAGAAAGTTCTCCAACACCTCAAAATAATGTGTGTAAATACCGTTAAATAAGTTTTTGACAATTTGCTTTTTGTCCTTTAAAAAAAAGTGCCTTTTTTAGACCCTACAACATTTTCTTACAAACAATTTAAGTCCTTACTAAAAAGAAACATGTGCAATTGTACTTGAATTTTTAAATTTTTGAATGATTTTCTGCAAACACGATTAAAACATTATAAAAATTTTCTACATAAAAATCTAAATTTTTTTAAATTAAGTTAAATACAAATTAAATACGAATTTTTTATATGTCCAAAACCCATGATAAAAATAAAAAAAAATAGGGACCTAGAAATCGACTTGTTGATTCATTTTTTGTGGATGACCTTTTTACATTGTTGAAACATGTCTATTAAAAACTCAATCAAAAATATATATTGACAATCTAACAAAGCCAAAAATTATATATTTACTGCACTTAGTGAGTGTGTGTTTGTGTGTGTGTGTGTGTTTTTTTTAACAAATTCAAACATATCTATGTGCTAATTAAAAATTCACTTGACTAAAACATTTATATACATATTTTTCAAAAAAATACATTGCGAAATAATATATAGTACTATTATTCTATAATTAATATAATAGATATAAATGAGTTTTTCATAAAATAAAAATTTATTAAACAACTTGCAACAAAAGGCTCAAGGTTACAAACCTAACCACTGAAAAATAAAAATAAAAATAAAATAAATAGAAAACAAAAATTGACACTAAGGCTAATTATTCAACTGCTCAAAACGAATTTGAGCTTTCTCTCGTGAGAGTCCAAGGTCAAACATTTACCCTCAATCTTACGCCTCAAGGTTCCTAATAATATTATTTATTTTAATACTACTATTAAATATGAAATTATTTTAAAGTCTTAATTAAAATACCATAAAAAATATTATGCGTTCCATAAATCGTATACAATTATTTATAATATCAATATTTCATAAATCGTGTTACAAGTTTATATAAGTAACTTCTTTTTATAAATTTGTGTTGCACGTGCTTATATATTTTATTAATTAAATCCATTATACTTATAAATTTTCGAATTGTTTAATTTTTATAGAGTGTAGGTGCAATTTTTTTTTTTGTGAAACAAACACATCAAAACGTAGTTTTATTTTTAAAATAATTTTAATCAAAGTCAAATACTTTTTAAGATTTCAGAATTTTAATTGGTTGACTGTGTAAAAATATTGACGGTGACAGCGCATACTAATGTATTACTTGTTCAAAAATATATTAATATATTTTCTACACATGTTTTTGTCATATTCAATAACAATAGGAATCTATTATATCGATGAGGTTAACTATTTTTTTTTTAAATTAAGAAAGTATAAAGTTGTAATTAATTAAAATGATAGTAATAACTATTTTAAAAATGCTCACAAGTGGTTTAAACTTTGTCCCTTTACGGTACATAATCAAATTCTTACCATTCATCTAACACTTTATTGACAATCAATAGGTATTAGTTTTTGAAATTATAAAAATAAAAGTTAAACAATTTTTAATTTATTATAAATAATTTACTGTTGAAATATTTTTAAATATGTTTACATGCACTACAAGAAATTTCAAAGACTGTGATATTTAGGTTGCGGTGGTTGTAGCAAAACCGCCCTTAATGTTGAATTGCGACGGTTTCTGCGACATTTTTTATAAACTATTGCCGTGCTTCTCCTTTTTGCATCCCGCTCCAAAAACCCCTCAATTCCCACACATATTTTGGTTTCCTCCTAAACCCTTAGTGCCCAAATTGGCAGAACTTTTCATTTTCATTTTCCCCAAAATCGCAACCAACCTTCAATCTCCATCTCAGTTTTGCTTCCCCCAATTCGTGTTCCATCTTCCATCTCAGGTTCCTCCCCATTCACGACCACCCTTCATCTCAGGTTCTTCCTCATTCGTGACCTCTCTCCATCTCAAATTTGCTCATTGTTGCCTTCCTCCGTCTCATCTTGCTTTGTCATCGTTTTCGGTCATGGCAATGCTTCCTTTCTCTGGTGGGGCGCTACTTCCTTTCTCCGGCGCGGTGCTGCTTTCTTCATCTCAACGGTGACGGTGCAACGCAACACTTCTCCATCAACAGCGTTGTAACACATCCCATTTGTAAGTAACGCTAAAATTAACACCATAGTGCTATGTGTTTGTTGTTGTTAATGATGGTGGGTTACATCAAAGTTGGCTCTTTGTTTGTTGTTTTCGTGCTTTGTGTTTGTTGTTTTTGTTCCTTATATTTAAGTTGGCTCTGCTTTGAAATAATGGCTATAGGAAATAAGAATTTTTCCATGCCTCTGCAATTGTTGTAGGAAAAGTTAATATGATCAACTATTGAAAAAGCAAGGTCGCGATTAATGTAAGTCTTGTTTCAAGGCTTTGAATCACATTTCATCTTATATTACTGAAGTTATTACTTACAAAATGATATAACTAATTGCCAGCAAAAAAAAACATACCACCATAAAGAATAGACGATTGCTTTTGTTTGTCATTGAGTGATAGAGAAGCCTCCCTGAGCTTATCTTTTTGTTGTTTGCCCTTAATGAAAGGATTTGACTGACCAAAATTCATTACGTGCGTTCCTTTTCACATCATGTGTCATTACTTCCATTTTCCTTAAAATCGCGCCTTCATTCATCTTGATGCGAAAAACCCTAAAATTACTCATCTTGCTAAAAACCCCAAATCCCTAAAATCACTTGAAGCCTTACATGATCAAACTTGAAGCTCTGCTTACTCAAACATGAACTTCAACTCAAATCCTTGCGTATTGCTTTGCATCGCCACTGCATTTTGTTCTAAGCTTCATTGGTATGAATCTATTTCTTATTTCCTTTTTCTGCATCTCTCAACTTCACTCTTGCTAATTCCTTTTTCCTACATCTGCATCATGTTCCTGATTTACACAACCTGATTTGGTGTTAATAGAATGATTTAATGAAAGCTAACATCAAATTCTAATTTAGTTTTCACCAGATGTTTTTTCTTTGTTGGTGTATGTAACACCCCAATTTCTTATTATTATATTTTAATTATAAAATATAATGTACAACTATTATTATCCGTATGTTGACATGTGCGATAATTTCCTTCGTGTTTGTCCAATGTGTTCGCCCTAGTGATTTATTTAAATTATTAATATTAATAATATTAAATTTGTTTTAAAATATATATATTTATATTTATATAAAAAGAAAATAAGAAGTAAACATGTGTGTTGCTACATTAGTCTATTAACTTAAGCACTGGTAGAGTGGGTTTATAATTGTAATAATAATAATAATAATAATAATAATAATAATAATAAGAGTCATGGGCTAAGTGTATAAGTGAATGAAGGAGGCTATCGTGCATTCCGTGTCTCTCGTTTCCTATTCTATTAGGAAGAAAAAAAATTGAATTGACTACTGCCCTGTTGTATCCAGCCGTAACTCTTAATACCAAAATCATACATTGATTTCAAAGACTAGGCTGTTAGAGATGGTGATTGGCGAGGACGCGACACATTACATCAATGGATCAACTTCGTTGAGAAAAATCTTCAACCAAGGTAAGGGGTGAGATGAGGTTCGATATTATGAGTATAAAATGACATGAGATGAATGGGAATACTGAAATTCCTCGATATTCATTCGGGGTTTACTATGTATGGTCGAGCCATATTGAGTGATAATAATTAATAATATATGAATGGTAATAGTGAGGACTAAAATATATTTTAGCAACCTATAGAATTGTTGTGAATTTATTTATATCAAGATATCATGTTGTCTGGTTTTATAAACCTTATGCTGATTGTTATTGTATGAATGGTATGTACTTGAGTGTTCTTGTAACTTGATTGAAATTATGATATTACTTGAATGTGCCACCTGTTTGATTTCTTATTATATGATTGATGAGATTGTACTGTGTATTGGGAGTAGTGTAAACCAAATATTGGGGCTTTATTGTGAGCTTTATTGTGATTGACTGATATATATATACATATATATATATAATGATGAATATTGTGAAGTACAATTGAAAATTATTGAGTTATGATAATCCAGTAAGTATGAGATATATGCTGTAGTTTTGGAGTGAGGATTATTTAGTCATCATATAGGGAGGGTTTGACAAACCTAGTGATTCGGGGAAATACAACTGAATGAGCCTGATCGTGGAGGGCTACAATCGAAATGTAAGGTAAGACTGATAGGCCTTGGGGGTACATCTAGTTGGGAATTCCTAAGTGGATTAGTGGGTTATTCCCTAAGGTCGGGAGCTACCGTGCAAAACAAGAGTACCCCGACCGTCGCGTATATGTGTCTCAGGTTGAGTTGAGGGGATCTATGAGGACCTTGCCATTCATGAATTGTCTGTCCACTCTTGTAGTGGCATAGTATCAGGCCTCCTAACCAAGTACTTCAGAGTAGAACGGTACCAAGTGATGAAGAAGTATAGAGTATAGGACTTGCGTAACATTTTCTCCGTGTGATTGTTTTAGATTAACCTTTGATATTATGTTTTGGAATGTTTTCTCAAGTTTGTGTTAATTTGATTACTTACGTGTTCTTCTTGTTTACATTATACTGTTACATAATTTTGATACTCACCCCTCATTGTTTGTGTTTGGCGTTTGCAATGGACGCAGACGAGCTCGAAGCTGCAGGTGAAGATTAATACTCTCAGAGTGTAGGAAGCCATCTCATCTTGAAGACTTTTATCATTTTCCTTCTGTTAATTTCATATTTGAACATCTTTTATTTAGGGAAATTTCCCTCTAATAGTGACATCGGGTTGGGACTACATTTATAGTTATCAGTAACTTATGTACGTGTGCTTCAAAAAGAATTTAATTTGATCACTGTTATGACTTTCGAATTGTTAAGCTGATGGAAACTTTAGATTAATATGACTTGTCAATGATTAAGTGATACTTTTGCCTTAAAGAAATCGTTCGAAAGTTTTATTTTTTTATATTTTTTTATATTTTATTATTTTTAAATTAAAATTTGAAGAAAAAATTTAAAATAAATTTGAGATTAGGGTGTCACATTAGTGATATCAGAGCAGGTCTGCCCAATCAGACTGTAAGTGTGTGCTCTATTATGTGTTCACTATGTTTCCTTGTGTGCTCTGTTATGTGTTCACTATGTTTCCTTGTGTGCTCTGTTATGTGTGTGCTGTTACTATGATTGTTATTGTGTTTATTAGTGTAGAACTAAGTTAATTTTCTTTCTCCCTAAGTGCCCCACTGTATTCAGTTGGCCTAACTGATTGATGTAGGTAGTGATGGCTAGTGGGAGGGATGACGCTGCAATTGCTGAGGCTTTAGAGTCCACGGCAGGAGTTACAGTGCAGGCTCTACAGGCTTTGGTTGAATCCCAAGCTACTGCGCAAGCCTCTGCACAAGCTGCACAGGTTGCTGCTCAAGTTTTTGCTCAACCTAATAGTTACACTGGTGATCAAGGAAATGTGCAAATAAATGAGTTCATAGTGATGGATCGATTCCATAAGACTAATCCTCCATCATTTGAAGGTCACTATAATCTGGATGGAGCCTAGAAGTGGTTGCAAGAGATTGAGAAAGTTTTTAGAGGAGTGGCATGTCCCGAAGGCCAAAAAGTGCATTTGGGAACTTTTATGTCGACAGAAGAAGCTGAACATTGGTGGGAAAATGCATGTCAGCATTTAGATAATGTAGGAACTGCAATTACTTGGATAGTATTCAGAAACATGTTCCTAGTCTAGTATTTTCTTGAAGACATCCGCAATACGAAGGAAATGGAATTTATCAAGTTAGAACAAGGTAATATGTTAGTGGCAGAGTATGCCGCTAAGTTTGAGGAGTTGTCTAGGTACTATCCACTCTATGTAGGAGAAGCAGGAGAAAAGTCTAAGTGCATCAAGTTTGAAATGGGACTCAGACCAGAGATCAAGAAGCAGGTTGGAATGCAAGAGATCTATGACTTCCCTACCCTAGTGAATAAGAGTAAGATCTATGATGAGGATAGTCGTGCTGAAAAGGCACATTATCGAAACACTAAAACAATGAAGGACAATAGGCCTATGCATCATAATAGGGGAAAACCTTACTCTTTCTCTCATAGTAAATTTGAATGTCGTTCGAATTATCACCAACATGGTTCTGCAACTGGAAGAGGAAATGGTAATGGTAATGGAAAAGGAAATGAAAACAATTACAGTTATGGGGGTGGTAGAGGAAACCCGAATGGAAGAGGAGTTAGTTATGTGAATAGCAACAACAGGAGTGAAGTCTCGAGCAACAACAGTAGTAACAACAGTGATCCAGCTACTCCTATTCGACGTGACAAGTGTGGTAAGCAAGGTCATATGGCATTTGAGTGCAGAGATGCCGCAGTTACTTGTTTTAATTGTCAACAACAGGGCCACATCAGCACCACATGCCCCTATCCAAAGAAGACTCCCCAATCTGGAAACCAGAGTTCCCAAGCTAGCCGACCTATATCTATTGGAAGAGTCTTTGCCCTCAGTGGTGCAGGAGTGTCTGAGAAAGACAACTTGATCCAAGGTACGTGTCTCATAAGTGATACTCCTTTGTTTGTGCTATTTGATTGTGGTGCTACTCATTCCTTTGTGTCTCTTGATTGTGTTAGACGTTTAGGACTACCTGTGTCTTGTTTACAGCATGATTTGATTGTGAACACCCCAACTAGTGACTCTATTGACACCTCTAGTGTTTTTCATGACATTTTTATCCATTTGTGTGGAAAGGACTTCCGATTTGATTTAGTGTGTATACCCTTGCGTCTAGTCGATGTGATCCTCGGTATGGATTAGCTATCTAGTAACCGAGTCCGCGTAGACTTTTTAAGTAAAACTATTGAATTCATGGAACCAGAAGAGAGAGAGAGAGAGGAACTTAGCAATATATCCGCCAACCAAGTGAAGGCACTCTTGAAAGAAGATGCTCAGTTATACCTGATCCTATCCTCGTTGTAACTTGAAGAAAAAGTGGTAGTACATGATGTCCCTATTGTGTGTGAATTCCCTGAAGTATTTCATAAAAATGTCAATAGTTTACCACCAGACCGTGAGGTTGAGTTTAACATGGACCTTGTACCAGGTACTGGACCCATATCCATGGCACCATATTGGATGTCTCCCTTAGAATTGTCTGAGCTTAAGAAACAATTGGAGGAGCTTTTAGATAAACAATTTATAAGACCTAGTGTGTCACCATGGGGTGCACCTGTGTTGTTTGTTAAAAAGAAGGATGGATCTATGAGGTTGTGTGTGGATTACCGCTAACTTAATAAAGTGACAATTAAGAATAAGTACCCACTACCTAGGATAGATGATCTTATGGACCAATTGAGAGGATTCTGCGTATTTAGTAAGATCGATTTGAGATCGGGTTACCATTATGAGTACTTGGTCATGCCTTTTGGTGTTACTAATGCACCAGCGGTGTTTATGGATTACATGAACTGAATCTTTCATCCTTACCTAGACTCATTTGTTGTTGTGTTTATATATGATATCTTAGTGTACTCTAAAACTAAGGAAGAGCATGGTGAACATTTAAGGATAGTCTTGCAAACCCTTAAGGAAAAACAATTATTTGCCAAGCTGTCTAAGTGTGAATTTTGGTTAGAGGAAGTAAGTTTCCTAGGACATGTAATTTCGAAAGGAGGAATAACCGTTGATCCTGCTAAAGTACAGAGTGTCTTAGAATGGAAAACACCAAAGTTTGTAACTGAGATTAGGAGTTTTCTAGGACTGGCACGTTATTATCGTAGATTCATAGAAGGATTCTTCAATTTGGCCAGACCTTTAACTAAGTTGACCTGGAAAGGGGAATTGTTTCTGTGGGATACCCATTGTGAGAATAGTTTCCAAGAGCTTAAGAAACGTTTGACCTCTGCACCGATCTTAGTGTTACGTAACCCGAGCAAACCCTTTGTAGTATATTGTGACGCGTGTGGCTCAGGATTAGGTGGAGTGCTTATGCGGGATGGAAAAGTCGTAGCGTATGCTTCTAGGCAACTGAAGATTCATGAGAGGAACTACCCTACCCACGACTTAGAACTAGCAGCAGTTGTCTTTGTACTTAAGATATGGAGACACTATTTGTACGGATCTAGATTTGGGGTTTTTAGTGATCATAAGAGCCTTATGTACCTTTTTGACTAGAAGGAATTGAATATGAGGCAACATAGGTGGATGAAATTTCTTAAGGATTTTGATTTTGAACTTAACTATCACCCTGGAAAGGCCAATGTAGTGGCCGATGCCTTGAGTAGGAAGAATTTGAGTGTGTCCGCTTTAATGGTTAAGCATAATGAGTTGTTGGAACAGTTTAGAGACCTTAGCTTAGTTTGTGAATTGACACCAGAAAGTATTAAATTGGGAATGTTAAAGGTGACTAGTGGACTATTAGAAGAGATTGAAAAGAGTCAAAAGTTGGACTTATACCTTTTGGATAAGTTACAGCTGATTGACTAGGGGAGAGAACCTGATTTTAAAATGGGCGTGGATGGAATTTTGAGATTTAAGGATAGAATTTGTATACCCGATGTAGAAGAGTTATGAAAGATAATCTTAGAGGAAGGACATAAGAGTTGTTTAAGTATTCACCCTGGAGCCACAAAGATGTATAAGGACTTCAAGAAGATATTTTGGTGGCCTAGTATGAAAAAAGATGTTGCTGAGTTTGTATATGCTTGTTTGACCTGTCAAAAGTCTAAGGTAGAACACCAGAAACCTTCAGGCTTGATGCAACCTTTGAGTATTCCTGATTGGAAGTGGGATAACATCTCTATGGACTTTGTTGTAGGCTTACCTCGAACTCCAAAAAAGTATGACAGTATTTGGGTTATTGTGGATAGATTAACCAAATCTGCTCATTTCATTCTGATAAACATAACTTATTCTATGGAAAAGTTAGTTGAATTATACATAAAGGAAATTGTTAAGTTGCATGGAATCCCATCAAGTATAGTGTCAGATAGAGACCCTAGATTTACCTCTAAATTTAGGTTTACAAAGCGCTTTGGGTACGAACCTTAGGATAAGTTCAGCCTATCACCCACAAATAGATGGTCAAACTGAAAAAACCAATCAATCCCTGGAAGACTTATTGAGAGCATGTGTGTTGGAACAAAGTGGAAGTTGGGATAGCTTTGTTGGAACCAAGTTGGTTCTTGCTATTAAAGTTTTGATGTTAACAAGTGTATTTTATGTAAATAACATATTTGAATTAGAAGAAGAATGAAAAATGTCATCAGAAGAATAGATCAAAGGATGACGTCACCAGAAGAAGAAATCAGAGGATGATGTCACCAGAGGATGTCATCAGAAGATGGCATCACCAGAAGCATAAATCAGAGGATGACATCACCAGAGGATATCATCAGAAGAATCTATCAGAGGAATATGTTAGAGAAAAATGCTCAAAACAGAATTGAAGCAAAAGACTGGAGAATCAGAATCTAGATAAAAATATGCTCAAAACAGAATCTGAGAAAAATGCTCAAAACAGAATTGGAACAAAAGACTCGAGAAACAGAATCTAGCTAAAAGCATGCTCAAAACAGAAGCGGAGCAAAATGCTCAAAACAGATTAATTGAAATACACTTCAGAAGTATTTGCATCAGTGAGCAAAAGACTCAAAACAGAATCTGAGCAAACTATTCCAGAATATTCTCAAAACAGATTAATTGAAAAACACTCATGAAGTAAAGCGTTAGTGAAGCCCTAAAGTTCAACTATAAATAGAGGCTTAATGCTGAAGAATAAAGCATCGAAAAATAGAAGAACTCAAGCAAAAGTTCATAAGTATTCAGAGAGTTCAAAGGAGAGAAACACATGCTTAAAAGATAAATATTTTCTAAGTGTTCTTTTCTTAGAGTGTGAAGCTGATCGTCATCATAAATTATTCAGAAATAAACACTCTAGAGCATATTGTGAGTATCAAATTTCCAGAAGTAATTACTCAGTTCTTATTTCGATCCCTTATATTAAATCCTATAGTGTTGAAGTTTCTTCTAAAATTTGGGGTTGTCAGATTGTTAGAAAAAGACTTAGCTTGTAGGTTTAAGGTTGTGAAGTTCCTCAAAAGTTTGGGATTGTCGGACTGTTTGAGAAGACTTAGCTGGTTTAGTTAAGGTGTTGTTGTTCCTCAAAAGTCTGGGGTTGTCAGGCTGTTTGAGAAGACTTAGCTGGTTTAGTTAAGGTGTTGTTGTTCCTCAAAAGTCTGGAGTTGTCAGGCTGTTTGAGAAGACTTGACTGGTATAGTCAAGGTGTTGTTGTTCCTCAAAAGTCTAGGGTTGTCAGGCTTTTTGGGAAGACTGGCTTGTAGGATCAGTGGTGTTGTAATTCAAAGGAGTTTGAATTAGTGAAAAGGCCTTCTGGAGGAAGGGACTGGACGTAGCCTAGTTAACGGTGAACCAGTATAAATTGTTGTGTTATTATGTTATTATTATCCGCTGCTGAATCTGATTAGTTATATCGAATAATTCATATTAACATTCAACAAAACAGCAAAAGAAATCAAGTTTGACAAACACAATTCAACCCCCCATTCTCGTGTTTGCACCTTCAATTGGCACTAGAGCTCGGTCTCAAGGCTGAGCACTTTACAGTGTTTGAGGAAAGATCCAAGGGATTAACATGTCTGGATTCAATGAAGAAGCTACTGGAGGAAATAACAACAGACCACCTCTGTTTGATGGAGAACGATTTGAATATTGGAAGAACAGGCTAAGAAGTTTTTTTATTTCACAAGATCCTGAACTTTGGGACTTGGTGGAAGATGGTTGTACTGCTCCAGAAGATGTTGATGGTGTTAAAATTTCCAGGAGAGATATGGATACTGACCAGAAGAAGATGTTCAAGTTGCATCACAAATCCAGAATGTTCATGATCAATGCAATCACTTTCAAGGAGTTTGACAAATGCACTAATAGAGAAACAGCGAAGAGCATCTATGATAGTCTAATTCTGACTTATGAAGGCACTAAGCAAGTCCAAGAAGCAAAGGCTAACATTCTAGTCAAGAACTACGAGTTATTCAAGATGGAAGAAGATGAAGACATTGAAACTATGTTTTCTAGATTCCAGACTCTAGTATCAGGATTAAGGGTACTAGAAAAGAGCTACACTACTGCTGATCATGTAAGGAAAATACTTAGAAGTCTGACAATCAAGTGGAGACCAAAGATCACTGCTATTCAGGAAGCTAAAGATCTGAATACTCTAAAGCTGGAAGAATTAATCAGCTCCTGCAAATCACATGAAATTGAATTGGAAGAAGATGAACCCAAGAAGAAGAACAAAACTCTGTTGGAACCAAGTTGGTTCTAAGACTTAGGATTTTGATGTTTACAAAAGCACTCAATGTAAACTTATTTTGTATCTTGAATTATTAAATTAAATACAACCAGAATATGAAGAAATCAGAAGCAGAAGATAAAAGGAAAATGAATTCTGGAATTTGCAGATGTTCCAGGATGTCAAAACATCACCAGAAGATATCTTTGCAGGCCTATATCAGAAGGAGGAAAAATCAGACGGAAACATGGATCATACCATTGGAAAGCCTGCCAGATGGAGAGTTGATCAAGACAAACAGGAATCAAATATCAATTTTATTCTAGAAGGTATTCTGACCAGAAGATGGCCTGGCAGTGAAAAATTACACAGCCCAGACTTGTTCCAGACTTGACCAGAAGGTATGTTTATGAGTCCAGAACAAGAAGATCAATCCAGATTTGGCCCAGACCATAAGATGGCATGATTCAGAGCATGGAACTAAGTCCATAACAAAAGAAATGAGTTCCAAAATCAACCCAGACCGGGTCCAAAATCAAAGGTAAAATGTCCAGACTGAAATATTTTTTGATCAAGTTTATTTCAGTTTGTTCCAGACCAAATTCCAGAATCTGTCCAGATCAGAGTAAAAATATCCAGATCAATGGTTCAGAAATAATTTTTTGAGTCCAGTGATGGTCCAGATCAGAAAATCAGACCATGGCCCAGTGTTGGCCGAAATCAGAGGGACAGAATGTGCAAGTCCAGAAATGGCCGAGTCCAGAAGAATTCAGCATATCAGGCGCGCATCCAGGTTGTCTGAAATCAAAAGATCAGAGGGTCAGGAAGTGTGGTCCAGGGATGGCCGAATTCAGAGGATCACAGCATATCATTTGGCTTGGACAAGATGTGGACTAGCGCTCAAAATTCTGATGATCCAGAATTGATCAACGATGGAGATTGCAAGTTATTTTAATTAAAGTGTTAAAAAGATTGGTTATAAAAATAAAGTGGAGTAGCATGGAATTCAGAAGCTATTGGCGGGGAGAAATGCACAGATTTGATTGGCTAGTTAATTTATGAAAGAAATCTAAGGCTTAAAAAAGATATGTTTTGGAATTAATTGAAGCCCGATTGGTCAATTTATTTTTGCCAGAGAATCCAGCAATATTTAGCTCGAATTTAAGGATTGGAAGAGGCCCAAATCAGCATCTATAAAAGGAGGCACAAGGCAGATTACTTAGTATCGAAAATCACAAAAGCGTCATACACTTCCAAAGCAACAAACACCCAAATTTTCATAGAAGTCAATTGTGAGTTTTTAGCTTTCCAGAAGCAAGTACTCTTGTTATTTTCTTTTCACTATGTCAAGTCTAAGTTGTTGAAGTAGAGTCTACAAGCTGAGGGAGTCAGTAAGGGTAGCAAGTACTTAGTAATTAGATTCATAGTGTTGAGGTTTCTTCTACAATCTGGGGTTGTCAGATTGGCTGAAGACTGGAGTTGTTTTTCCTCAAGAAGTCTAGGATTGTTAGACTATTGAGAAGACTGACTTGGAGGGTCAGTAGCAAGGTTGTAATTCAAGATTGAATTAGTGAAATCCTTCAAGGCGAAGGGACTGGACGTAGCCTCGTTAGCGGTGAACCAGTATAAAAATCTGTGAGTTTTTATTTTATTTTTATCCACCGCTAACTCTGTTTTAATTATATATCAAGTTTTGTTTTGAAAGTATTAAAACAGAAAAAGTATTGAAGTTAAGTCAAACACAATTCAACCCCCCCTTCTCGTGTTTGCACCTTCAATTGGTATCAGAGCTCGGTCTTAAGGCTGAGCACTTAACAGTGTTTAAGGAAAGGTCCAAGGGGTTCAATATGTCAGAAGAATTGGGAAGCAACATCAACAGACCACCACTGTTTGATGGAGAAAGGTTTGAGTATTGGAAGGACAGAATGAGAAGCTTTGTCATATCTCAAGATCCTGAACTATGGAAGATGATAGTTAAAGGATACACTGCACCTACTGATCCAGAAGATCCAACTAACAAACTAGAGATGGATGATGTGAAACCAGATCAGAGCAGATTACACAAACTTCATCACAAGTCCAGAAACATCATGATCAATGCAATCACATTCAAGGAGTTTGATAGATGCACAGATAAAGAAACAGCAAAGAGCATATTCGACAGTCTGGTTCTGACCTATGAAGGAACCAAGCAGGTTCAAGAAGCAAGGGCTAACATATTGGTCAGGAAGTATGAGCTGTTCAAGATGGAAGAGGATGAAGACATTGAAACAATGTTCAGCAGATTCCAGACTCTGGTATCAGGTTTAAAAGTATTAAACAAAAGCTATACCACTGCAGATCATGGTATGAAAATTCTAAGAAGTTTACCAAAAAGGTGGAGACCAAAGGTTACTGCAATACAGGAAGCCAAAGATCTGAATAACGTAAGACTTGAAGACCTGATCAGCTCACTCAGGTTTCATGAAATAGAACTAGAAGAAGATGAAGCAAAGAAGAAGAAGAATCTGGCTCTGAAGTCGAAACAGAAGAAAGCTGTAGAGGCAGCATCAGAATTAGAGGATAGTGATAGTAACAGTGATGATATGGCTTACTTAACCAAAAAGATGGTTAAGATCTGGGAAAATAGGAAGAAGAGACGTTCCAAGAAGAAACATAACAACAAAGATAAGGAAGAATCAGACAAGAAGAACATCATCTGTTATGGATGCAATGAACCTGGACATATCAAGTCAGAATGTCCAAATCTGGAAAAAGGCAAACAGCACAAGAAGAGTTCCAGATACAGAAAGAAGAGTCTGATGGCTGCCTGGGATGTATCCGAATCAGAGGAAGAATCGTCTGATGAAGAAGAGGCAGAAACAGCAAAGATGGCTCACATCAAGTCTGCTTCTGGTCCTCATAAAGGCATGATTTCAGGAAGGAAAGCACATCATTCAGGTAAGTCTAGAAGCACATCAGAGGAAGCAATTCTGTCTCTGATGGCTCATACCAATTCAAGTTCTGGATACAGCTCAGGAACAGAATCAGAAGATGAACACAGTGAGGTATTTTCTGATCTCTCTAAATCTGAATTAATTAAGACTTTAAAAGACTTATTAAATGCAAACAATAAAAGGTCTTTAAAACTGAAAACTCTTAGGGAAGATAAGAAAAATCTAACCAAAGAAGTCCAAGTTTTAAAGAATCGAAATTCTGAGTATGCAACTGAAAACGAAGATTTTAAAACTGATGTTGCAAGACTCAAATCTGAAAACCAAACTCTCAAAAGTAATACTTGTTCCACTTCTGAAACTGTTTGTGAATCTGATATGCATGAGCAAGTTTTTCAAAACTTTATTTCCAATGGAATGGAAAGAAGTAAATATGCATCAATGATTTATGGAAACAGTAACTCTGGAAAGAGATGTCTTGGTTTTACAGAAACAATTACTGAAAATAAAGTTGTTCATTCTGATGTTTTATGCATTGTTTGTGCTAAGAAAGGTCACTCTGAATTATCTTGTCCAATGGTAAAATCTGAACAAGATCAGAGAGCTGTTACAACTAACAAACCTGGACCCAATCAGTTCTGGGTACCAAAAGATCAAATTGTCTATGTTGCAGATATTCTGAGCAACCAGAAGGAGACACCAACAATGGTGCCTGGACAATGGATGTTGGCAACGCACAAGCAGAAGAAGGTTAATGTTCCAACATCTACCAAACAGAAGCAAAGTGACTCTGGTAGAAGAACTGGTCAACACAATACTTATCAGAACCAGAACCAGAATTATAGGAGGAACAGGAAATATCATAGATATCACTCGAATCAGCACAAGAACTGGAACCAGAATCAGAACTGGAACCAGTATCAGAGGAACAGGAACTGGAACCAGAACCAGAACTGGAACCAGTACCAGAAGCACATAAACTAGAACCAGAACCAAAACTGGAACCAGTATCAGAGGTACAGGAACTGGAACCAGAACCAACACTGGAATCAGAACCAGAACTGGAGGCACAGAAACTGGAACCAGAATCAGAATCAGAATCAGTACCAAAACCAGAACCTGAACAGGTATCAGTATCAAAGGTTGAGGTATGATCATCACAACTACTCTAATTATCAAAATCAGTATAATTACCAGAACCACCATAAGTTCCAGAATCACTAGAGGAATATGGTGTATGAGCCAAAACAGAAATTAAAGAAACAGAATCAAGAGAGTTCTTCAAACTCTCCAGTGAGATTCATCAAGACTACAAACCTAGAAGGGAATTCAAATTCCCTCATCCAAACCATGTAATCTCAGAACATATAGATTAGGAATCTGAAAATCAGAAGCAAGAGGATTTTCAGAGTAAACCTCAGGCTACATCTTGCTGTAAATACTATTATTATTTAATATTTACTGTGATAACAAGAAGCTTGATCTTAACAAATCAAAGCTAGATAAGTATTCTGCAGGTTTTCAAAACATCAGAGGAACCAGGTGATTCACACGAATTGAACACTCAGAAGAAACAGCATTCTAGTGGTTTCAAAAACAAACAGAAACCACCAGAAGCAGAATTAATGGTTTGGCTGTACTAAGTTCATTTTTAATTTAATTGATTTATATTATGGTATATGACAAACTGCTTGACAAATCAAAGCAAGATAAAGATAGTACAGGTTCATCAGAACCAAAGGGAGCAGAAGCAGAAGCAAAACGAATGGTCTGGCTGTATTGAGTTAAATTTTAACTTATTTGATTTGGATTATGTAAAATGACAAACTGCTTGATCTTAACAAATCAAAGCAAGATAAAAATAGTGCAGGTTCACCAGAACCAAAAGGGAGCAGAAGCAGAAGCAGAAGAAACAGAAGTACCTAGAAAGGTAGAGGATACAAGCAAGTCAGCAACACATGACAAATCTTCAAAATATAAATCTGATCAAGTCAGAAATAGCCAAGATAAGTCAGAAGAGAAATATGGATATTTACCAGAACCTGAAGCTGTTAGAGATTCACCAGAACCAGAAGCTGTTAGAGATTCACCAGAACCAGAAGCTGATTCATCAGAATCAGAAGCTGTTACAGAACCAGAAGCTGATGCGAACCAAGCAATGTTGATGAAGTTTTTGCAGAGGAAGGTTGGATACCTGCTATGCAAGAAGAGCTGAGTGAATTCCAAAGGAATGATGTTTGGGATCTGGTATCCAGACCAAACAAAAACATTATTGGAACCAAGTAGGTGTTCATAAACAAATTCAATGAAAAGGGTGAAGTTGTAGCTCAGGGATACAGTTAACAGAAAGGTATAGATTACACTGAGACTTGTGTTCCAGTGGCCAGGTTAGAAGCAATTAGAATTCTCTTATCATTTGCTGCTAATCATGATATAATGCTGTATCAAATGGATGTTAAAAGTGCATTCTTAAATGGCTACATAAGTGAGGAAGTCTATGTCAAACAGCCCCCTGGATTTGAAAATTCTGATTTCCAGACCATGTTTTCAAACTTAAAAAGTCTTTATATGGTTTAAAACAAGCACCAAGGGCATAGTATGACAGACTTAGTAACTTTCTGCTTAAGAATGAATTTAATAGAGGCAAGATTGATAATACACTATTTAGGAAATCCATTAAACATGATATTATGATTATTCAAGTCTATGTTGATGATATCATATTTGGATCAACTAATGGCCCTTTGTGCAAAGAGTTTTCTGACCTAATGCAGAAGGAGTCCCAAATTAGCATGATGGGAGAACTTAAGTTCTTCCTGGGAATTCAGATTCATCAAGGCAAATCAGGTATACTCATTCACCAATCAAAATATACTAAAGAACTTCTCAAAAAGTTCAAGATGAGTGACTGTAAGCTAATGGCCACCCCCATGCACCCAACCTGCTCACTTGAGAAAGATGAAACCAGCCAAAAGGCAGACCAGAAAACATACAGAGCTGGAAAGGAAAAGTATAAGTGGCAACTGCACTTTGTTTTGTGATAACACTTCAGCCATAAACCTAACCAAGAACCCTATCTTACACTCTAGAGCCAAACACATTGAAATAAAACACCATTTCATTAGGGACCATGTTCAAAAAAGGACTTTGAGCATCTAGTTTGTGGACACTGTTCATCAATGGGCTGACATCTTCACCAAGGCTTTACCAGAAGATAGGTTCGAGTTCATTAAAAAGCATCTCTGCATGACCTCCATATCTGACTAGCTCAAGTAGTCATCTTAGGAGTTTATAAATTTCTGCAATTTTATTTTATGTCTTTTATTTTCAGCTTTTACTTTCTGTAATTTGTAAAGAAAAAATCAAAAAATACAAAAATAGCAGGACCACTTTTTGGCTGATGACAAAAAGGGGGAGAAAGAGAGAGAGAGAGAGAGAGAGAGAGAGAGAAAGAAGAAATAAGTAGAAAAGGAGAGTTAAAAAGAAAGGAGTGAAAAAGAGAAGGAGTTGAAAAGGAGAGGAAGCGTGAAGAGAGAAAAAGAAAGAGAGAATAAAGAAGGAGTTGAAAAGGAAAGGAGAAGAGAAGAAAAGAAAAAGTGAAAAAGAAGCAGTTGAAAAGGAGAGTATCAGACTTAGGGGGAGAGATTGGTCTGAGGGGGAGTAATTCAAGTTTTCAAATTATAAGTTAGCAAAATAAGTTAAGGTTTTGTCATCATCAAAAAGGGGGAGATTGTTGGAACCAAGTTGGTTCTAAGACTTAGGATTTTGATGTTTACAAAAGCACTCAATGTAAACTTATTTTGTATCTTGAATTATTAAATTAAATACAACCAGAATATGAAGAAATCAGAAGCAGAAGATCAAAGGAAAATGAATTCTGGAATTTCCAGATGTTCCAGGATGTCAAAACATCACCAGAAGATATCTTTGCAGGCTTATATCAGAAGGAGGAAAAATCAGAAGGAAACATGGATCATACCATTGTAAAGCCTGCTAGATGGAGAGTTGATCAAGACAAACAGGAATCAAATATCAATTTTATTCTAGAAGGTATTCTGACCAAAAGATGGCTTGGCAGTGAAAAATTACACAGCCCAGACTTGTTCCAGACTTGACCAGAAGGTATGTTTATGAGTCCAGAACAAGAGGATCAATCCAGATTTGGCCCAGACCATAAGATGGCATGATTCAGAGCATGGAACTAAGTCCATAACAAAAGAAATGAGTTCCAGAATCAACCCAGACCTGGTCCAAAATCAAAGGTAAAATGTCCAGACTGAAATATTTTTTGATCAAGTTTATTTCAGTTTGTTCCAGACCAAATTCCAGAATCTGTCCAGATCAGAGTAAAAATATCCAGATCAATGGTTCAGAAATAATTTTTTGAGTCCAGTGATGGTCCAGATCAGAAAATCAGACCATGGCCCAGTGTTGGCCGAAATCAGAGGGATAGAATGTGCAAGTCCAGAAATGGCCGAGTCCAGAAGAATTCAGCATATCAGGCGCGCATCCAGGTTGTCTGAAATCAAAAGATCAGAGGGTCAGGAAGTGTGGTCCAGGGATGGCCGAATTCAGAGGATCACAGCATATCATTTGGCTTGGACCAGATGTGGACTAGCGCTCAAAATTCTGATGGTCCAGAATTGATCAACGATGAAGATTGCAAGTTATTTTAATTAAAGTGTTAAAAAGATTGGTTATAAAAATAAAGTGGAGTAGCATGGAATTCAGAAGCTATTGGCGGGAAGCAATGCACATATTTGATTGGCTAGTTAATTTATGAAAGAAATCTAAAGCTTAAAAAAGATATGTTTTGGAATTAATTGAAGCCCGATTGGTCAATTTATTTTTGCCAGAGAATCCAACAATATTTAGCTCGAATTTAAGGATTGGAAGAGGCCCAAATCAGCATCTATAAAGGAGGCACAAGGCAGATTACTTAGTTTCAAAAATCACAAAAGAGTCATACACTTCCAAAGCAACAAACACCCAAATTTTCATAGAAGTCAATTGTGGGTTTTTAGCTTTCCACAAGCAAGTACTCTTGTTATTTTCTTTCCACTGTGTCAAGTCTAAGTTGTTGAAGTAGAGTCTACAAGCTGAGGGAGTCCGTAAGGGTAGCAAGTACTTAGCAATTAGATTGATGGTGTTAAGGTTTCTTTTACAATCTGGGGTTGTCAGATTGGCTGAAGACTGGAGTTGTTTTTCCTCAAGAAGTCTAGGATTGTTAGACTATTGAGAAGACTGACTTGGAGGGTCAGTAGCAAGGTTGTAATTCAAGATTGAATTAGTGAAATCCTTCAAGGCGAAGAGATTGGACGTAGCCTCGTTAACGGTGAACCAGTATAAAAATCTGTGAGTTTTTATTTTATTTTTATCCGCTGCTAACTCTGTTTTAATTATATATCAAGTTTTGTTTTGAAAGTATTAAAACAGGAAAAGTATTCAAGTTAAGTCAAACACAAATCAACCCCCCTTCTCGTGTTTGCACCTTCAAACTCTAGCACTGAAATCCAAGCAGAAGAAGGCTTTGAAAGCAACATCAGAAGATAGTGATTCAGACGATCAAAGTCTGAACTCAGAGGAAGAAGAGATTGCTTTCTTATCTAGGAAGTTCAGAAAGATGTAGCATAACAGTAGGAATAAATTTTCCCAGAGATATTCCAATCAGTCAAATAAAAGAAATGATGATACACATGACAAGAAAGGTATCATCAGCTACCGATGCAATGAATCTGGACATATCAAGTTAGAATGTCCAAATATGGAGAAAGGGAAGTGCCAGAGGAAAGATTTCATAACTAAGAAGAAAAGCATGATGGCTAGATGGGATGATTCTAATGAATCTTCTGAAGATGAACAAGTAGATTTGGCTATGATGGCTCACACCAACTCTGTATCCAACACAAAATCTGATTCTAGAAGAGAATGAGAAGATGAAGAAATTAAGGTATATTCTGAATTCACTCGATCTGATTTGATTACAACTCTGAATGATTTTTTAAACAGTAATTACAAATTATCTTTAAAATTGAAAACTCTTAAGAAAGAAAATACAAATCTAACGGAAGAAGTTAATGTTTAAAAAAATCAAATTGCTGAATTTAAAACAGAAAGTGTCATTCTTGAAACTGATATTGCAGAATTGAAAACAGAGAATGTATGCTTGAAAAACAGTTTTGCTGAACTTAAAGATGAAAGTTTAAATCTGAAAAATAATCATAATTCAATAGCAATTGAAAATACCACAAGTAATTCTGATATGCATGAACAAGTTTTCCAAGAATTTCTTGCTAATGGTATGGAAAGAAGCAAATATGCTTCTATGATTTATGGAGTCAGTAGGAATGGAAATAGAGGTATAGGATTTGATGAAACTATAACTGAACCTAAACCTGTTCTTACACCTGTTCCCTCTGATATTGTGTGTGATGTTTGTTACAAGAAAGGTCATTCCAAAGTGTCTTGTCCAATGCTAAATACAAGGAAAAACAAGAAACTTTTCAAGACTAACAAACCTGGACCCAACCAGATTTGGCTACCAAAAGATAAAATTGTTTATGTTGCAAATGTTCTGAGCAACCAAAGTGAAACACCAGTCATGGTGCCTGGTCAATGGATACTGGCAACATATGAAGGGAAAAGGTCTATTTTCCAACATCTACCAAACAGAAGCCAATTGACTCTGATAGAAGAAGAACTGGTCAACACAATACCTATCAGAACCAGAACAAGAATCATAGGAGGAACAGGAAATATCAAAGAAATCACACAAATCAGAACAGACAGAGAAATCACTCATATCAACAAACCTGGAACTACGAGAAGAATCAGAATTACCATCAGTTCCAGAACCAGAAGAATCAGAATTATCATCAGTTCTAGAATTATCAGAGGAACCTGATATATCAGCAGAAAGAGAAGAATCAGAATCAGGAGAGTTCTTCAAATACTCCAGTAAAATTCATCAAGATTACAAACCAGAAAGGGAATTCGAATGCCTTCATTCAAACCATCTAATCACAGAACATACAGATTCAGAATCTGAAAATCTGAAACAAGAGGATTTTCAGAGTAAAACTGAAACTGTTGACATAGAGGTTACATCTTGCTGTAAATACTATTATTGTTTGATATTTATGTTTACTGTGATAACAAGAAGCTTGATCTTAAAAATCAAAGCTAGATAAGTATTCTGCAGGTTTTCAAACTGTCAGAGGAACCAAGTGATCCACGTGATAAGAACACTTCAACAGAAACAATATTTCAGTGGTTTCAAAAACAAGCAGAAACCACCAGAAGCAGAATTAATGGTTTGGTTGTATTGAGTTCATTTTTAAATTATTTGATTTGTATTATGTTATATGACAAATAGCTTGACCTGAAAAGTCAAAGCAAGATGAAGCTAATGCAGGTTAACGATAACTAGAGGAAATTGATGCTGGTTTACCAGAACTAGAGGAAACCGAAGCTAGTTTACCAGAACCAGAGGAAACCGAAGCTGGTTCACCAGAATCAGAGGAAACTGATGAAGGTTTACTAGAACCAGAAGCTGATACAGATCTACCAGAAGCTGATGCAGGCAAAAGAACTTGAAAAAGCAGAAGATACCAGCAAGCATACAACAAGTCTTCAGAGGATAAATCTGAAGATAAGTTAGAAGAAAGAATAGATCACTCCAAGACATGGCCGGAACTATGTCAAATGATTTAAATGTTGCAAAAAAATTTTGGGCTGAAGCAATCAACACTGCATGTTACATTCAGAATAGAGTCTATATTAGATTTACAAGAACCAGAGAAAGTAGAAGTAGATAAACCAGCAGAACATGGAGAAGTGGAGGATACAAGCAAGTCAGAAGCATGTGACACATTATCAAAGGATGAATCTGATCAAATCAGAACCAGTCATGAGAAATCAGAAGAGAAATCTGGATGGAAATATCAATCATCTCATCTTGAAAATCTGATCATTGGAAGTGGAAGTGATTCTTTAAAAACCAGATCATCACTAAAAGACATCAGTTTGTTTAGCTTACTCTCATCGATTGAGCCTACCTCTGTTAGTGAAGCATTGGCAATGATGGATGGATGATTGCAATGCAAGAAGAGTTAAATGAATTTAAGAGGAATGATGTTTGGGATCTAGTTCCAAGACCAGAAAAGAACATTGTTGGAACCAAGTGGGTCTTTAGGAATAAGCTAAATGAAAAAGGTGAAGTTGTCAGAAACAAGGCAAAACTTGTGGCACAAGGTTACAGTCAGCAAGAAGATATTGACTACACTGAGACTTTTATTACAGTGGCCAGAATTTTCTAAATTAATGCAGCACGAATTTCAAATAAGGATGATGGGAGAACTTAAGTTCTCCCTAGGAATACAAATTCAGCAAAGTCAAAAAGGGATATACATTCATCAATCAAAATATACAAAATAGCTTCTCAAGAAGTTTCAGATGAGTGATTGCAAACCTATGGCTACTCCAATGCAACCTACCTGCTCACTTGAAAAGGATGACAAAAAGTTGATCAAAAATCCTACAGAGGAATGATAGAATCTCTATCATATTTAGTGTATGCGTATGTGCTAGATTTCAGTCTGACCCTAGGAAATCCCATTTGACTACCGTTAAGAGAATCCTTAGATATCTAAAAGGCACTACCAACCTCATCTTGTTCTACAAGAAAACTCCTACATACAAACTGAGTGGATACTGTGATTCTGACTATGCTGAAGATAAACTTGAAAGGAAAAACATCAGTGCCTATTGTACCTTTTTAGGAGACAATTTAATTTCGTGGTCCAGTAAGGGACGACACACCATTGCCATGTCAACAGCAGAGGCTGAATACATTTCAGCAGCTGGCTGCAGCTCTCAACTACTCTGGATGAAGCTTCAACTTGAAGACTACAAAATATTAGAATCCAACATACCCATCTATTGTGATAACACCTCTGCAATTTGCCTAACCAAAAACCCTATCCTACATTCTAGAGCCAAACACATAGAGATTAAACACCACTTCATCAGAGATTATGTTCAAAAAGGGGTACTTAACATTCAATTTATAGACACTGATCATCAATGGGCTGACATATTCACTAAACCACTACCTGAAGATAGGTTTGAATTCATCAAGAAAAATCTTAATCTTATGTTCATCCCTAACCTAATAGCTTAGTTTAATTTTTTTTATGTTATTTTATTTTTCATGTACTTTTATAATTTAAAAAAAAATAGAGGATCTCTTTTCTTTATTCAATCCTTTTTGTCTGATGACAAAGGGGGAGAAGATGTAGTATTTGATAAAATATCTGAGGAAAAAGATGATGTATTTGAAAGGAGGAGAAGATGATGTATGATGTATTTGATATGATATTTGGGCATTAGACTTAGGGGGAGAAAATATAAAATGAAGCTCTGTCTTAGGGGGAGTCAAAGTCAAAAAAAAGAAAAAGTATTATCAAAAAAACATTGTTTGTCATCATCAAAAAGGGGGAGATTGTTGGAACCAAGTTGGTCCTTACAATTAAAGTTTTGATGTTAACAAATGTATTTTATGAAAATAACATATTTGACTTAGAAGAAGAATGAAAAATTTCATCAAAAGAATATATCAGAGGATGACGTCACCAGAGGATGTCACCATAAGATCATCAAGTTTGACAAACACAATTCAACCCCCCTTCTCGTGTTTGCACCTTCAAGCTTTTTGCCACTTATAGAGTTTACCTATAACAATAGTTTTCACTCTAGCATTGGAATGCCCCTTTTGAGGCGTTGTATGGAAAGAGGTGTAGAACCCCTATGTGCTGGTTTGAGACGGGCAATAACTTTGTGTTAGGACCCGAGATTTTCCAACAGACTACTGATAAAGTAAAACCGATTCAAGAAAAGACGAGAACGTCTCAGAGTAGGCAAAAGAGTTACCATGATAAAAGAAGGAAAGACCTCGAGCTTCAAGAAGGTGATCATGTATTTCTGAGAGTTACTCCAACAATTGAGGTTGGTCGGGCGTTAGAAATGTGAAAGCTTACTCCACGGTTTATAGGACCCTACCAAATTCTTAAACGTGTCGGTAACGTAGCATATCAGATCGCGTTGCCTCCGTCTCTTTCAAATCTTCATAGTGTCTTTCACGTGTCTCAACTTCGCTAGTACATTTTTGATCCTTCACATATAATCGCGTCAGACAAAGTCTAAATAAAAGAGAATCTTACTTTTGAGACCTTACCGTTACGGATTGATGACCAGAAAGTCAAGGAATTAAGGGGTAAGACAATTCCATTGGTTAAGGTTGTCTAGGAAGGTGTTGTTGGTGAAACTGCTACGTGGGAAGTCAAAAGTCAAGTGTGTGATTTGTATCCAGAGTTGTTTTCCTCAGGTAAATTTCGAGGAAAAAATGTTTTTTACAGGGGGAGAAATGTAACACCCCAATTTCTTATTATTATATTTTAATTATAAAATATAATGCACAACTATTATTATCCGTATGTTGAAATATGCGATAATTTCTTTCGTGTTTGTCATATGTGTTCGCCCTAGTGATTTATTAAAATTATTAATATTAATAATATTCAATTTGTTTTAATATATATATATATATATATTTATATAAAAACAAAATAAGAAGTAAACGTGTGTGTTGCTACATTAGTCTATTAACTTAAGCACTGGTAGAGTAGGTTTATGATTGTAATAATATTAATAATTATAATAATAATAATATTAATAATAATAAGGGTCATGGGATAAATGTATAGGTCTGATAATAAGCCTAATAATATACCTAATACTACTAGTACGTTTAGATAGGTATATAACTGAATGAAGGAGGCTGTCGTGCATTCCGTGTCTCTCGTTCCCTGTTCTATTAGGGAGAAAAAAAATTGAATTGACTATTTCCCTATTGCATCCATCCGCAACTCTTAATACCAAAATCATACATTGATTTCAAAGACTAGGCTGCTAGAGACGATCATTGGCAAAGACGCGACACATTACATCAACGGATCAGTTTCGTTGAGAAAAATCTTCAGCCAAGGTAAGGGGTGAGATGAGGTTCGATATTACGAGTATCAAATGACATGACATGAAAGGGAATACTGAAATTCCCACATATTCATCCGGGGCTTACTACGTATCTGAAATTCCCACAAGATTGCATTATATCTGGTTTGATGAACCTTATGCGGATTTTTATTGTATGCATGATATGTACTTGAGTGTTCTTGTAACTTGATTGAAATTATAATATTACTTGAATGTGCCACCTGCTTGATTTCTTATTATGTGATTGATGAGATTGGACTGTGTATTGGGAGTAGTGTAAACCAAATATTGGGGCTTTATTGTGATTGACTGATATATATATATATATATACATATATATATATATAATGATGAATATTGTGAAGTACAACTGAAAATTATTGAGTTATGATAATCAAGTTAGAATGAGATAGATGTTGTAGTTTTGGAGTGAGGATTATTTTGTCATCATATAAGGAGGGTTTGACAAACCTAGTGATTCAAGGAAGTACAACTGAATGAGCCGGATCATGGAGGGCTACAGTCGAACCGTAAGGTAAGACTGACAGGCCTTGGGGGTACATCTAGTTGGCAATTCCTAAGTGGATTAGTGGGTAATTCCCTAAGGTTGGGAGCTACCGTGCAAAACAAGAGTACCCCGACTGTCACGTATATGTGTCTCGGTTTGAGTTGAGGGGTATCTATGAGAACTTGGCCATTCATGAATTGTTCGTCGATTCTTGTAGTGGCATAGTATCAGGCCTCCTAACCAAGTACTTCATAGTAGAATGGTACCAAGTGATGAAGAAGTATAAAGTATATGACGTGCATAACATTTTCTCCCTGTGACTGTTTTATTGTGATTGAATTAGATTAACCTTTGATATTATGTTATGGAATGTTTCTCAGGTTTGTGTTAATTTGATTACTTACGTGTTCTTCTCGTTTACATTATACTGTTACATAATTTCGATACGTACCCCTAGTTGTTTGTGTTTGGCGTTTGCGATGGACGCAGACGAGCTGCAAGTTGCAAGTGAAGATTAATACTCTCAGAGTGTAGGAAGCCGTCTCATCTTAAAGACTTTTATCATCTTCCTTCTGTTAATTTCATATTTGAACATCTTTTATTTTGAGAAATTTCGCTCTGATAGTGACATCGGGTTGGGACTACATTTATAATTATCAATAACTTATGTACGTGTGCTTCAAAAAGAATTTAATTTAATCATTGTTATGACTTTCGAATTGTTAAGCTGAAAATTGGATTAACATGACTTGTCCATGATTAAGTGATACTTTTGCCTTAAAGAAATCGTTCGAAAGTTTTATTTTTTTTATTTTTTTATATTTTATTATTTTTAAATTAAAATTTGAAGAAAAAATTTAAAATAATTTGGGATTTAGGGTGTCACAGTGTAGGGTTCTCTCTGCATCTCATATGCTTCTAACAGGTATTGAATACTTTGCTCTCATGACAAATGTTTTGGTTGTTGCTGTTTATGTTATTATTATCAATTATCAAATAATAAAATGTACTTTCTCTAAAGTATCTTTGCGATTGTTTTGTGAATCCGCTTTATGTTTCTTTTGCACGTTTTGTTGCTTTCTGCATTGTAAATCTGTTTTGTTTAAGGTTAATTTTTGTTTTTTGTACTAAGTTGAAGTATCTTTTTTGTGTGTCTTTGGTTCTAAGGTTGTAAAAGTTAAATTATGTTCAATATATAATCTATTAGGTTGAGATAAAATTAATGTTAATCTTTTGCATGTTTTGTTCCTTTATGCATAGTTAATCCTCTTTGAAGCAATGGATAAGTCATGGATTATGAGGCCACACACATCAGTTAAATATGATCAAGAGATAAAGGGATTTATTAATTTTGCCTTTCGAGATGATTTAGAAAATGGCGAAATAATATGCCCTTGTAAACGTTGTGGTTTCAAAAAACCGTAGAGTAGAAGTGTAATGTACAATCACTTAAAGTGCAAACAATTTCCAATACAATTTGGTACATCATGGGGAGTCCATAAGAGAAACTAGTACTATCTCACCTATTAGTGTTTCAAATATAGTTCAAGACACAGTTGTCATTGATGATCATATTGAGAACATGATCAACGATGCTTTTAGAGTTGCAAAGCATGCAAACGAAGCACCCATTGATCAAATGTCTAGATTGATCAGAATGAAGATATGGTGCCAAATGCAACTCAGCAAAGGTATGAAGAGGCCAAAGATTACTATGAATTAAGTAGAGAAGGTGAACAACCTTTGTATGAAGGGTGTGTTAAATATTCAACACTATATTTTTTGGTAAAGTTGTATCACATCAAATGTTTTTGTGGAATGACTGATAAAGCCACTTCAACTTTTAATGATGATTTTGATGACAATAATCATGATATGAATTTATGATTGTTAATAATTCTAGTTTGTCCTTAAGTTGATATGATACTCTTCGAGCTATGTTATTTATTTACTAATTTTTTTATTGTTGCACTGTGTGTAATATTTAGCTTGCATCCTATCTGTTTAGCTATTTGCATTGATCTAACTTGGTTGTAATTAATGTTTGCAGTGTAAGTGTGTTTGGAGTCTCAATCTTGTGAACAAAATGGAATTATCATATGAGGATATTCGACGCAAAACAATGGCAGATAATTACAAAAGGATGAAGGCTCTCAATCTAACTCATCTCTCTCAATTCCTTCACAAATCTTCTTCTACCATTTCAAAAACCACACCGGTTTGTAATAACTCAAAATACAAACAATATAACATGTTTCTTATTCGTATTATATGTTGATTTTTATTTATTTACATGGATAATAAATTATTGTAGCGTTTCACGAAAGGTCGTTCGAGGCTTATACTACCTGGAGATCTTGAAGTAGCCAAAATGAAGCACCTGCGGAGACATGGTTTACATCCAACAGTCCAAACGACAGTTGTGCCACCTACCCAAGTGACAACACAAACAATAATGCAAGAGATACAACCACTACTTTCTCTGATGACAGCAACACCAACTGCAGTGTAATCAATAAAATCACCACCTTCTCAAGCGACAACACCACCAGTAATGCAAGTGATAGAACCACTACCTTCTTTGATGACAGCACCACCAACTGCAATGCAAACGAAAAAATCACCACCTTCTCAAGCAACAACACCAAGAGTAGTGCAAGCGATAGAAGCAACACCTTTCTTAGAGACATCCTCTCACTCTAAAGATGTGGTTGAAGATGATCCAAAAATTTCTCAAAAAAGGAATTCTACATATTGGGATGTAGAAGTTATTAATGTCTAATTATATTTATATAATTTAAGTTATTTACATGGTTGATGTATGACATATTTCGTTGAATTATGTGTTAGATGAGGCAGGACATATTTCAAAGACACACTTAAGGGTATCATACGTGCTTGAAGCTCCTCCTAATGTTAGCAGAATAATAACTAGATGGAATTCAGATGTGCTTGCAAGGAAGTTTAAGGATTTTCCTATAATGTACGACAATTGGAAACAAGTTCCATCAACAAGAAAAAATGAAATTTTTAGGGATAAATTAAAGGTATCAATGATAAACAATCGAATATTCTTTATTTATTGTTAGTCAAAATTTGTTGTTGATGATGGAGACAAAAAAAAATATATCCTTACGAGCCTTGGAAAGAAATGGCGAGATGCACGATGTAGGTTGTTTAAAAAAATTTATAAGTGGGATCTTTCTTTGCAGGAAAACCTACAAAACATCCACGTTCTATTAATCAAGACCATTGGACTATTTTTGTCCAATATAGGCATAAGACAGAAACAATGGTAACCATTCTTCTGTTGCTTTGTCAATTTTTTTCTATTATTATGTTTTCTAATGTCATTTGTTTTCACTACATGAGAAGGGTGATAAAAATGCTACAAATAGAGAAAAGTTAACGATCCTTCATACATTAGGCTCTAAGACGCTTGCAAGGAAGATGGATGAGTTTGTAGGATTCACTTAGTCTACTATTGATTGCATACTTAATTGAACAACTACTTATTACATATGTTTACTTGTAGGAACTGAGAGATGGTCGAAAATACAGCAGGAGTGAAATGTATTCAATTTGTCATAAAAAGTCTTATGAATACAGAGTTGCAAAGTTACAATATTGCTTATAAATTATAAATTAAAGATGCAAAAGTTGCAACTATTAAAGTTGCAAAGTTGCAAAAGTCTTATAAATTAAAGATGCAACTATTAGTTTTGGTAATAAAGAGTTGCAAAGTTACAATATTGCTTATTTTGGTTGGTAATAGTGAGTTGCAAAGTTATAAAACTATAACATTACTTATATGGGAATAGATGTAATTAATTTAGTTCCAATTTGGTCATTGAATACACTGATAGAATTGATGTGTTTGCTTCAATGTTACATAGGCTTGATTTGGTGCATTATGGTTGGATGTATTTAGTTTTGGTGCTTGTACCAATATAGTTCATCTATTTATTGTCTTAGATGATATCAAATTGATTGTTCTTTTACAACACATACTTGAATGTACTACATGGTGTTTTTCTGTTAAAATGGTTGAGAATTCCAGACCTTTCTGTTACAGAGAGGAATTTAGTTTGCTTCCTTTGCTTGTGCAAGAACAATTGCAAGCTGAAATTGGGAAGACTCATTCTCCAAATGAAGCATTTGTTAATGTGTTTGGAAAAGAACATCCAGGATATGTTCGTTGTATGGGACTTGGAATAACACCGTCTCAAATCACTACATCTACTTCTCACTCTGTAAGATCAATGTCTTCCTCCGAAGCTAATGGGAAGATGGAGAAAATGCAAGCTGAAATTGATAGGCTTAAGAAAAGGGATTCTGAATTTGATATGTTGAAGGAGCAAATTGCTTTCTTGTTGCAAATGCAAAATTCTAGAGAAAAAAAGGTAAAATTGTATCCTTAGGAAACCTGTTTATAAAATCCCATAAGAACTATTTGTCTTTAGTTAAAAATATCAATTGTGTAATGATTGATATTTGCTATATGAGAAATTTAGTTAATTAGTATTTGAAAATGTTTATCAAGATTCATTGAGGTTAATATAATTTTTTTTCCAGGCAACAGACGTAAAATCGCCAATAGATGGTAGACGTTCATTTGTTTCTAGCCACCAACTTAATGATCGTGGAGCAACATCATTAGGGACTGATTAGATATTTTGATGAACTTTTATGTTTTATGGAGTTGTTTTATATGTTTAGTCACTCCACTAATGTTTTGAATATTTAAACTACTCTATTTATTATTTTAGTTAAGTTCAATGTATGAATTGGTGTTATTTCTTTTGAAAAAATTATATAAATTGAATTTAGTTACAATAGTTATATAATTGTGTATTTAAATTATGTGGATAATATTTATGAATATTTTTTATTTTAATTAATTCAAAATAGGAAAAAATTGTATCATAATTTTTTAATTTAAATTATTAGGCTTGCGACAGTTCAAATTGTCACAAAATGAATATAGCGACGGTTGATAATTGTTGCAATGTTTTAAAAATAAATAAAAATGAATGTGTTTTGCGACGGTTTGAACCGTCACAAAACATATATTGAGGTGGTTAGTAACCGTCACAAATGTTGCCGACGGTTGGAACGACTATTTTCTAAAGCGTCGCAAACTGGCCTCACGATGCACGAATCTGCGACAGTTGAAGAATCGTCGCAATCTTCTATTTTATGCAAATATAACTGTCGCAATCTTCCATTTTATGCGGTTATTTAATTGTTTTAGTGATTTGTTGTACCTATATTAAATTTTAAAACCAGGTTATATATATGGATAAACATTTGAGTAGATACCATTATATATATATAATTTTTTGCAATTATGTTTGTTCCTTATACAAACATATATAAAATATTAACACTTAAATATATTTAATTAAAGCCAAACAACAATAGAGAATAAAAAGTTAGATCATCATTGTCTTTTGTCAAACACAATAGAGAATATATTAATTCAATTATTACATATGATATGTCTTTTTGTCAAACACAATAAATTTTACCAAAATATTATTAGATCATCATTGTTATAGTGATTCAGATCACTAGTTGGAGGGACACAACATGGAAGCCTAGGACAATGAATTGGTTAACATTCTATTGGTTTATCTGGGCAACATGGTGGCAGACCGTGTACATTGCCAACTATAGCACTTGCAACAACAAGTAACACCACAAACTTGATGAACATCTTCAACATAGTTTCCATTATAACCAACTTGTGTTTGTTATGAAAAGAATAATGATATTTTATTGAGAGTGGTATTCTATAGAAATTTTACTTATTTATAGGAAAAAGGCCAATTCTTTGAAATATCATAATAAGAAATATTAAGAAGATAACAATGTTCCTACTTAATTAATTTTTATCATATTAGGAAAATTTTAGCATCTATTGACTAGTTTCTAATACCATATTTTTTACTAAATACATTTTCTATTAAAATATATTAAGATATGTTTTCCATTTTAAATTAATTTCAAATAATGCATATATGAATTTTTAGTAATGTTTATAAATAAGGTTAAAAACGCTTTTAGTACCCATAATTTTTTTGTAAATTCGCTTTTAATTAGTCAACCTAAAAGAAACTGCACTTTTAACTCCATACCAAAATTTCTTACAAACATTTTATGTCCCTACTAAAAGGAAACATGTGCAATTGTATTTGAACATTTAAATCTTTGAATGATTTTTTGCAAGCACGATAAAAACATTATAAAAAGTTTCTACATAAAAATTTAGAATTTTTTAACATATGTTAAATTAAATATGAATTTTTTAAATATCCAAAACCAATGATAAAATTAAGAAAAATATGAAACTAGAAATCGACTTGTTAATTTATATTTTGTGGATGACCTTTTTACGTTGTTGAAAGATGTGTATAAAAAACTCAATCACTTACTTTAATATTTTATTTCAAATAAAAATTATATATATATATATAAGTATGTGTGTTTTTAACGAATTCAAACATATTTATGTGCTAATTAAAAGGTCAATTGACTAAAAAAATTATATACATATTTTTCAAAAAATTACATTGTGAAATAATATATAATACTATTATTCTACAATTAATATAATATATATAAATGAGTTTTTCATAAAATAAAAATTTATTAAACAACTAGAAACAAAAGGCTCAAGGTTACAAACCTATATCGATATTTTTGTTAGCTAACCAATGAAAAATATAAATGAAAATGAAATAAATAGAAATAAAAAACTGACACTAATGCTAATTTTTCAACTGCTCAAAAAGAATTTGAGCTTTCTCTCATGAGATTCCAAGATCAAACATTTGCGCTCAATCTTAGACTTCAAAGATGCTATTAATATTATTTATTTCAATGCTACTATTAAATATGATTTTTTTTTAGTGTCTTAATTAAAATACCACAAAAAGTATTATGCGTTCCATAAAACATAAACAATTATTTATAATATCAATATTTCATAAATCATGTTACACGTGTTAATAAATATTTTTTTTTTGATAAATTTGTGTTGCACGTGTTGATATATTTCATTAATTCAATCAATTATACATATAATTTTTTGAAGTGTTTAATTTTTATAGAGTGTAAATGCAATATTTTTTGTTGCTTTGAAGCAAATGCATATAAGGGTAGTTTTACTTTTAAGATAATTTTAGTTAAAGTTAAATTTTTATTAAAGATTTGATAATTATAGTTGGTTGACGGTGTAAAAATATTTACAATGAGAGCGCTTAACAATACATTAGTTGTTCAAAAATATATTAATATATTTTCTACACGTGTTTTTTTTCTTCATATTTTATACCAATAGTAATCTGTCATATTGATGAGGTTAATTAATTTTAAAGTATTGAGAAAGTATAAAGTTGTAATTAATTAAAGTAACATTGATGACTATTTTAAAAATGCTCACAAGTGGATTTAAACTTTATCTCTTAATGTTACTAATCAAATTCTTACCATTAAACTAACATCTTATTGACAATGAATTTGTATTAGTTTTTGAAATTATAAAAACAAAAGGTAAACTATTTTTAATTTATTATAAATAATTTACTGTAGAAATATGTTTAAATAGGTTTACAGGATAGAGTACTTTTAAGAGTTACGCAGACAAAAATAATTTAAATAATATTTATAAAGAAATTTAAGTCCTTTAAATTATTTATTAGTTGTGTAATACGATAAAAATTATATCTCTACAAAACAAATAAATCGTATTTTGCAAACCAAAAACTAAATTTGACATCATTTATTTAATTGTTTTAATGATTTGTTGTATCCATATAAATTTTTAAAATCTGGTTTTTTTTCAAATTGAAATTATGATATATGTAACCAATTCTTTGATTAAAATTGTCTAAATATGGTATATATTTCTCAATGATTAAAGAAACAAAATCTTATACCTTAAAGATCGGTGACTTTAGTTTGTGTGCATAATACTAAAACTACACCCGCCTAATGTAATTAATGATCTACCACATAAAGAATTTTTTATATTTGTTTACAGTTGAGTAGATACCATTATATATATATATAGTTTTGCAATTATGTTCTTTATATACACATATATAAAATATTAACAATTAAATATATTCAATTAACGGCAAACAACAATAGAAAATAGAAAAATTAGTTTTTAACCGTTATTATTAATCCAATTATTACATATGATATGTATTTTGTTAGACACAATAATTTGTATCAAAATAGTATTAGATCTTCAAAGTTTTAGTGATTCGGATCACCGGTTGGAGGGACGCAACATGGGAGCCTAGGACAGTGAATTGGTTGACATTCAATCGGTTTATTTGGGCAACAAGGTGGCAAACCTTGTACATTGCCAAACATAGCACCTGCAACGACAACAAGTAACACAACAAACTTCATGAACATCTTCAACATTGTTTCCATTATAACCAACTTGTGTTTGTTATGAAAAGAATAGTGATATTTTATTGGGTGTAGTATGTTATAGAAATTTTACTTATTTATAGGGAAAATGACAATGCTATGAAATATTATAATAAGCAATATTAAGACGATAATAATGTTCCTACTTAATTATTTTTTATCATATTAGGAAACTTTTAGCATCCATTGACTAATTATTAATACCATATTTTTTACTACCTACAATTTCTATTGAAAAATATGAAGATGAGCTTTCCATTTTAAATTTATTTCAACTAATGCATATATGAATGTATTGTAATGTTTATAAATACAGTTAAATAAGCTTTTAGTCCCAACAAGTTTTTTGAAAATATGCTTTTTGTCTTCTTAAAAAAACTGTATTTTTTAGACCCTACAACATTTTCTTACAAACAATTTAAGTACCTACTAAAAAAAACATTTGCAATTGTACTTGAACTTTTAAATTTTTGAATAATTTTTTGAAAATACGATTAAAATATTTTAAAAATTTTCTACATAAAAATCTAGAATTTTTAAATTAAGTTAAATTAAATAAGAATTTTTATATGTCCAAAACCCATGATAAAATTAAGAAAAATATGGACCTAAAAATCGACTTGTTAATTCATTTTTTGTGGATGACTTTTTTACATTGTTGAAACATGTCTATAAAAAACTCAATCAAAAATATATATTGACAATCTAACACAGACTAAAAATGGTTGCATAACAATTTTATAGAGATTAAAAAGTATCAAATTTTTTATATGAACCAAAAATTAAATTTCAAAATTTTATAACGACTAAAAACTTATTTAACACTTATATATATTATATTATAGTTAAGAAATTTATATTATTAAAATATAATATTTTCAGTTATTTAACATGATCATAGCCAAAAACATATATTTACTACACTTACTTTAATATTTTATTTCAAATAAAATATTATATATATATATATATGTGTGTGTGTGTTTTTTTTAACAAATTCAAACATATTTATGTGCTAATTAAAAATTCACTTGACTAAAATTTTATATACATATTTTTCAAAAAAATTTCATTGTGAAATAATATATAATTATATTATTCTATAATTAATATAATAGATATAAATGAGTTTTTCATAAAATAAAAGGCTCAAGGTTACAAACCTAACCTATGAAAAATAAAAATAAAAATGAAATAAATAGAAAACAAAAACTGACACTAAGGTTAATTTTTCGACTGCTCTAAAAGAGTTTGAGCATTCTCTCGTGAAAGTTCAAGGACAAACACTAACCTCCAATCTTATACTTCCTGGATGCCATTAATATTATTTATTTCAGTACTTCTATTAAATATGAAACATTTTAAAAATCTTATATAAAATACCACAAAAAATATTATGTGTTACATAAATCGTATACAGTTATTTATAATATCAATATTTCATAAATCATGTTGCACGTTTATATAAGTAACCTTTTTTTTTATGAATTTGTGTTGCGTGTGCTTGTATATTTTATTAATTAAATTTATTATACTTATAAATTTTCGAAATGTTTAATTTTTATAGAATGTAAGTGCAATTTTTTTTCCTGTGAAGCAAACACATCTAAATGTAGTTTTATTTTTAAAATAATTGAAATCAAAGTCAAATAGTTTTTAAGATTTCAAAATTTTAATTAGTCGATTGTGTAAAAATATTGACGGTAACAGGACATATCAATGGATTACTTGTTCAAAAATATATTAATATATTTTCTACACAGGTTTTTGTCATATTCGATACTAATAGTAATCTATTATATCGATGAGGTAAATTTTTTTCTTTAAAAATTTGAGAAAATAGAAAGGTGTAATTAATTAAAGAGACAGTAATGGCGATTTTAAAAAATGCTCACAAGTAGATTTAAACTTTGTCCCGGTACATAATCAAATTCTTACCATTAATTTAACACTTTATTCACGATGAATAGGTATTAGTTTTTGAAATTATAAAAATAAAAGTTAAAACTATTTTTAATTTATTATAAATACTGTAGAAATATTTTTAAATATGTTTACATGATAGAATATTTTTTAGAGTTGCGCTTACAAAAATAATTTAACTAATAGTTTTAAAGAAATTTTAGTCCAATATTTAATAGTTGGGTAATACAATAGACATTATATCTCTACAAAACAACTGAATCATATATGCAAATGAAAAACTAAATTTGACCTCATTTATTTAATTGTTTTAATGATTTGTTGTACCTATATTCAATTTTAAAATTAGGTATTTTTCAAATTGAAATTGTGATTGTTGTTGAAATCAGAGATCAATGAGTTTCTCAACTAAGAATGTTCTTAGTTTACAAGAAAAACATATATTGATTGAAAACTAAAACGGAGATTGAGCATAAATAAAATGGAGAACGTTATGCTTTTCTGTCAAACGGAAATTGATAAGAATTGAAATGGAGTACGTTAAACGTTCTTGGTTTCTAACTTTATGCAATTTTGACATAAACAAAATTAAAGCTTGCAATGCTAAAATGAACACACACAATTGTTAACCCAGTTCAGAGTTAAACTCTTACGTCTGGGGGACTTGATCCGACTTCCAAATATCACTAATATGAGATGAAATTATTACAATACTTTCTACACTCTTTGCTGTCAGTTTTCTGCACACTATGCAAAACTGTCATATTGTCTTCTTCTTACAACTTGGCTTATATACTAGTTAGTTACTGAAGGTGCAAACACGAGAATGGGAGTTGAATTGTGTTTGTCGAAGTTGAAAACTTTTTGTTGATTTGATGAAGGCTGTTATAAATTACTTGGATAAGAAGTAATCAGATTCAGAGGCAGCAAATAATAAAAGCATAAATATTTGGACACATAGATTTATCCTAGTTCACCACTAAATTGGCTACATCCAATCCCCTCATTTAGAAGGCTTTCATCCCTTAATTCAAATACCTTGAATTACTAAACACCTGACCCTTCAAGCCAGTCTTCCTAAACAGCCTGAATTGTATCTTCTTTAGATTGAGTTTGTAAATTCTTCAGATTGATTATATTTGTATTTTGTTCATATTGAGTTTGTAAATTCTTTAGATTGATTTTGTTCCTATTTTGTTGTAGGTAAATCTTGATCAAATCTTCAACAAATATCTTCAAATCTTGATCAAATCTTCTTCAGATCTTAATTAAATCTTCTTCAAATCATGATCAAATCTTCTTCAAATCTTGATCAAATGTTCATCAAATCTTAATTAAATCTTCTTCAAATCTTAATTAAATCTTCTTCAAATCTTGATCAAATATTCTTCAAATTTTGATCAAATCTTAATCAAATCTTCTTGAAATCTTAATTATATATTCCTCAAATCTTGATAAAATCTTATTCAAATCTTGATCAAATCTTCTTCAAATATTAATTAAATCTTCTTCAAATCTTGACCATATTTTCTTTTAAGTAAAATATATTTTTCTCATAAAATACTTTTGTTGACATCAAAACTCTAAATGTAAAACCAACTTGGTTCCAACAGCTACAATTGAAGAAGTAGTTACAACTAACTAACTGAATAACTAACAGCCCAAAATAGATTGGTTTGTAAGTAACCATCCTAAGTTTATCTCCAAAGTCTTCTAATTGAGTACCACTTTTAACAATTCTCCACCTTGGTACCAAATGAGAAGCTTCAGCCTGTGATTCTTCAAATCAGATCCTCTTAGTCCTTGATCTCAGTTTCTGGACTTGATCTGCAGCATATCCAATAGTGTTTGAATTTGCTAAGTGTGACAGGTTTTGTAAACGTGTTAGCAGGATTATCACTTGTGTGAACCTTTGCCACATTTATCTCACCCCTTTCAATGACATCTCTGATGAAATGAAGTCTGATGTCTATATGCTTGGTTCTTTCATGATACATTTGATTTTTACTCAAATGAATGACACTTTGGCTGTCACAATGTATGCAAACAGACTCTTGTTTGAGTCCAGGTTCTGTGATCAATCCTTTTAGCCAAATTCCTTCTTTCACTGCTTCAGCAATGGCAACATATTCTGCTTCAGTTGTTGATAATGCCACTATGTGTTGAAGATTGGCTTTCCAATTGACTATGTTGTTGAACACAGTGAACACATATCCTGTAAGAGATCTTCTTTTATCTAAGTCCCTAGCAAAATCAGAGTCTACAAATCCTTGGATTGGTTTTGATGTTTCTGAACTTTTGTTGTATACCAAACCCAAGCTTTGAGTTCCTTTTAAGTACCTTAGAATCCATTTAACAGTTTGCCAATGACTCATTCCTGGATTTCCCATAAATTTGCTGGTAACACTTACAGCATGAGAAATGTTTGGCCTTGAGCTAACCATTGCGTGCATGATGCTCCCTATGGAACTAGCATATGGTATTGCCTTCATGTCTTCTGTTTCCTGCTTTGTGTTTGGTGATTGAGTTGAAGAAAGTTTAAAGTGAGTTGTAAGAGGAGAGCTAATAGCATTTGATTCACTCATATTGAATCTGTTTAGGACTTTTCCAAGATAGCTTTCTTGGGAAATTACCAGTCTTCCTTGCTCTCTGATTTTGATGATTTCCATTCCTAGAATTCTCTTGGTTGGTCCCAAGTCCTTTATCTCAAATTCTTTCTTCAACTGGCTTTTTAATTTTCTTATTTATGCCATACTTTTAGATGCTATTAGCATGTCATCCACATATAACAACAAGTAAATGTATAATTTTGATGATACTTGTTTATAATACACACAACTATCAAAATTACTTCTAGCATAACTTTGACTAAGCATGAATGAATCAAACCTCAAATACCGTTGTCTTGGTGATTGCTTTAGCCCACAGAGTGACCTCTTTAGTAGGCAGACCCAGTCTTCCTTTCCTTGAGTCCTAAAGCCTTCTGATTGTTGCATTCAGATTGTTTCATTTAGATCACCATGGGGAAATGTTGTTTTGACATCCATCTGCTCTAACTCCACGTCAAAGTGTGCTACCATGGCTAGAATTATTCTTATAGATGCATGCTTTACTACAGGAGAAAATAATTCATTGTAGTCTACACCTTCTCTTTGAGTGAATCCCTTAGCTACTAGCCTTTCTTTGAACCTGGGTGGTTCAACTCCTGGAATTCCCTCCTTCTTCTTGAAGATCCACTTACTGCCTACAATTCTGGAGTTGGCAGGCTTAACTATGAGTTCCCAAGTGTTATTCTTCTCCAGTGAATTCATCTCCTCAGTCATAGCTAATATCCATTTGTCTTTGCCTTGATACCTAATAGCTTCATTGTAGTTTCTGGGATCTTCGTGTATGGTTTCTTCAGCAGCATGTAGAGCATAACTGACCATGTCTACATAACCATACATTTGAGTGGGTTTTGATGTACTTTGTTCTTTGTCCCCGATGAGGTTGTAGTCATCCAATTCTTGTTCTATCGAATTGTCATGGTCTAGTTCATCTGAAACATTTCTTCTTGTTGAGTCTGCTGTTGTTCTAAAGTCAAGAACGTTCTTGGTTTCTGTTGTTTTGAAACGGAGAACGCTCCTGGTTTCTGTTGTTCTTGAAGTAGCAAAATTGATTTACAAGGAAGGGGGGCTTGAATTGTAAATCTCCCTTTTTAAATTTTCCAGAAAAACTTCAGTTTTAAGCTCAAGAAAGTTCTTGGTTAAGGAAGCAGAAAAACAGAGAACGTTCTTGGTTTTATCAGAAAACGGAGAACGTTCAGTTTAGTATGTAAAACAGAAAAACGATTTTGTATTTCAAACTTAAAAGCAATCAAACTTGATAAGGAGGTTAGGGATAAGAAATACCACACGCAAATATATCCTGGTTCACCCAAACTTGGGCTACGTCCAGTCCTCACGAAGTGAGATTTTCCACTAAGTGTTTAAAACAAGAACCTTCTTGGTTTTACAGCACCTAGTCTAGATCAACCTTGATCTTCTGTTTTTAGAACTTAAACTAATTCCTACCCAGAAAAAGTTTAACCAAATCACCTATCAATCTTGATAGGATTTCTTACAATCTACCCAAACTATCTTTTACTCTTATAGTTTGAGCTTACAATGATGATGAGATTGATTTTGTTTAGAATATGTGAATTCTCAACTCTTGTTTGAGATTCGATTCTTTACAGATAAATCAGAATATATATCAGAGTAAAACAATTTAACTAAAAATTGATTCTGTAAGAGATTTTCAGAACTTCAAGTATGAATGTGAATGATTATGATAGTTGTGTTAGCACTTGAACTTCTTATTTTTCCTTGAGCTGTGGCCTTCCTTTTATAGGCTTGAGAGCCTTGAATAAAGGCCAATATAGCCGTTGTAAAGGCCTTGTGTCAGACTGGTCCAGTGGCTTTATTTCTAATTAAAAATAATCCTTTTATTTTCCTTATCAGTCTTGAGCTGTAGTGTTTTGGATCAATCTTTCTTGAGTTGTTAATGATCTTCTGAAGCTTCTGATAAGTGGCAATATTGCTGTCTTGATCTGAAGCTTTGGATCAATAAAAACAGATTGAGATCAATCACGAATAGCTTGATGTAAGGAGCTTGTACTGAAGCTTCTAAAACTGCCTGGAGATTGATGATCGTTCTGGACGTTTGTTCTTTAGGTATCCTCTGTTAAATTCCATAATGTATCCTCTGGTAATTTCCAGAATGTATCTTCTGGTAATTTACTTCATGAGGTATCTTCTGGAGTCTGATAATTACTGTTTCCAGAACAGTCTGGACAGGCTTGTTTGAGAGTCTTTATCTTTCTCAATTCGAAAGTTCTCTTGATCTGAATTGATCCTATGTGTTCTCTGCCATGTAGTGATCATATCCATGTAACTTCCAGAGCCAACAACTTTAATTAAGTGATGGAGAAAGTTGGGTCTTTATGCTGTCACAGTCTGGCGAACATTCTCCGTTTTCCAGAATGTGAAGAATGTTCTTCTGATGCTGTTTTCTTTGATTCTTTTGAAACCTGTCTATGATTTAAAACACTCAAAAGCACAGGTTAAATTAACAATACATTTAGAATCATAATTAAACAATCTTTAATTAACCTTTGTTTGTTTTGATCAAAACATTAAATTTGAGAGTTTGTCTTAACAATCTCCCCCTTTTTGATGATGACAAACATGTTAATTTAGATTTTAAATTTGATTCTAATTTTGAAAGAGCTTGAAAGCTCCCCCTCAATTTGTGCAGTGATTTAAATTTAACAGAAGATAAATCATGCAATTTCAAAAGATAAATCATTTCAGCAAATGGATTCATAAAGACATTTCATTAGAAATCAAAGACAATTACAAAGAGAGATTAAGTCAGAGAACAAAATACAGAAGTACCAAATACAAAAGGACTTCTATCTAATTAAGGACTAAAACATAATCTAAAATCTTCAAATTAATTCTCCCCCTTTGTCACAACAAAAAGGTAGGAGAAAAAGATCTAAGATGCCAAGGATGGTGAAGATCCTTCTGAAGATGAGGACTTGGCAGGATTAGCAACAGGCGGAGGAGATGGAGAAGGATGGATAGGAGGAGGAACAAGTCCAAGTTTTGGAGCGAGTTGTTCTTTTATCCATGTGCGTAGGAGGGTGGACTCCAAATCCTGTTGAGCTTGGCGTGCCATGATTGTCTGAAGGGCAGCCATGATTTCAGAGTTGGTTGGTTCCTTAGGTGGAGGAGGAGGAGGTGGAGGCATTGCAGAAGCAGGGTAAGTGGAAGTTGAAGGAATGGAGGCAGAAGACGAGGATTGATTAATTGAGGGCCTAGGTGTATCAAAGAAAGTCAAAAATTGACTTACCCCAAGGAGTGAAGGATTTGTTTTCTGGGGGGAAAGGAATAGTGGTGACATGGAGGAAGTATGTTGATGTGGTAGTAGGGTGCACATGTCATCAATGGGTGTATGAATATGGTGGAGAAAGTATGTGGAGGATACGGAGAAGGTTTGAGGAAAAACGGAGAAAGTCTGAGGAATGGTTGGGGAACTTTCTCTGTTTTCAGCAGGACGTTCTGGAGCAGTTTCTACTGCTTCAGGAAGGTCTGGTGCAGGTTGTGGTGAGGCTGGGATGGTAGCAGGTTCAGCAGTTGTTCTCCTTGATGAACGCTTCCTTTTTAGTGAGGGTGGAAAGGAAGGAGGAGGGGCACTTGCCTCAGAGGAAGCTTTCTTCATATGAGAGATGTTTTTGGAAGAAAACTTTGAGATTTTGATCAAGATTTTCTCATTACTGAGAGGAATTTGAAAATGCCTGAATATCTTGGTCAAAATCATCCCATATGGGACAGTATTCTTCCTGTAATCTTTGTTGGCCGCTGCAATCATATGATGAATGATGAGATGAGGCAGGTTCAGACTCTTGCAGTTGAGAAGGTGGTAGATTACAAGAGCATCATTACCAGACACATACTCATGACTTCCACAGTGGGGAAGTATGGTGTGATGACTGATGCTGTTGAACATTTTGGGAAGTGGTTTGAGGAAGGTGGAGAGTTGTCGTGTAGACCATTCTTGAAACAGATCAGAGAGTACCTCTGTCTTGTTCAGGTTTAAGGCATTATACCATTTTTCTCCAAAAATGGCAGGCCCTTCAGTGGGAAGATTTAGAATTGTGGCCAGTGTTTCAAGGGTGCGGATGATTTCAATCCCTTTAACTTTGGAGATAATCAGGGACTTGTCAGGAAAAGTCTTTGCTTGGCAGTAGAATGCCCTGATTACTTCTGGGTAATAGCATTCTGAGGTCTGCAAGAAGGAAGTCCAGCCTAAAACATCAGTGTGATGTTTTATGGCATTTCCATCCACGACCAGATTGTCAAAGATGACAATCCGTCCCACTCCAATAGGGCGTTCAGCCCATTTCTCTTTGAATATCTGATTGGCAGATGTGGGAATCAGAGGGATGTTATGTTGGGAATCAAAAGGAGTGGTATTGGGAGCGGAAGGAAAGGTACATTTGTGGGGTTAGAAGGAATGTTGGTGGGGGCAGAAGGAACATTCTGGGGACCAGAAGGAAAGGTATGAGGATCAGAAGGAGTAGTAGGGGGGCAGACGGAATAGTGGATGGGTCAGAAGGAAATGGGTCCACAACTGGAGAACGTTCTGGGAATGATGAACGTTCTTGAGAACATTTTGGAGCCTTTTTGGGAGGTGAAGAAGGCTTCTTCTTGAGCTGTTTTGGAGCCCTTGTTTTCTTATGTTGGGGATTCTTCAGACTCTTTCTATCAAGAAACTGAGATAGGGTTATGGTGGTTTTCTTTTTCATGGTTTTTTACGGTGGTTTAGATGGTTTTGATGGAGAAGGGATCTCATTTAACTTTTTCCTTTTCTGGGTAAGAGGAGTAGTTTCAGAGGGTTCAGAAGATACTGATGGCTTCTATTTTGAAGATGGTTGTTGTTGAAAGGTTCCTGTTTTAATACTTTCAAAACAAAACTTGATGTATAATTAAAACAGAGTTAGCAGCGGATAAAAATAAAAATAAAAACTCACAGATTTTATATTGGTTCACCGTTAACGAGGCTACATCCAGTCCCTTCGCCTTGAAGGATTTCACTAATTCAATCTTGAATTACAACCTTGCTACTGACCCTCCAAGTCAGTCTTCTCAATAGTCTAACAATCCTAGACTTCTTGAGGAAAACAACCTTGTCTTCAGCCAATCTGACAACCCCAGATTGTAGAAGAATTCACAAAACTATGAATCTAATTGCTAAGTACCTTGCTACCCTTTATGAATCTCTCAGTTTGTAGACTCTACTTCAACAACTTAGATACAACCCTATCTAATTGCCAAGTACCCTGCTACCTCTACTGACTCCCTCAGATTGTAGGCTCTACTTCAACAACTTAGATTTGCCACAGTTTAAAGAAAATAACACGAGTACTTGCTTCTTGAAAGCTAAAACTCACAATTGACTTCTATGAAAATTTGGGTGTTTGTTGCTTTGGAAGTGTATGACTCTTTTGTGATTTTTCGATACTTTATTCTTCAGCATTAAGTCTCTATTTATAGTTGAACTTTAGAACTTCACTGATGCTTTACTTCTGCAGTATATTTAGATTAATTTGTTTTGAGAATATTCTGGAGTAGTTTGCTCAGATTCTATTTTGAGCCTTTTGCTCTGATTCTGTTTTGAGCCTGTGTCTCCAATTCTGTTTTGAACATTTTTCATTCTTCTTCTTTAATCCTTATGATCAAATCTGCACCATTGGATCTTAATGTGATAGTCCACATCTGGACCAGCCTATTTGATATTATGTGATCCTCTGATTTCGGCCATTCCTGGACTGCACAGTTTGTCCCTCTGATTTTGGCCACCACTGGGCCATGGTCTGATTTTCTGATCTGGACCATCACTGGACCAAATAATTATATGTGAACCATTGATCTGGAAATTTTTACTCTGATCTGGACAGATTCTGGACTTTGGTCTGGAACAAACTGAAATTAACTTGAACAAAAAATATTTCAGTCTGGACATTTTATCTTTAATTTTGGACCAGGTCTGGATTGATTCTGGAATTCATTTCTTCTGGTCTGGACTTAGTTCCATGTCCTGAATCATGATATCTTATGGTCTTGGCCAAATCTGGATTGATCCTCTTGTTATGGACTCATAAATATACCTTCTGGTCAAGTCTGGAACAAGTCTGGACTGTATAATTTTTCACTGCCAGGCCATCTTCTGGTCAGAATAACTTCTGGAATAAAATTGATATTCGACTCTTGTTTGGCTGGAACAACTCTCCTTCTGGCAGGCTTTCCAATGATATGATCCATGTTTCATTATGATTTTTTATTCCTTCTGTTCTGGGCCACCAAACATATCCTCTGGTGATGTTTTGACATCCTGGAACATCTTCTGGAAATTTCAGAATTCATTTTCCTTTGATCTCTGCTTCTGTTTCCTTCAGTTTCTGGGGCATTTAACTTAATAATTCAAAGTACAAAATAAGTTTACATCGAGTACATTTGTAAGCATCAAAATCCTAAGTACTTAGAACAAACTTGGTTCCAACAATCTCCCCATTTTTGATGATGACAAAACCATAACTTATTTTGCTATTATGACTTGAAAATTTTGAATTACTCCCCCTCAGACCAATCTCTCCCCCTAAGTCTGATACTCTCCTTTTCAACTCCTTCTTTGTTCTCTCTTTCTTTTCTTCTCTTCTCCTCTCCTTTTCAACTCCTTCTCTTTTCACTCTTTCTTTTTCTCTCTCCCTGATTCCTCTCCTTTTCAACTCCTTCTGTTTTCACTCTTTCTTTTTCTTTCTTTGTTTTTCTCTCTCCCTGTTTCCTCTCCTTTTCAACTCCTTCTATTTTCTCTCTTTCTTTTTCTCTCCTTCTTTCTTTTTATCTCTCCTTTTCTACTTATTTCTCCCCCTTTTTGTCATCAGCCAAAAAGTGGTCCTACTATTTTTGTATTTTTTTGTTTTTCTCTTTACAAATTACAGAAAGTAAAACCTGAATAAAATAAAATTGCAAGAAATTTAAAAACTCCTAAGATGACTACTTGAGCTAGTCAGATATGGAGGTCATGCTGAGATGCTTCTTAATGAACTCGAACCTATCTTCTGGTAAAGCTTTGGTGAAGATATCAGCCCATTGATGATCAGTGTCCACAAACTGAATGTTGAGTACTCCTTTCTGAACATAATCTCTGATGAAGTGGTGTTTGATTTCTATGTGTTTGGCTCTAGAATGTAGGATAGGATTTTTGGTTAGGCAAATTGCAGAGGTGTTATCACAATAGATGGGTATGTTGGATTCTAATAATTTGTAGTCTTCAAGTTGATGCTTCATCCAGAGTAGTTGAGAGCTGCAGCCAGCTGCTGAAATGTATTCAGCCTCTGCTGTTGACATGGCAATAGTGTGTTGCCTCTTACTGGACCACGAAATTAAATTGTCTCCTAAAAAGGTACAATAGCCACTGGTGCTTTTTCTTTCAAGTTTATCTCCAGCATAGTCAGAATCACAGTATCCACTTAGTTTATATGTAGGAGTTTTCTTGTAAAACAAGGTGAGGTTGGTAGTGCCTTTTAGGTATCTAAGGATTCTTTTAACAGCAGTTAAATGGGATTCCCTAGGATTAGCTTGAAATCGGGCACAGATACAAACACTAAACATAATGTCAGGTCTAGAAGCAGTTAAATATAGAAGGGATCCAATAATACCTCTGTATGTTTTCTGGTCTACCTTTTTACTGGTTTCATCTTTCTCAAGTGAGCAGGTTGGGTGCATGGGGTGGCCATAGGCTTACAGTCACTCATGTTGAACTTTTTAAGAAGTTCTTTGGTGTATTTAGATTGGTGAATGAGTATACCTGTTTTACCTTGATGAATCTGAATTCCCAGGAAGAACTTAAGTTCTTCCATCATTCTCATTTGAAACTCCTTCTGACCACTGGAACAAAAGTCTTAGTGTAATCTATACCTTTCTGTTGAATTTGTTTCTGAACACCTACTTGGTTCCAATAATGTTTTCGTTTGGTCTGGATACCAGATTCCAAACATCATTCCTTTGGAATTTATTCAGCTCTTCTTGCATTGCAAGTATCAAATCTTCTTCTGTCAAAACTTCATCAACAATGCTTGGTTCGCATCAGCTTCTGGTTCTGTAACAGCTTCTGATTCTGATGAATCAGCTTCATGTTCTGGTGAATCTATAACAGCTTTATCTTTCTTTGATTTGTCAAGCAGTTTGTCATATACCATAATATAAATCCATTAATTTAAAAATGAACTTAGTACAGCCAAACCATTAATTCTGCTTCTGGTGGTTTCTGTTTGTTTTTGAAACCATTGGAATGCTGTTTCTTCTGAGGTGTTTAATTCGTGTGAATCACCTAGTTCCTCTGACAATTTGAAAACCTGCAGAACAATTATCTAGCTTTGATTTGTTAAGATCAAGCTTCTTGTTATCACAGTAAACATAAATATTAAATAATAACAGTATTAACAGCAAGATGTAGCCTCAATTCTGAAAATCCTCTTGCTTCTGATTTTCAGATTCCTAATCTATATGTTCTGAGATTACATGGTTTGGATGAGGGAATTTGAATTCCCTTCCAGGTTTGTAGTCTTGATGAATCTTACTGGAGTTTTTGAAGAACTCTCCTGATTCTGATAATTCTGCTTTGATTCATATACCATGTTCCTCTGGTGATTCTGGAACATGTGGTGATTCTGGTAATTATACTGATTTTGATCATTAGAGTAGTTCTAATGATCATACCTCAACCTTTGATACTGATACCTGTTCAGGTTCTGGTTCTGGTACTGATTCTGATTTTGGTTCCAGTTTCTGTGCCTCCAGTTCTGGTTCTGGTTCCAGTGTTGGTTCTGGTTCCAGTTTATGTGCTTCTGGAACTGGTTCCAGTTCTGGTTCTGGTTCCAGTTCCTATTCCTCTGATACTGGTTCCAGTTCTGATTCTGGTTCCAGTTCTTGTGCTGATTCAAGTGATATCTATGATATTTCCTGTTCCTCCTATAATTCTGGTTCTGGTTCTGATAGGTATTGTGTTGACCAGTTCTTCTTCTACCAGAGTCACTTTGCTTCTGTCTTGTTGTAGCAGGAACATAAACCTTCTTCTGCTTGTGCATTGCCAACATCCATTGTCCAGGCACCATTGTTGGTGTCTCCTTCTGGTTGCTCAGAACATATGCAACATAGACAATTTGATCTTTTGGTACCCAAAACTGATTGGGTCCAGGTTTGTTAGTCTTAACAGTTCTCTGATCTTGTTCAGATTTACCATTGGACAAGATAATTCAGAGTGACCTTTCTTAGCACAGATAATACATAAAACATCAGAATAAACAGCTTTATTTTCAGTACTTGTTTCTGTAAAACCAAGACCTCTTTTTCCAGAATTACTGTTTCCATAAATCATAGATGCATTTTTACTTCTTTCCATTCCATTGGAAATAAAGTTTTGAAAAACTTGCTCATGCATATCAGATTTACAAACAGTTTCAGAAGTGGAACAATTATTACTTTTCAGAGTTTGGTTTTCAGACTTGAGTCTTGTAACTTCAGTTTTAAGATCTTTGATTTCAGTTGCATACTCAGAAATTTGATTCTTTAAAACTTGGTCTTCTTGGGTAAGATTTCTCTTATCTTCCCTAAGAGATTTCAGTTTTAAAGACATCTTATTATTTGCATTTAACAAGTCCTTTAAAGTATCAATTAATTTAGATTTAGAAAGATCAAAAAATACCTCAATGTCTTCATCTTCTGATTCAGTTTCAGAGCAGTATTCAGAACCTGAATTTGTATGAGCCATCAGAGACAGAATTGTTTCCTCTGATGTGCTTCCAGACTTGCCTGAGTGATTGGTTCTATCACTCTTCCTTCTGCCTGTTTTTCTTCTGGAATTCGTGCCTTTATGAGGTCCAGAAGCAGACCTGATGTGTGCCATCATTGCTGTTTCTGCCTCTTCTTCATCAGATGATTCTTCTTCTGATTCTGATACATCCCAGGCAGCCATCAGACCTTTCTTTCTGTATCTGGAACTCTTCTTGTGCTGTTTTCCTTTTTCCAGATTTAGACATTCTAACTTGATATGTCCAGGTTCATTGCATCCATAACAGATGATGTTTTTCTTGTCAGATTCTTCCTTGCTGTTATGTTTCTTCTGGGAACCTCTCCTCTTTTTGTTTTCCCAGATCTTAACCATCTTTTTGGTTAAGTATGCCATATCATCACAGTCACTATCACTATCCTCTGATTCTGATTCTGCCTTTGCAGCTTTTTTCTGTTTCGATTTCAGAGCCAGATTCTTCTTCTTCTTAGGTTCATCTTCTTCCAGTTCTATTTCATGAGACCTGAGTGAGCTCATCAGATCTTCCAGCCTCAAGGTACTCAGATCCTTAGCTTCCTGAATTGCAGTAACCTTTGGTCTCCACCTTTTTGGTAGACTTCTCTGAATTTTCCAGACATGATCTTCAGTGGTATAGCTTTTGTTTAATACTTTCAGTCCTGATACCAAAGTCTGGAATCTGCAGAACATTGTATCAATGTCTTCATCCTCTTCCATCTTGAACAGCTCATACTTTCTGACGAATATGTTAGCCTTTGTTTGTTGAACCTGCTTGGTTCCTTCATAGGTCAGAACCAGACTATCGAATATACTCTTTGCTGTTTCTTTATTTGTGCATCTATCAAATTCCTTGAATGTGATTGCACTGATCATGATGGTTCTGGACTTGTGATGAAGTTTGTGTAATCTGCTCTGATCTCGTGTCATATCATCCAAGTCTAATTCTTTAGTTGGATCTTCTGGATCAGTTGGTGCAGTGTATCCTTTAACTATCATCTTCCATAGTTCAGGATCTTGAGATATGACAAAACTTCTCAGTCTGTCCTTCCAATACTCAAACCTTTCTCCATCAAATATTGGTGGTCTGTCGATGTTGCCTCCCAATTCTTCTGACATATTGAACCCCTAGGACATTTCCTCAAACACTGTTAAGTGCTCAGCCTTGAGACCGAGCTTTGATACCAATTGAAGGTGCAAACACGAGAAGGGGGGGTTGAATTGTGTTTGACTTAACTTAAATACTTTTCCTGTTTTAATACTTTCAAAACAAAACTTGATGTATAATTAAAACAGAGTTAGCAGCGGATAAAAATAAAAATAAAAACTCACAGATTTTATATTGGTTCACCGTTAACGAGGCTACGTCCAGTCCCTTCGCCTTGAAGGATTTCGCTAATTCAATCTTGAATTACAACCTTGCTACTGACCCTCCAAGTCAGTCTTCTCAATAGTCTAACAATCCTAGACTTCTTGAGGAAAACAACCTTGTCTTCAGCCAATCTGACAACCCCAGATTGTAGAAGAATTCACAACACTATGAATCTAATTGCTAAGTACCTTGCTACCCTTTCTGAATCCCTCAGTTTGCAGACTCTACTTCAACAACTTAGATACAACCCTATCTAATTGCCAAGTACCCTGCTACCTCTACTGACTCCCTCAGATTGTAGACTCTACTTCAACAACTTAGATTTGCCACAGTTGAAAGAAAATAACACGAGTACTTGCTTCTTGAAAGCTAAAACTCACAATTGACTTCTATGAAAATTTGGGTGTTTGTTGCTTTGGAAGTGTATGACTTTTTTGTGATTTTTCGATACTTTATTCTTCAGCATTAAGTCTCTATTTATAGTTGAACTTTAGAACTTCACTGATGCTTTACTTATGCAGTATATTTAGATTAATCTGTTTTGAGAATATTCTGGAGTAGTTTGCTCAGATTCTGTTTTGAGCCTTTTGCTCAGATTCTGTTTTGAGCCTTTTTCTCCAATTCTGTTTTGAACATTTTTCATTCTTCTTCTTTAATCCTTATGATCAAATCTGCACCATTGGATCTTAATGTGATAGTCCACATCTGGACCAGCCTATTTGATATTCTGTGATCCTCTGATTTCGGCCATTCCTGGACTGCACAGTTTGTCCCTCTGATTTCGGCCACCACTGGGCCATGGTCTGATTTTTTGATCTGGACCATCACTGGACCAAATAATTATTTCTGAACCATTGATCTGGAAATTTTTACTCTGATCTGGACAGATTCTGGACTTTGGTCTGGAACAAACTGAAATTAACTTGAACAAAAAATATTTCAGTCTGGACATTTTATCTTTAATTTTGGACCAGGTCTGGATTGATTCTGGAATTCATTTCTTCTGGTCTGGACTTAGTTCCATGTCCTGAATCATGCTATCTTATGGTCTTGGCCAAATCTGGATTGATCCTCTTGTTTTGGACTCATAAATATACCTTCTGGTCAAGTCTGGAACAAGTCTGGACTGTGTAATTTTTCACTGCCAGGCCATCTTCTGGTCAGAATAACTTCTGGAATAAAATTGATATTCGACTCCTGTTTGTCTGGAACAACTCTCCTTCTGTTCTGGGCCACCAAACATATCCTCTGGTGATGTTTTGACATCCTGGAACATCTTCTGGAAATTTTAGAATTCATTTTCCTTTGATCTCTACTTCTGTTTGCTTCAGTTTCTGGGGCATTTAACTTAATAATTCAAAGTACAAAATAAGTTTACATTGAGTACATTTGTAAGCATCAAAATCCTAAGTACTTAGAACCATCTTGGTTCCAACAGCTGGAACATTGAAAGGAGACACATCCATTTCTTCCTCATTAGAGTCAGAAATGATAAACACTGGAGTATCAATGTTTTTAGGGTTTGATGTCCCTATTCTAGAAATGACTCTCATGGACCTTCGTTTTGCGGGTAGAGTGGTTTTTCTCAAGTGAGGTGGAACTTGAGCAATGTTGGGTTCGGAATGAGGGTGAGAAGGGGGGAAAATGGTTGCAAGTGGTCGAATGGGGAGAGGGGTAGGAGTAGATTCCCTTGATGACGAGGATGAAGATGAAAAGAGGGGCCTTTTTAATGGAGAGGGTCTGGGTGGTGGAGAAGGTGACCGATTACGAAAAGGAGAAGAGGAATGTGGTGGTGATGGTGATTCATGATGTGCGTTTTTTCGAACACTTCTTTTGGTTCTTGCCATTTTTACAGATTCGAAGAACGTTAAAGGCAGAGAGGGTTTTGAAGAACGTTTAAAGACAAAGGAAGATGAAGAGAGGGTTTTTGAAATATCTAAGTAACGTTAAAAAAACAGAGAGGGTTTTTAGAGGGAATAGAGTAATGATGAATAAAACCTAGGGAAGGATGATGAGTGAGAAACTAGGCAAAGTCGATGCACTTTTGGAGGAAGGGGACAAGAGCATTAAATGCCAAAACTCCCCTTTTTCCTTTTTGCCTGCGCAGAAGAAAAAAATGACACGCAGAGGAGAAAGTTGACTGAAAAACGGAGATTGATAAACGTTCTCCATTTTCTGCACAAGCAGTTTTAATGAGATTTCTCTGGATTTCTCATGATTTTCAGCCTTTCCTTAATTGAATTAAAACTATCCTCAGCAACAGGCATTGTAAATACATCAGCAAGCTGATTTTGGGTATCAACAAAGATTAATTCAATGCTTTTCTTGCTCACATGATCTCTAACGAAATGATGCTTAATTTCAATATGCTTAGATCTAGAATGTTGAATTGGATTTTTAGACAGATTAATAGCACTTGTATTATCATAGTCAATTGGGACATTAGAATAACTTACAGAGAAGTCTTCAAGTTGATTCTTTATCCAAATTACTTGGGAGCAACAATTTGCAGCTGATACGTATTTAGCTTCAGTTGTTGACAGTGCAATCGTGTTTTGTTTCCTGCATGACTAGCTGATTAAGGCTTCTCCCAGTAACTGGCATGAGCCACTTGTGCTCTTTCTTTAAGTTTTGTCCCCAGCATAATCAGCGTCGCAGTAAGCTACAAGATCAAAATGTGAACCTTTTCTATACCAAAGGCCAAGATCAGTAGTACCAACAAGATATCTAAAAATTCTTTTTATAGCAGTTAAGTGAGATTCTTTGGGTGCAGATTGAAATCTAGCACATAATCCTACTGCAAATACAATATCAGGTCTACTTGCAGTTAGATGGGAGAGTTGAAATCTAGCACCAATCATTCCTCTGTACTCTTTTTCAAAGACAGATTTTCCATTTTCATCTTTGTCCAATGAAGAAGATGGATGCATGGCAGTAGTCATGATTTTGGCTTCATTCATTTTGTATTTTGATAAAAGATCTTTTGTATATTTTTCTTGACAAATAAAAATGCCATCATCATGCTGCTTGATTTGTAAACCAAGAACGTATCTCAACTCTCCCATCATGCTCATTTCAAATTCACTTTGCATGAGATTTGAAAAGGCAGCACACATTTTTTCATTTGTTGAACCAAAGATTATATCATCAACATACACTTGAACTATGAGTAAATCATTTTTATCATTTTTCTTAAAGAGTGTAGTGTCAATGTTTCCTCTGGAAAATCCATTTTTGATTAAAAAAGAACTTAATCTTTCATACCAAGCTCTTGGTGCTTGTTTCAGACCATATAGAGCTTTGGTAAGTTTATAAACATGGTCTGGTTTTGATTGATTTTCAAAGCCAGGGGGTTGTCGTACATAAACTTGCTCATTTAAAAAACCATTTAAAAAAGCACTTTTAACATCCATTTGAAAAAGTTTTATGAGTTTATGAGATGCATATGCAAGAAGAATTCGTATAACCTCTAACCTTGCAACTGGTGCGAATGTTTCATCATAATCAATACCTTCTTGTTGATTGTAACCTTGGGCAACCAGTCTGGCTTTGTGCCGAATAACCTTACCTTCTTCATCCAGTTTGTTTCTAAACACCCATCTTGTTCCTATGATGGTCTGGTTTTGAGGATCTGGGACAAGATTCCAGACTTCATTCTTTTCAAACTGATGAAGTTCTTCTTTCATTGCATTAATCCAAGATTGATCAACAATGGCTTCTTTGATTGACTTTGGTTCGAGTTGGGAGATCATTGCCATGTTGTTGTTGTCATCCTCTTTGAAAGACATTCTGGTTCGAATTCCATCAGCTGTATTCCCAATAATTTGATCCTGAGGATGATCACTTATTGTTTTCCAGCTTTTTGGAAGAGAATGAAGTGGAGACTGTTTATCAGTCTGGTTTTCCTGGAGAACATTCAGCTGCTGCTGTCCAGAATGTTCTTCTTCTTCATCATCTTTCTTGCTCGTTTCCAGATCATCAAATAATACATGTATACTAATTTGAACAACCTTTGTTTTGAGATTAAACACACGAAATCCTTTAGATTCAGTTGAGTATCCCAAAAATATGGCTTTGTCTGATTTAGCATCAAACTTTCCAAGGTTTTCTTTATTGTTCAAAATGTAACAATAACACCCAAAGATGTGAAAATATGAAATGTTTGGCTTTCTATTTTTCCAGATTTCATATGGTGTTTTGTTGATGATTTTTCTTATTGTTACACGGTTTAAGATGTAGCATGAAGTGTTTATGGCTTCAGCCCAAAAATATTTTTCAACATTTGATTCTTCCAACATTGTTCTTGCCATTTCCTGCAACGTTCTGTTTTTGCGTTCAACAACCCCATTTTGTTGAGGAGTTCTAGCACATGACAGATTGTGGGAAATGCCAAGTTCATCAAAAAATGCTTTAAAAGAAGCGTTTATAAATTCTCCTCCATGATCACTTCTTACAGAAATGATGCTGGAATCTTTTTCATTTTGAACCTTCTTACAAAAGTTTTTGAAAGCATCAAATGCATCATCTTTTTGTTTTAAAAATAAGACCCATGTATATCGAGAATAATCATCAACAATAACAAAACCATATCTCATTCCACCTAGACTTGTTGTTTTAATGGGACCAAAAAGATCTATGTGAAGTAGCTCAAGGACTCTATTTGAGGCAATAAAATCTTTTGGACAAAAGCTACTTTTAACTTGTTTTCCTTTAGCACAAGCTTCACATATTTTATCTTTATCAAAATTGATTTTTGGCAATCCTCTAACAAGTTCTAGTTTTGAAATCTTTGAAATAGTTTTCATACTGATGTGTCCTGTCCTCTTGTGCCAAATCTATTTATCTTTGTTTATGGACATGAAGCAGGATTCATCAGGTAATTCTTCAAGGTATAAAACATAAAGATTTTTCTTTCTTATACCTGAAAAAATGAGTTCGCCATTTTTGTTTTTAACTTCACAGAAGTTTGGTTTAAAAATAACCTCGAAGCCATTGTCACATAGTTGACTTATGCTTAAGAGATTATGTTTCAGATCTTCTACATATTGAACATCAGAAATTTGAGCTGAGTTTTTCTTACCAATGGTTCCTTTACCTTTGATTTGAGCTTGGTTGTTGTTACCAAAGGTTACAGAACCTCCTTCTTTCTTTTCAAATGACATGAAGGAGCTTTTATCTCCTGTCATATGACTTGAACAGCCATTGTCCAAGAACCATGGCTTTTTCTTGACAAGTTGAAATCCATTCTGCATAAGATGTTATATTGATTTTAGGTACCCACTTGGTTGTGGGTCCTTGAGAGTTAGTTTCAGGATTGGATTTTCTTTTGAAATAACATGCTGATTCATGATGACCAAATTTGAGACAATAGGAACATTTAACAGTTGGTCTTGGTGTTGTATTTGAAATCGAAGTTTTCGAAGGTTTGAATCTTGATTGTGTAAAGATTCTGGATCGTTCTCCCTTTTTCAAACTTTCTGGAGAATGTTCAATTTTTCTTTTTGAACTTTCTCCGTTTTGAGAATAAGCTGGAGAACGTTCTGGTTTTTTCAAAATTGGCTTTTTCTTTTCAAACATCTTTCTGCTCTTAATCTTTTCATCCCGTTTTTTGAAAAAGCACGCAAATTCCAAATGTCCAAGTTTTTTACAGTATGAACATTTTGTTTTGCATTTTTCGATCTTGCTTTCCAGAATAAAAAAATTTTCGTACATTTTGGTTTTTTGAGTTTGATCAAAACCAAGACCAGCCTTATCAAATATTCCTATTTGCGATCCCATGATCTTCTGAAAAGTTTCAGTAGCTTTTATAAAATTAAGCAAATCAGTTTTTAAAATTTCATTTTCAGATTTAAGATTAACGTTCTCCGTTTTAGCAGCAGAACGTTCTTGACCTTTCTGAATTTCACAATCTTGTTGTTTTGATTCCCTCAGTTCTTGAATGGTATTCTTAAGAATATCAATCATGGCCTGAGCCTTTTCTTTCTCTTCTTTTTCTTTAAAAACTTGTTCTTTTAAACAACTACATTTTTGTATAAGAGTGTTCGAATCATTTAGCAAGTTGTTAAATTCTTTTCCCATTAATTCACACAGAGCACAGGGTTTAGAATCTATTACCTCGTTTTCTTCTGTTTCTGCCATCAAGTATATGTTGGCTTCTTCTTCTTCTTCTTCTTCTGATTCTTCAGAGTCATCCCATGTAGCCAGCATTGATTTCTTTTTGAAAGGAAATCGCTTTGGTTTATTCTTATTCAATGGACATTCAGATTTGTAATGTCCAAGTTTATTGCAACCAAAGCATGTAATCTGGCTCTTATCAACTTCTGTTTTGGGATTTTTATTGGGAAATCCCTTTTTGATTTGATCTCTCCTTCTCATCATTCTTTGTATTTTTCTGGTGAGAAGAGCAATTTCTTCATCAGCATCTTCTTGTCCAGTTTCTTCTGGTTCTTCATCAGTTTGTAGAATGATGCTTTCTTGAGATGCTTTTAGAGCTACTGCTTTTCTTTTCTTGATAGGTTTATCTTCATGTAGCAGTATTTCATGTGCTCTTAAAGTTCCTATCAATTCTTCCAGGGGAAGTGTTTCAAGATTCTTGGCTTGGCTTATAGCTGTTACCATTGGTCTCCATACAACTGGAAGACATCTCATGATTTTTCTTACCCTGTCTTCTATTGAATAGGCTTTGCCAAGAGAACGCATTTCATTCACTATTGTTGTGAATCTTGCGTACATCTCATCAATGGTTTCTCCTTCTTGCATTTCGAATAATTCGAATTTTCTTATACCAATGTCAATCCTTGTTTCTTTGACATGGCTCGTGCCTTCATGGTGAGTTTGTAATGTGTCCCATACTTCTTTGGCAGTTGCACATTCGTCTACTCTTTCACTTTCTTCCCTACTCAAAGCACACGATAAGAATAAATGAGCTTTGGAGTTTAGGAGTACCTTAGCTTTATCATCAGAAGTCCAGTCTGCTTCTTTCTTTTCTGTTGAAGCTGGATCTTCTTGATTCATTCTTGGAACATGATTTCCATTTACTATGATGTTCCACATGCCTGTGTCCTGTGATTTAAGAAACAATTGCATTTTGTTTTTCCAAAAATAATAATCAGTACCATCAAGGAATGGTGGTCTGTTAGAGGATCCTCCCTCAACAATGTATTTTGCTTTAGACATTTTCTGGATCTTTTTCTCAAACACTGGTTAGGTGTTCTTTCTAGAGACCTTGCTCTGATGCCAATTGAAGTAGCAAAATTCATTTACAAGGAACGGGGTTTGAATTGTAAATCTCCCTTTTTAAATTTTCCAGAAAAACTTCAGTTTTAAGCTCAAGAAAGTACTTGGTTAAGGAAGCAGAAAAATAGAGAACGTTCTTAGTTTTATCAGAAAACGAAGAACGTTCAGTTTAGTATGTAAAACAGAAAAACGATTTTGTATTTCAAACTTAAAAGCAATCAAACTTGATAAGGAGGTTAGGGATAATAAATACCACATGCAAATATATCCTGGTTCACCCAAACTTGGGCTACGTCCAGTCCTCACGAAGTGAGATTTTCCACTAAGTGTTTAAAACAAGAACCTTCTTGGTTTTACAGCACCTAGTCTAGATCAACCTTGATCTTCTGTTTTCAGAACTTAAACTAATTCCTACCCATAAAAAGTTTAACCAAATCACCTATCAATCTTGATAGGATTTCTTACAATCAACCCAAACTATCTTTTACTCTTATAGTTTGAGCTTACAATGATGATGAGATTGATTTTGTTTAGAATCTGTGAATTCTCAACTCTTGTTTGATATTCGATTCTTTACAGATAAATCAGAATATATATCAGAGTAAAACAATTTAACTAAAAACTGATTATGTAAGAGATTTTCAGAACTTCAAGTATGAATGTGAATGATTATGATAGCTGTGTTAGCACTTGAACTTCTTATTTTTCCTTGAGCTGTGGCCTTCCTTTTATAGGCTTGAGAGCATTGAATAAAGGCCAAGATAGCCGTTGTAAAGGCCTTGTGTCAGACTGGTCCAGTGGCTTTATTTCTAATTAAAAATAATCCTTTTATTTTCCTGATCAGTCTTGAGCTGTAGTGTTTTGGATCAATCTTTCTTGAGTTGTTAATGATCTTCTGAAGCTTCTGATAAGTGGCAATATTGCTGTCTTGATCTGAAGCTTTGGATCAATAAAAACAGATTGAGATCAATCACGAATAGCTTGATGTAAGGAGCTTGTACTGAAGCTTCTAAAACTGCCTGGAGATTGATGATCGTTCTGGACGTTTGTTCTTTAGGTATCCTCTGTTAAATTCCATAATGTATCCTCTGGTAATTTCCAGAATGTATCTTCTGGTAATTTACTTCATGAGGTATCTTCTGGAGTCTGATAATTACTGTTTCCAGAACAGTCTGGACAGACTTGTTTGAGAGTCTTTATCTTTCTCAATTCGAAAGTTCTCTTGATCTGAATTGATCCTATGTGTTCTCTGCCATGTAGTGATCATATCCATGTAACTTCTAGAGCCAACAACTTTAATTAAGTGATGGAGATAGTTGGGTCTTTATGCTGTCACAGTCTGGCGAACATTCTCCGTTTTCCAGAATGTGAAGAATGTTCTTCTGATGCTGTTTTCTTTGATTCTTTTGAAACCTGTCTATGATTTAAAACACTCAAAAGCACAGGTTAAATAAACAATACATTTAGAATCATAATTAAACAATCTTTAATTAACCTTTGTTTGTTTTCATCAAAACATTAAATTTGAGAGTTTGTCTTAACAGTTCTTTCTCCTTTTTTGTAACTTGCTCTACCTCAAGATCAAACTCCTCAGCTTCAATCCGATGTGAGCTTTTATTTGCAGCCTTGATTAAGAACTTATACAGATCATCCTCTTTAAACTTCACATATCTTTTGATGATGCATTTCCTATTTTCAGGACACCATAATCTATAGCCTTTTACACCACTTGGATATCCAACAAAGTACTATTTCTTTGCTCTAGGAACTAACTTCCCTTCATTTACATGGTAATATGCAGCACACCCAAATACCTTTAGATGATTGTACTTTGCAGCATGTCCAGTCCAAATTTCTTAAGGGGTTTTTAGTTCAATTGTAGTTGAAGGACTCAAATTGATCAATTAACAAGTTGTATGGGCAACTTCTCCCCAAAACTATGCAGGCATTCCTGCATTAGACATAATGCATCTCATTCTTTCAAGCAAGGTTATATTCATCCTTTCAGCTAGTCCATTTTGTTCAGGTGTGTGTCTCACAGTCCTATGTCTGTTCACACCATGGGCTATGCAAAAACTAGTGAATTCCTCATGACAAAATTCAAGACTATTGCTTGTCCTTAGAGTTTTAATCCTTTTGGCGGTCCTATTTTCAACCATAGAATTCCAATCTTTAAAGGTTTTAAATGCTTCATCTTTGCTTTTTAACATGTAGATCCATACTTTGCTTCATCTTTGCTTTTTAACATGTAGATCCATACTTTGCTTCATCTTTGCTTTTTAACATGTAGATCCATACTTTGCTTCATCTTTGCTTTTTAATATATCTGATGGAAAACACAAGAAAATGAGGTAAATGAATCTGAACATTGCTCTCTATGTGAACGAATGGGAAAAAAGTTTGATAATTTACTTAATGATTCAAATTTTCTTGTTCAAAAAAAAAAAGAGAAAGCTCAAGCTATGAATGATGAATTTTGAAAGATCATTCACAATCTGAAACAATCTCAGTTTGAAAACTATCAAACTAAAAGTCAAGAAAAACAAGAATGTTCTGCAGCACAATAGGAGAATGTTCTCCTTAAAGCTGAAGTTAAACTTCTTAAAAATGATTTATCTTAATTCATCAAAGCTATTGAATCCTTTCAAAAAATCATAATGATCTCAAGTAGGTATTTTTGATAAAGCAGGACTTGGTTTTGATAAAACTCAAAAAACAAAAATGTATGAAAACTTCTTTGTTCCAGAAAGTAAAGAGGAAAAATGCAAAACAAAATGTTCGTAATGTAATAAAATTGGACATCTAGAATTTCCATGTTACTTCAAAAAGAGAGATGATAAAATCAAGAACAAAAGAAGTTTTACAAAACTGGAACAATCTGGAACAAAAATAGCATGTTTTCAAAACCAGAAAAGGGAGAACGTTCTCTAGGTTACTTGAAAAAAGAAGAACGTTCTGGACAGAAACATTCTCCAAAATTTTTAAAACGTGAACA